>VZTJ01006250.1:2564-77135 GCA_013397795.1 Orthonyx spaldingii | reverse complement strand
GGGCCAGCGGCGCTGACCCGGATGTTCACTGCCGGGCGGCGGCGGAAGCGGACCCGCCGCGGCCTCGGAGCGACTGGGACGGAGCCGGAGGCGCCGCCGTTTTACCGCCCCGCGCACCCGCCCAGCCGACATGGTGAGAGCGGGCCGGCCCCGCGCCCCTGCCCGCGGCCCCCGCCCTTCCGCACGGCCTCCCTGCGCCGCCCCCCGCGCCCACATCGCCCCCTCATCGCCCCCTCATCGCCCCATCGCACCGGGGGGCCTCGCCCGGCCTCCCTGGACGGCGGGGACGGAGGGAGGGCGGGCCCGGCCGGTGCTGCCGAGACCCTGGGAGGAGTGGCCCGGCCTGTGGCGCTGGTGGGGGGGCTGAGGCTGACGGAGGCTTAGCCCGGCGGTTCGCAGGGCCCAGGGACGGGGGGCTCGCCCGGGGCTCTGCTGCCGGGTTATTGCCACGTCTTTGGTCCCGGTACCGGGCGGTGTTTCCAGAGGGAATGCTGTGGAATCCCGTGGGGAATGGCTCCGCTTTGGCGGAGAGCGATACAGCCTAGGGTGTTGTGAGCGGCGCGGGTGCAGCAGCGTCTGGGAGTGCTGGGCCCATCCGCTGTCGCTCCTGTGCATAAATCCGAGTTGTCTCCCACCGTCTGGAAGCTGGGATGGGTGTTAAGTGTGCTGTGATATCATGGAATCTGCGAAATACAGGAGAGTCAAGCGCCGCCCGATCAGGGGTGCTGCAGTCGTGGGTGCTACTCCTCCACAGAGCTGAGAACTTTCCTTTCCCAGGAGAACCTCCAGTTTCCTCAGTCATGTGGAATAATCTCCATCTCACTGTGTTTCCCGAATGGATTAGCCCAGGACACAAATCCTTTCAATTTCACTTTGGTGCTGGGTAAAGGGAGCAAATTTCATCAGCTCCTGGCGGGCAACGAGAATAGGAGTTGGCCCAGGCCCTGCTTTGCTCCCTGCCTTCATGGACAGGGGCTTTTCCTGAGCCTCCTCATGGATGGAGTCACTTGTAGGGAATCACATCATATTAGGCTGTTGGGAATTTGTGATTTGGGTTTTCCAACATGATAATTTATCTATGTTCAAATGTGTTTAGTTCATAAAAGAACAGCTCAGAGTCTGGCTCTACAGAAATGTAAAGGCTATTTAACCACTCAAGTGTAACCTTTTACTTCTTACCTTCATTCATAAGAATTTCAGAGGCAATACCTTATGTTTTTTCTCTGGAACTGGAGCCACCTGTATCATGAAAAGGTCTTTAATGTCAGGTGAAAGGTGAAGAACAGTTGTGATCAAAGTTCTGCTCCTTGTTGGCTCAAGCAAGAGTAGGTGCTGTACCTGACTCCTGGCAGCACGGAGCATCTTCTTCAAGTTGTGTACCTTACTTTAACATACTGAAATCTGTATGTGCAAGACCTGACTGTGAAATCTGAAATTGGGATTCCAATAAACTGTCCTAACTTGTGCCACGGCAAAAATCCTCACAGGAAAAGAGTTCAAAGAAAACAAGGAGGCCTCATGTAAAATAACAACAGTGGTACCAACTTCTTTGAAGGGGATATAAAAACATGCTGTTAGGAGAATCCAGTCAGAGTTTAAATGTAACTGTGTCAGTCATTTAGAGGAAGCACAGCACAAATCCTTTGGAAATTTCCTGAGTGTTACAAGCTTATGCTGCCTTCTGGTTTTTTCATGTTTTGTCACGGAGACCACTGGGCATAGAAGTTTGGTCACAGCTTCCAACACTATGTGGTGCTTTCCAATGTTGAGTGGACTTCAGGGATGAACCTGCAGCCTCCAGTTTCAACTCACATGCAAACCCAGTGTTTAGGGTTCTTCCAGGATCTTTACTTCTAGTGGTCTGAGACCAGAACACAGAAATGGAGCACTGAAAGGATGGAATGGCCCTTTCATTGAAGAGGGCAGCTGGTACGGGGCAGGATATCGGGTCAAACACCTTCCTGGTACCCTGGGGTTACCAGTGTCTGTGCAGAGCAGAGATGGGAACCTTTGTCTCCTTGCTCGGAGCTGTGCCCGCATTTCAGTCAGGTGCTCAGGGAAATAGCAGGGCAGCACATGAAGCTTGAAAACTGCCTTGATGGACGGTGTCTCCTGTGCTAAAAATAAATGGAATGCACTGTTCAGGGCAAAGCAGGACTTGGGAGAGTGGATCTGCTGAGATTTCTGGGATTGTGGGTCATGAATGGATGGAATCCAGTTACTCTTTGTAAAAATAAAACCCTTCCTTTCCAGGTTATGTAAACTGGCCTGATCATGTTAGCAGGGATTTCTTCTGCTATGCAACTCTTGAGGAAAAGGAAGGCAATTTTAGCAAAATTTATAATTTAATCATCCATGAATTCAGACTGTCTGGTGTAGTGCCGGCTGTGCATCATCCATCTAGGATTTGTGTGGCAGATAAGGAGCTTTGAAGCACAGCCCAGGGTGTGTGATGTGACAGTGACACCAACACAAACCTTGTGTGCTGCTCAGGGTTGCTAAGATTTTCAGGACAGGAGTTGTTTGTCTGGAATCAGAGCCCATCTCTAGTCTGGTCGTGTCCCTTTTGGACCCCCATCATGTGCTGTGGGGTGTGGGGACATTTTCAATGTCTGCAGCAAGTCCTTTGCACCCCATGCCTTCTGAGAAACAACAACTTCAGCTGTTTTGTAGAGTCTGTGTTTTATTAGGCATGCCAAGTGTGTGAGCTTAGCTAAATGTTATCTTAAACGGCAAATTCCCAAAATAATCAAGTCAGAGGTTGTCACTGGGATAGGGAATACTGCCATTGCAGTGATGCTTAATCTTGTGGTTTGTTAGAGAAGGAAAAGCATTCACAAGCTGAGGTTGTTCAAACAGGATTTCCTCATATGGTAAATATATATGCTGATATGGGACTGACATCCCAGCTGACATCTGGGAGTGAAACAAAATGAAAGTGCAGCTCAGCTCTTTTGAGTGACTATTTTTAGTCCTTATTACTGGAGTTGAGAAATTACTTTCTTTGGGAAAGCAACAATGCTGCCCTTCTCAATTTCTACTTGCACACTGCCAGCTTTGCCTTCCATCCATCCCTTGACTCCCTGGATGAAGGGTGGCTGGGGAACTCGGGTTGCACACCATCATCCAGCCCTCTCCAGTGCTCTGTACTGATCCAGGTTGCCGTTGGTGCATCAGAGAATCACGGAATGGTTTGGGTTGGAAGGGACCTTGAAGCTCATCCTGTTCCACCCTCTGCCATGGGCAGGGACACCTTCCACTGTCCCAGGTGGCGCCAGGGCCCAGTGTCCAGCCTGGCCTTGGGCACTGCCAGGGATCCAGGGGCAGCCATAGCTTCTCTGGGCACCCTGTGCCAGGGCCTGTCCACCCTCACAGGGAACAATTCCTTCCCAATATCCCATCCATTCCTGCCCTCTGGCAGTGGGAAACCATTCCCTGTGTCCTGTCCCTCCAGCCCTTGTCCATAGTCTGTCTTCATCCTTCCTGTCAGCTCCCTTCAGGTACTGGAATGCCCCAGTTAGGTCACCCCAAAGCCTTAATACTCAAATTTAGACTGAGGATACTTCTGCAGACTTGATGGGCAGTGCCAGTGCCCGTGTTTGTCTTTCTACCCACCCTTTGTGGGGATGTTTGGTCAAGTCCAAGGAGCTCCTTATCCTGCAAAGTAAACTTGTAGAGAAATGTTTTGCTGGGATTTGTGCCCTTTGAGCAAGTTCACACTGTGATAGAGCCACCTCAAGGTAAAATAAAACTATTTTCAGTGCCTGCTGAAGGGAGCGTTTTTACTGGAGAAATGTGAGGTTCTGAAAGGTACCTGTACAGGGTTTAGGGCTATGGAATCCCAGGATAGTTGGGGTTGGAAGGACCTTTAAGGCCATCTAGTCCAGCCCCTTCCATGGGCAGGGACACTTTCACTAGGGCAGGTTGCTCAGAGCCCTGTCCATGCTAAGCCCTGCTTTTTTATCCTGCTTTAATCCAATATGCTTTAATAACTTTTTTTCCCAGGCAAAAGAGATGATTACAGAAGTAGAAGATACTCAAAAGAGATGCTGATGTTCTGTTTTTATCAATATGTTTTAGTCAGTCACTTTATAAAGTGGTTCATAAACTGATTTTTAAAGTGCATGATAAAATTTCCTGCTTTCCAACTGATTCATGCTAGGAGTCCTGAAGAATTTAAAAAGCCTATACCAAATAAATCTTTGTCTCTCCTTAATGCACAAGGCCCAAAGCTTGTGTGTGCTTCAGTTCTTCCTATAAGCCTTTGCCATTTCCAAGAATAAGGGCAAAA
Source organism: Orthonyx spaldingii (assembly GCA_013397795.1). Taxonomy (NCBI): domain Eukaryota; kingdom Metazoa; phylum Chordata; class Aves; order Passeriformes; family Orthonychidae; genus Orthonyx; species Orthonyx spaldingii. The sequence continues at coordinate 72,844 of VZTJ01006250.1, read as the reverse complement.
AAAATCTCCCTTGAAAATATGGAATTTCAAATTTGAATTTCTTAGCACCACAGAGGCTTCATCCTTGAAGGAGTAATTAATTAGTATGTTTGACCAACACAAGCTTTTCCCATGCTTCCTGCTCTCTCTAGCTAGGCTTTAGCCAAAATTTTGTTTGCTGATAGGTTGTGTTAATTAAAAAGCTTCTCTAAATTGAAGATCAAGAGCTCAGTCCAGTCCATTGGGGGTGTGGCCACTTCAAACTGGAATATAAACTGATCTTTTTCTCCATCTTTGGTGTGATGCCTTCTTAAATATTTAATAGTCCATGACTGAGGGGTTGGCTGAGATTCCTGTGAGAAGTGACCAAGTACTGTAGTGGATACCTGGTTATGGTGTGACTGAAACATGTGGAGACTGTGAAGCTGTTGTGACTTGACCTGAATAATTCAGGGTTCCTGGACCTGATCCAGTGGCCAAAATTCACTTGCCAGTGCTGTGTCCTAAAGCAGGATGGCAACAGATGCTTCCACACAGGTTGTCCTGTGAAGCTGGAGCTCTTGCCTGTGTGGTAGACCAGACATTTGCTTTTGAAACTTCCTTCGCGGGGCACGAGGGGAATGGTGGTGTTGAGGAAGTTTTGAAGGCGTTTCTCTGGTAGTTGAGCTGAGAGGATTTGTCATGGGAGGGTGGACTTGAGGAAGGTGCTTTGCTTGTTTCTCAGTTAAAATATTGTAATTCTCCTCTGTAATGCCAGATGCAGTGGAACCCTGTCCTTCTCCTGTGTTTTTAGATGCAGAGAAGTTTTGAGTGAGGAATTGAAAGCCGGATATATTCCTTGCTTGTGCCCAAAATAATATTCTATTTAGAATGATTTCAGTTGCATTAGGTAATACCTGGTGCTGTGTTTCCTGGAGTGGTGGCCTGAGCCTTGGCACCAACCAGGAGATTAATTTCCTTGTATTATCTGGTGCTGTTGTTTTGCCCTCCCTCCCTCTTTTAGGCTTTAGAAGGAAATATGCAGCTTGCTTTGAGCTCCTGCTCTTTGTGCCGCACCTTCCAAGCTGGGCTGAAGAATTAGGGAATGGATTTGCAGGCTCTTGACTTATCTGGCTGCCCACTCATAAGTTACCTACTGCATTCCTGCTCTATGCAAATTAAACCTTACTAGTTTATATTTCATCAGCATACCTGCATTATTTTCAGTGCAGGGTTGGTTTGGGAGTCCTGGCTCTGGGTTTAGCCTTTTGGGACTCGACTCCAGGTGTTTGCAGCCGTGCTGCAGAGCGTGTCTGTCCCTGAGTCTGAAGGGTATGTCCTCCACAGAAAGTAGAGTTGAGTCCTTTCCTGGTGCACTGACTTGGAATTTCAATCACGTTCTTGTGGCAAAGGGGGAGCGTTACAAGCCTGGGTGAAAGCAGAACTCAGGATCTCACAATTTTAGCAACATCAGCTGAAACAAGACTGAAAACAACACTTAAGTAAGAAGACTTTGTGCAGAAGGAAAAATGTTTGAGACTGCACTGAAGACAGAACCTTAGTTCTGCCTAAAGCCACCATAAATAAAATACTCTGTATTCTCTCAGGGAATATTGTTTGCATTTCTTCAGGTCATATTTTCTCTCTTTTCCAGTAGACAAACTGCTGAGTTTGAAAGTGATGTCCTGTTACCTGCCTTCCCTGGGCATGCCTTGGTAAATACCAGGATTTAAAAAGCTTCTGCCAACCCAGGCAGTGGGGGCCTGGCTGCCAGCCTGGGCTTGCAACCTGAGACAGGCTCAGGAAACAAGAGATGGGGCTTTTGGTGTGTTAATTCAAGGGAGAAGACAGCCATGAAATGGAGAAATGAGGTAAAATATCAGCTGCATTGTGCTGACTACAGCTGTATTTATCCACCAGGTGCTGTCACCCTGCAGATTCAGGGGTCATCCAGAGAGGTTTGGATGTAATCTTGGCTCAGCATTGACAGTGCTCCACTGGGTGGTCAAAAACAGCTTCACGTAGCCATGAATCCAGGCAGGGCTGATCCAGAGCTTGGTAAGGTGAAAGCTGGCCAGATGGAACCAGTGCTAACTTTATGTAAGTGAAGGAGAAATGTGATGGGGACTGAAGCTGGCACATGTGTGCCAGGTGAACCCTGCTCCCACAGAAACTGTCACCAGTGCTTGGATTTATCGCAGAACTTGTGTGGAGTTGGGTGCCTGTGTGCAGGGGTGATGAAGGGCAGGTCAGGCACGTTCGAAAGGGGCGAGGAAGGCAGGAGAAAACTGCGGGGATAGGCAGGTCTGGGAATTATGGCAGAGGAAGGAGTCCTGGGAAGCATGAGTTTGTTGTTGGGTGTGATATTCCTATGGCCTATAGGTATGCACAACCTGGTTTAAAACTTGAATTCCTGGGACAAAACTGGACTGTTGGGAGCTTTGCAGGGCAGTCACCAAGGTACATCGTGCAAGACCCAAGCAGAAGGCATATTAACCTACTTTTTTGACCTTTGAGGAATGGGAGAACTTTCAGGGAAGAGGGCTAATGAGAGGTCCTCTCTGCCTCCTGCCTGCCTTGCCAGGCATCCGGTTACTTGCCAGAGTTGTCTCCTGAATTTACAACCCTGGCTACAGCCTCCAGGAGCTGGCAAGTGCTGAGTTTGCATCTGAAGCCAGGCAGCTGTTGCCTCCACAGAGAGCTGGGGTAGAGCAAATCCTGCATTTGGGATGTTGACCCTGTGTTAGTTTTGCTGTCAATAAGCACAGGATGTTTGCTGTCGCCTTCAAATACAGTGCATGCTCCATACTGCTCTACTAATGTGCATTTTCTCAAATGTTTTTGATGTGATTTCTCACAAAGCAGAATTTAAGTTGCAGTAGATGGGAAGGAGAAACTGGATCTGTCAGACCAAGACCAACTTGCCCAACTTTGCTCTTTCTGCAAGAAAAAAACCTCTCAATTTCAATTGAGCAGTTCCAAAACTTTTGGCTGATTGGAACATGAAGCAAACAGTGCATAGAAGAAAAGAGCCTTTGAAAAGGTCATTGAGCATTAGCAGGATTAAAAGAAAGCATCACAAATGACATGTTTGTAGATGGTCAGGATGGCAGATGGAAGCGTTGAATCTCGAGAGCTGCTGTATTTGTAGTAATTATCATTTCAATTTAAAAAATAAGTGACCTCTGTAAAAATCAGTCAGCCCTTCTCCAGAGGTGGGTTGGGGCTCTTCCTCAGAATATCTGAGTGGAAGGCAGGAAGACAGTGTGAAAAACAGGTCACCAGACCTGTGAACCAGCTCAGACCTACTTCGTTAGGTCATTTCAAAGCCTTTTGGAGCACAATACACTTGTGTTCATCTCTCCTGGTAGTGAAACCAGGTGTTGCAGCTGCCTCATGAAGAGTTTGCAAAATCAGGCTGAGTTCTTGTCTCTCAGTGCTGTACTGTAACAGCTTGTTTGCATTTTGTTTGGCTAAAATTTCCTACCTGTAATTAGAGCTAACAAAGAAAATGTTATTTTTTGTAAAATCCAGACTTAAAATGAGGAAAAACCCCCATTGCGCAGTAACATTAGTCATAGAACCTATTGGCAAAGTTCGTCAGTTCTACAGGCAACTTCAGTGTCTTTAATCCATGTATTACAAGTTAGAGATTTTTTTTGCAATCTGTGCAAGTTTTGTCTGTAGCCCCCACTTTCCTCTTTCATGTGGGGCTAACAGATTGCATAGTCACTCACTGCCACGATTTATTGGGAAGTGACTTTTTGCAAACTTTATGCTTCACAGGAATTCTTGGCACCAGATGAAAGCCAGTAAATTGCATTGTCATTGTTTCCGTTACCCAGAAGACAAATGCCAGTGCAGAAATCATTAGTGATCCTGGCAAAAGGTCGGGATGAATAGCTATTCCCAGAAAGCCTTGGTGCTGCTCCGTCCTGCTCTTCTGTTGCTGTGTGGTGGCTGTTTTCCTTGGACACATGATGGAGACTTGCACTGGACTTATATAAACTGAAATGATAAATTAGTTTTGAGAGTAGCCACAAGTGTGTGCCATCTGGAAATACATCCTTGCTGAGAAGTAGGTGCCAAGGAAACGTTAATTTGTGCCTGTGTGCAGTAGACCTTTGTAGATGTGCTAGCAGCAACTGCATCTGGTCAGAAAACACCTGCAAGGATGGAAACCAAGGAATATGCTCCTGGAGATGCTGGATCCTTACTTGTAAACAATTAGGGAGTTACAGACAAATGCTCTGCTCCAGACTATCAGGGGTTGTAGTTTCTTCTCCCTGGATGTAAAATGTTTTGACAACTAGCTGGTCCATGAGATTAAGCTGCAGGCAGCTCTGGATTATTTAGAAGCTCACAGATGGAAGTGCCTTCAGTGTATTATAACTCACTTGATAATAATTTTAGAGTTGGGCTGGGAGGTTGGGAGATGTCCCATGGACAGAGAACTGTGCTGGCCTGGCTTGGAGGTGGGAATGAGGAAGGGAAATCAGGTACAGCTGATTGCAGGGATGCTTGGAAGAGCTGCCAGAGGCTAAAGTGACAAAGTTGGCAAAATCCTGATCCTTGAGCTTGTCTGGAGGAGGAGATCATATCTGGTAGCAGCCCCTGGAAGCCCCTTGCTACTCCTTTAACGTGTGCAGGACTTGGCATGGCTGTGCTGGCTGCCAGAACTGGTGAGAAGTATCCCATGGCAGCAACACTCTGGTGCCAAGGAGAGTGAAGCTGCCTTGCTTCTCTCCTGCCCATGGATTATTTTAGTTCCTCTGCATGAGGCTTCAGGGCAGAGAGACGAGTTACTTTTTCCTAGAGAACCTCCTTAAAGAGATCCCTCTTGTCCCTCCAAATTTTGTGTGTGTTCCATTTCTGGAGCAATGGAGGACTAAAGGTGGTCACTGTTTGTGGTGTTTTTTTGGCTGTATTTGCAGTGTGTACAACACTGAGACTTGAATTCAGAAAGCAAGTTGTGAGAGTGTGTTCAGTCATGAACTGGGACTGCTATGTGCTCAATTGTACTACTATGTGCTCAATTGTATTTAAATTTAGAGCACAGCAGAATAAAATAAATAATGTGCAGGGGGACGTCTCTGAGGAGGATTCGCTGACTCAAAAGCTGTGACGTGACTTGGACAATTGCTCTTTAAATAAATACAGATTACAGGGGACCTGGGGGAGACAGTACAGCAGCTTCTGTTAAAGCCTTCCGATCCATCACTTCTTTCTTTTATTTTAATCTCTAATCCTTCTCACTTGGTATTCGTGGAATGAGTGGTGTCAGCACTTGGTCTGTTTGGTCTTGACCGCAGCAAATTGGGCTGAACTCATTATTGGGCATATGATGTGGTCAGAAGTGTTTGAGATAATAAAAGCCCCTGGATCCCGTCCCAACCCAAACCAGACAAAGGTAAAAGAAGCTCAAGAGAAGGAGGATGAGGTGTGCATCAGTGTCTTGTTTTTTAATAATATTTCACCTTTTATGAGTGTCCACAGCAGAGTCTGCATTCAGATTTTATTACCTTTGATTGTTTCCTAACTGTGCTGTTGCTATTTTTTCCCTAGCACACCTTGCTGTTGTGGGGCTGTGATTTATGAGTCCATTACGAATGGTTTTAGATAGGATCTGCCAGAGGAGGGTTAATAGTCAAGGGAAAAATAATGTGGAAAAACAGATTGTGAGGAATGTGTGCAGCTGATGGAAACGTCATGAGTGCAGAACTTCTCTGGGCTTTCCCAGGTCAGACAGTTATTCCCCTTCCCATCTAACATCTTAAAAAGTGAATGCTGACAGCTAAGAAGGGAACCCTGCAACTTAACATATTACTGTACTTTTTATTACCCAAGGGTTACAATAATTCAACGCTCGTTGCAGCTTCTAGCAGTAATACTATCCTATTGTATAATTGGAAAAGGGAGTCTTCTGCCCTTGGAGCTCTGGAAGTTGGCAGGGATTAAAATGACAAGCAGGAGGGGAAGCTGGGTATCTGTTTCAATTAAAAAAACTTAGTGTTGTAGTACCACAAAGCTGAAACATTAGTCAGACATTCTTGTTGGGAGAACTGACAGGAAATAATGTGATTTACAATCTTGGGTATGTCTGCGGCTTGAAAGGAAGGAAAAAGAGTAATTTGCTGGTTGTGTACTTCTGACCCCCGATTAATTTACAAGCATGTTTTGCCTGCAAACTGACCAGTGATCAGAGTGATCTGATGTGTGGTTGCTTCGAATTGCATGGAATTGAACAGAGGTTCTAGTTGTGGTGTCTCTTTAGGTTTTTACCTTATATTTTTTCTATGTGGGCAGTGAGATGTCACTTGTACTTTGAATTTGGATAACCTTTCAAATGCCAATCTTGAGTAAAACTTGTGCGTGAAGCATCTCCAGGATGTTTATCTGTTATATCAGGTGTGTGGCTTTTTCACCTCAATCTTAATTACTGAAGCAATTTTTAAGTCCCGCAGTTGTTCTCAGCTGATGTCACAGATGGAGAAGGGGGTCGGTAGCACAATCATGCCTGGAGCAGAAATGTTATACTGGGAGTTGAAATGTTGTACTGAGTTTGCTGGTGGAAAAGATTTGGTGGCCCAACTGGATTATTTCCCAGGAAGGACTAAACTGGGAGAAGCTCCACTGCTGTGGCACTGAGCTACCTCAGCTCTTGGCTCAGGAGTTTGCTCTGAGTGGAGTTAATACAGGAACAGAGCACAGAAGTGAAACCAGCCTGGGCTTCTGTTTGAAGACACTGCCCAATTCTGTTTGTGCTCAGCGAGAACATGGTCAGATGAGCAAGAGTATCCCCACAGAGGTGTGAAGGAGGATTCAATTCACAGGGCTCTGTGGTAACGGGAGCAAATTCCTGCTGACTGGAAGGCCAGGGACTTTAAATGAGGCCTTTTACCACCTTTCACGTGAAATGGCTTTGGAATGGGCAGAGCTGCAGCTTTGTGTAAGCCCTCCTGCAAGACAGAATATAAGTTAAGTCTCAGGTGACTGGCAATGGAGAACTGTCAAAACTTGGGAATAAAGCCTGTGGATTTCTGTAAGTATATGTAGTCAAAAGCACATGTAAAGATATTTTAAAAATGCAAAATACCTGTAGTAACTCATCTGAGTGCTGGTGTCTGTTGAAAAGAGCAAACGGGTGCCACTTCAGCGAAGTGTTCCTGGTTCCGCTGGAGTTGGAAAGGCTGTGGATGTGTGTCCTGGTGCAGAAGGATCATTGATCAGGTGCCAGTCAGTGCAGTGCACGGGGTGGGTTATTGCCAGGCTGCGGGGCGGGTTTGAGGCTGTGGGCTGTGCAGGAGGAGCTCTTTGCTCACAGTTTGGGTCGTGTTGGGTCAGCTCCTGTTTCCTGATGATTCCAGCACACAGTACCCCTGTGCCCTGTCACCTTCATCCCAAGGAGCTCTATACTTTAGACATGGCAAGTGGGAGTCAAAAGGAAGTTCAGCTTGTTGCCCGTTTCATTTTTTGTGATTTCCATACCTATAGTAACTACCTGGGGTTTTTTATTTGTGTTTTCTGCATTGAATGACATCTGCCCATACTCAGCCTTAAAATTAAGGTGCGCAGCTCTGCTCCTACAACTGCACATTTACATTTTTTTTTTTTTCAGCACTGTTTTTTCTGATCTGAGCTTTAACACAGAGTGCCCAGATGACCAGAGACCTGTGGCTGTTGTAAGAGGGTTTCTCTTTTGGAAATAAGCTAAATACAGGAAAGAGACCAAAAAGAAGAGGAGGTGCAGACAAAGAAAGCTGTAAAATAACTACTACAGACATACTCATAACCTTTTTCCCTGGGGTAGTGCCATGGGAATGCTATAACAGGTGCTTAAGTGGAGATTCTAGATAGGCAAACATCTTTAAAGGAAACTTATTAAAGAACTTTCATCTAGGCTAATATTTTCAGTCTTTGAGATTCCTATGATCTCTAAATCCTTCAGTGACTTCAGCTGTAACAAAACTTCATTTAGAATTTCTGTCTGAACTCCCTGCTCCTCCACAGGAGGTTCTGGACTGGATGAAACAGGAATGGTGGAGAACGACGTCCTATCAAGTAAACACTAAGCTCATTAAGTCCTGCAAGCTCAAAGATCTTGGCTTGGGGAGCAGCCCAGCCTGGGAGACAGCCTGTCTGATCACCTGCTCAGAGAGCAGGGCTTCAGGAGCCTCTGCTTGGGTAAAGGCAGAAATTGCATGGAAATGTTTTGTCTGGAGGTCTGTTAAGAAACCTGGTCTTCGGTGTGTGATTTTTCAAAAGAATGAAGCAAGTGGAAATCCAGGACAGGTGAAGTTGAAAGACGTAGGTGGGGTTTGGAAGGGCAGGTGACATGTCCTGAGTTCCCCTAGAGCACCTTCCTCTCAAGCAGTTGTGTGAAGGCTCTGGGGGTTTCCAGCACCACCGAGAATGTGCCACTCTCAAAACTGCAGTGACAGCACATCCCTGGGAGTGTTCACCTCCTGTGAAATCAGGAAACTGTGTGGTCCTGGCACATGGGATGTGCTTCCTGTCCCTCTGTGTGTCAGTGCCTGCAGCGGCTCCACCTCCTGCAGCTGGGCAGAGGCTGGACCCAGAGGCTGGGTTTGACCCAAAGCTGAGTTTGGCCCAAAGCTGGGTTTGACCACACACCTCGTTGTTAAATCTTCACCTGTAGAGAAGGAACCAGGAGCAAAAGATCCTGGTTCAATTCCGTGTCCAATTCTGAAATAGGTTGTACCAGATGTATCCAATACCCCAAGGTACCGCTTTGCTCGGTAATCTGTCAGCTTTGTGTTGCCTTTTTGACCATTCCAGCCGGATTTATGCTGGATTAAAGTGGCACTGTATAGCCATGGATTTAGGGACAGAACTGCAGCAGGACCTGCCTTTAGTTTGGTGCTTTAAGAGATCTGCTGACAAGCTGTTTAATTACCTAAATGCTCTGCAAGAAACTGAAGAGTCCTGCTGCTCAGCCATGCTTTTACCTCCTGAGTGCCAGGGAAATACACTGATTAGTATGTGCCTGGATATTTTTGTTTTTCCGTTGCACACAGCCATGTATGTCAGCTGTGCCTGAACCCCTTTGGAGACTCTCTGCCTTAAACAATCCTGAATGTGTCTTTTACAGCTGTTACTGTTTGGGATATTGGGATAAAAGTGGTCACTCCAGGTTTTCTTGGTTAATCTATACACACTGCATGTGTGGATTCTCCATTCCGTGTGTTTTATTTTCAGTTTGCCTCACTGTAAAATACTTACTTCTGTGGTTGCAGCTTTAGTGGTGGTTTTTAACATCCTTCCCTAGGCTTTTTTTTTGTCTTTTAAACAATTCTAGCTGGCAGAGGAGAAGGGAGCACTTCCCTAAGTGTTCCCACGATCCACAAGTGAAGAGCATGACTCTGGGACAATATGCCAGGTTTCCTTCCTGGATGTAAGAGATAGTAGGAGGTACAGACAATACTTGGGAAGAGAGATCCCCTGCCTGGCTTGGCTGCAGCAGCTGGGCAGACACAGGCCACCTAAAGAGTATCTTTGTTTGGGAACTGAGAGTTCAGTAGCAAAAGGTGAGGAGTTTCCTTCCCCAGCCATCTAATGAACGGCTGCCTAATGGATGTCCACTAAACTGAGCACTTCCTCCTTCCCTCATTCTGAAGGTTTGCCTTAATTGCAAGAAACTTGGCTTCCTGTTTCTCCCTGTCCTGGGGACTGCTGCGTTGAATAACGTGATAATGGAGCTGTGTTAGTTTTGAAGCTGTTTTTAAATAAGACTTTAGGAGCTTGACAGAACACAAAGGGTGAAATTAAACCTCAGCTCGTGGGGTTTAGGTGGCTGGAAATGGCAAAGAGGAAAGGGAGGGGAGGAGCAGTGAAAACAAATTGGTTGTGCTTCACCTGACCTGTGATCAAAGGAACTTGTGCAGATTTTGAGTGCTATTAGGTCAGCAGGAAAGTGTCTGTCTGTGTCTGTTAGTGAAAAGGACAGCTAAAGGTTATGTCAGGACTGTGGCTCAACTCCTTAAGTGTCTGGGGCACATTTTCTGACTCTGAAGTGCAGTTTAAGGGTGTTTTTTTGTGTCAGAATTGGTGTGAGACCAGCTACAGTGAGCCCTTTGGAGAAAGTTGCTGTGTTTGCTCTAAATAACTGACATCCCTGATTTCTTAGATACAGGCAGGTCTTGGTGTGTGTTTTGTAGGAAGAAGGAAATAATGGATCATGTTTTGTGTACATGTTTCATTCTGGTTTACTGATAAAGCTGTAAGGGAGAGGGAGCTCTGCAGCGGAGCAGAGTTTGTCTTGAATGGTGGTTATCTCAAACTGATCAGTGCAAATGAGGAAGTGTTAAACCTACTTTGGGAGAAGCAACTTTCAGTTCCCTAACCTAGGTTATTATTGAGATAGTGTGGAAAAACAGCACGTTAAACACACAAACATTGGAAGCAGTTTTGGTGAGGTAAGGACTGGACTCCTTTCCATCAACTGCACAGTGTTAAATTGCCAAGTGTCGTGCGTTTACTCAGGAAGGGTCAGTCTTGCAAGTGACTTATGGTGCAGGAAGCAGTGCACCTTGCTTTCTGGGAAACAGAGCCAGTGACCAGCTAGTTTTGAGTATTGATGGATGTATAATTCAATTAAAAGTTGTTCCGCCTCCAGGGAAAAAACCATATTTAAGAGAGATACACCTGAGAAAAAACCTTTTTTTCCTGTGTTGTTGCTGCTAGAGAAGTAAGTCCTGCGCTTCTCTTTTTGGTAAGGCTGGGCCTTTGCCCTTCCCCGCCCCCCTTCAGAGCGGGGAGGGGGGGGAGCTTTGGAAGGGAGTTTGCAGCAGCAGTGCAGCTGAACGTAGGGGAGGACCCGGCCTGAGCTCTTTGGCTGCTGGGCAAAACATTTCAGCTTTGCGGAGCCAGGCCCTTGCTCCGGGCCAGGCAGAGGCTGGCCGGCTCCCTCCAGGCCGGGCCAGCTTCGCAGAGCGAGGCTAATGAGACTCTTAACTGCTTCTGCAGCCCGGCTCAGACTTTTTAAACAACCCGGAAAAATCATGGGACTGTCGCAGAGGCCCGAAAAAGAAATTAACCCTTTCATTGCCCAGATGAAACTTGCAGAAACTGATCTGTTCTTGCACAGATAGAAGAAGAGTGAGGACACTTACAAAAACACAGCATAGAGACTCAAAGTCGGTGAGAGAAGTAGAGCTGAAGCTTAGAGGGAAAGAGCATGAGGAGTGCTACAAAGTAGAAGCTGAAAATTCTTCTGTGAAACCATGATTGAGACCAAACTAAAATATTCCCTGTAATATATGACAAATGGTCTAAGGGGGGATGTGACGTTCTACCTGCAGCCAGTGCAGCCAGTGAATCAAGGCACCTGTGTGAAGATAAGTAGATATTGAAGTAATTGCAGCCTGATGAGAAATTTGAGCAGAGAAGAGAAGAAACTGTAATCCAGATCCCTTGCCCCGGGGAATGGTCAAAGAAAATTTACGTTGCCAGTCATAGAAGAAGGGGATTTCTTTGCTGTGGTAGTAAAACAACTCATCCTTGAAAAAAAATACCCCAATGAACTGTCATAACCCACCGCAGTAGCAGTGGGAAAGCTACTGGTGTGGGAGGGACGTTCCACAACAAGCAGAGATCTTTTTCTCCTGGGCGGCTGCTAGTTGTGAGGCTGAAAACCATAAGAACTGTATTTCTTATGAAAAAGTCAACGTGGTAAAGCAGGAGAAAACTCCTCTCCCTAAATGACCTGAAGAAAGACTAATTTAGAAGTGGTAAACTGACTGAAAGTCAAAGTGTTGTTTTTTTGTATTGTCATTGAAAAAATGGAAAGGTGGGAAGAGCAAAAGTGTTCTGACGGTTTTGTTCTGGTTCTTAAATTTTTTCCTTCCTTTTAGGTCTGTTAATAAACTTTCTTTATATTCTTTAAAGTTTGAGCCTACTTTACCTACTCCTAATCCTTATCTCACAGCAAAATTAAATAAAATCTGGTAAGTGTGCTGGCGTTTAGCCAAAAAACTCAGGTGAACGAACTCAAACCACTACACCAAGTCAATAATCCACAATCAAATGTAATAAATTTTACTTGAATTAATGCAAAGCATGCTGCTGCTGAGAACTGGGAGCTGTGTATTGTGTTTCCTGTCCACCTTGTGACCAAGGGCTCTTCTTGTCCCTGCAGAGTGACCAGCAGCTGGATTGTGCCTTGGATTTGATGAGGCGTCTGCCTCCACAGCAGATAGAGAAGAATCTCAGTGACCTCATTGACTTGGTGAGTACTGGATGCTGTCCCCAATAAGTGGCTGTGACAAAGGCCTGGTATGTAAGAACTTCTTCTTTGACGTCTGAAGATGTGGTGATTTATGTGTCCCCATGTCTTTTGGCAAGGTTGAACAACCAGCCATTTGCCAAGCAATGTCAGGAATCCAGGTGATTGTTGTGGGCCAGCCAGCAGGCTGTGTGTGCAGGGACACTTAGGGATGAAGGGTCATTAAGCTCCCTTGATGAGATCACCACCAGGTTGGAGGCTGCAGTTTGAATGTGGGACAGTGTGCACAGATGGGTGTAGGCCCTTGCACCTGGGTATTATCTCCTGATAAACAACGTGCTGTGTGCAGCTCGGGGAGGTGCAGTGGCTGTGGTGCCCCACACGCTGCAGAGACACTGCTGAGAACATCTGGGCATCTGGAGAACACCCAAATCTATTTATAATTTATGCTCTATCAGATATTCTGCGGTCCAGTGTCAAAAACCATACCTTGCCAACCTGATATATCTTGTGCCTGATACCTTTTTTCTGCTTGTCCCTGGAACTTTTGTTGTCCTTTACGCAATGCTAGGGAAGAAAACTAACTTAAGAAGGATTTTTAGGTTCATTACAAGTTGCACATCCTGTGATGCACATTTGGGCTGTAATAACCTGGTTAGTGCCAATTGTGCCTTAAAACAGTGTGAGGCACAGTTGCCACTGGAGTATCTGAAGGTGTTACTGAAATATGGATTTAATCTATACAGAGTCTCCTAGTGGGAAAACTGGATTCTATTGTCCACTCTAAAATACTTGGCTTATTTCTGACCTAACCTTCTGAATTTGTGCAGAAGAGTAGCTGCTCACCAGGTAGAGGTTTGGTTGGGAAGGTCTGTTCCTAAGTGCTTCTGAAGCTGGTGTTGGTAAGCTGTGGTCAAAAAGTTGTGGCTGACTTAAATTTATCAAACTCTAAACATTTCTTTTGCTTATATAAGCCAAAGTCCAGGTAAGAAAGCTCTGGAAAAGAAATTGTTCCCTGCAGGAAGGGATTATTTCTCCCTCTTGAAACCATTTAGTAATTGGCTACATCTGTACCACTAAAACTCTTGGCAACCTAAAGCAATGTTTTTGTGGCTGTGGCTGGAGGTAGGACATAAGTAACTAAATCATTGATCTGATCTGGTGTGACATGGTTGATTTTGTGATGAAATTGGGGGGACTGAGAAGATAACGGGGTTTGAGCAGCTCCCAGGACCACTCAAAACAAGGAGTTGTTTGGGGAGCCATAGTAAGCTTGACTGTGTAATTGGTCTGAGGTTTTTTAATGACTCAGAAAATTGCTGGGTACCTCTAAATGCTGAAATTACTTTTGGATGGGTTCATTAGTGCTCTACATGCTTTCCATCAGCAACACACCCACTGGGCTTCTTTTCATAGTGTAACATGAACCAGACCAGGTTGGTGCTTGTTAGGAGGAGGGTCTGTGACCCCCACACGAGGCATTGCAGTCCCTCCTCTGGGGCAGAGATGAAATAATTTCTTAAATCCAGTACAATCCCTTTATTGTTGAGACACCTGTAGAGCTGTTCTGCAGCCACTCTCAGCCCGACCTCCTGAAGTCTCCACTGGTTAGACAAGAGCAGTGTGTGCCGCCTGTAAGAGCTCCAGAAACATCATAAGCCAGACTGGAGCAAATAGTTTTTTGACCTTTTTTTGGCAAATTTCATCCAGACCTTCACACCTGACGTTTTGATTCTACTTCTTGTCCCATTAGCGGGCAACAACCTCCTTGAGGAAGAGGGCAGACTCCAAAGGCATGATGAGCATGAGCAGGTTCATTAAACTTGGGAGAGAACTGTAAAACATGGCAGGCACCCTGACTTCTTGGTTTCCTTAGTACAATGCCACAGTGGCAGTCATGTCAATATTTAGTGTGAAGTTTCGGGTGTTACTGGAAGTCTGTTTGCAGCTCAGTTTGCCATGGTCTTTTTATAAGACTTGATCTCCAGACTGATGGTGGCTGCTTGCTTGAGATCCGTTGAAAGGAGAGAAGATGGCTTAGAAATGTCGTTGTATGTAAAAAGTTTTCCCAAACTAACACAGTAAGAAACTGACATATCCTTTCCAGAATCCCAGAATGGTTTGTTTGGGTTGGGAGGGACCTTAAAGTACACTCAGTCCCACCCCCTGCCCTGGTCAGGGACACCTTCCACTGTCCCAGGTTGCTCCAAGCCCCGTCCAGCCTGGCTTTGGACGCTTCCAGGGATCCAGGGGCAGTCACAGCTTCTCTGGGCACCCTGTGCCAGGGCCTCCCCACTCTTGCAGGAAACAATTCCTTCCCAATATCCCCTCTAACCCCGCCCTCTAGCAGTTTAAAACCACTCCTAGGGTGGTATTCCTGCTGGGAAGGATAACCATATTACCTCCCTGAGGTCCCTCTTACTCTATCCATGTTCTGGTGCTTGTTTCTCATAACAAAGCATCTTGATCCGCATCTGAATACATGGAGTGTGTTCAGGACTGTCCATGACTGCCCCCAAGTGTTGTGCTCACAAGCAAAGTGGCCCAAACTTGAACATGAAGTAAAAGAGTGGGTGGAAGAAGAGAATTTTTGGGTCACTGGCCCTCATCAGCCCAGACACTTTTCATTCATTAGCAAAACAGTTTGTGGTTTGCCCTTTCACCACATCTGTTGTTGGGTTTTTCAGACTGCTGAGGCTTCAATTAGAGTTCATTAGAGACTGTGTCAATCACAGCCCTCCAGAAGTCCTGCCTGAAAGAAGCTGTGTATGGTGCTGCAAATGGGCCTTGGCATGGAATGCTCTGCTTGGGATTCAGTTAGTCATTAATTGTAAATACACTACTCAGAAGCTGTCAGAATGTACAAGAGGACTTCTAAATCTCTACAGAATGAATTTGCTGTAGGCACATACTTTTTTAAGGACAGCTGATTTAAATTGGAATAATTTTCCATGGAACTTCTCTGGAAACTGTGAGCCTTGGAGCATCTACTTGTGGGCCAAGTCCACACTGTGGGGAAGTTCCCAAGAGAGGAGAGAGAAAGGTGATTGCACTGCTCTTAAATGGGATTGTTGTGAGGATGCTCCAAGTCAAAGGTTGAACTTGATGATCTTAAAGGTTTTTTCCAACCTAAATTATTCTGTGTGTAGTGACAGCACTTGGAGCATTCAGCTCTTAGCTGTGTCACATAAATGCTATGTCACCTCCTTATTGCCTCACATTGTCCAGGAGTTGCTGCTGTCGATTCACTATGCTTCCCATGGAAGGCGGTTGTGAATCACAGCTGCTCTCATCACCTGCTGGAAGGGGGACTATGAGGGTGTTCTCTTGTTGGAAATGAGTCCTGGTATCAGTGGAGAGTGAGGTTTTTTTTGTTTGGCTCATAGAAGTCACGCTGAGTGGCACGAGACATGAGGGAGGGACACTGGTAGAGCTCGCTTCTGAGTGGCCGAGCAGCTTATCCTGAAAGGTCAGAACAATCCATGGCAATTGTCCTCCTGCTTCCTTTCCCCTAAGGTCAGTTGTGCAGTAAGTCAGCCCTCTGTACTTTTAACTGTGGTCTTTGCAAGAGAATTCCCAAAGAAGGATCAACTCCTGGGTAGTGCTGCCCTGGAGGGTCCCTTCCTAGGACACCTTGGCAGCACAGGACAAGGTAGGTGGGTGATGCCCGGGGTCGCAGCCTCGAGTCCTTTCAGGGTATTTTCTGCAAGACAACTTTACTGACGTGTCTTTGAGGGCTCAGGAGGCAAAGGTGGAAGCTGGATTTGTTGTGCCTGTGGGCCACGTGCAGCAAATAACAGATCTGTGACAGGGTTGCCTTGATAGCTTTGACTTGAGTGTGGAAGTTGATGCACTCTCAGACTTGGTGAAAGTTAAGCAGGTTCCTTTAGCAAGTACAAATTTCCTGCTGAATGTTTAATTTGGATGTTTGCCTGGGTGTGTATAATATAAATTAGATGAAAAATATAGCTGACTCAGGAAAATCAGATGCTTGGCATGAAGTGGGGACAGAAAATCATCCTCACAGAATGAACAGGCTTGCCAGGAGAGGGGGGCTTGCTCACAGCCACAGCTTTCTCCCTCTCCCAGTAAGGCTGGTATTGAAACAGGACTCATTCCCAAAAGTGAAAGCTTACTTGAAGAACAGAACCAAGTAATGTTGCCATGGAAGAATTAAAGTTAGAGTTTTTTATAGACACAGCAGAAATAACTTTCCTGGTTATTTTTTAAGGCTCTGTTTGCAATTAAAGGTCTGGGAGGTGATCAGCTTTGCTTTCTCATCACAGGGGAATACTGAAGTATTTTTAGTAGAATGTGTTACTTGTAAGAAAATCCCAGAGTGATGAATCTTAAAATGTATATAACTTATGATTTTGAAATATTTGAACACGATTCAGGCTGTTGCTTCATGCTAGCTCCAGGCAAGTCCCAAATCTGCTTGCATGCCTTCAGTGACTGAAGATATATGAAGGTACAGAATTTACCCCCAGGCAGACTGCACTGCTTGGGCTGCACAGACCATAAAGAACATGAGAATGTGACTGGAGCTTTTTGTATTTGGAATCCAAGAGCCTGAGAACTGTGCGGCATCACAGGGAGAGATAAAATAATTGGATGCAGATGGCCAGCTGAGTGTCTGGTGAGGGTGGAAGATGTTTTAAACAAAAAATCAGAGCCAGTGAAAGCTGAAAAAGAAGGTGGTGGAAGCAGAAGTGCTTTGACAGTCCTGTGGGCTCAAAGCTGAGTCTTTGACCTGCTGTTCTGCCTGAACTTGCTGACCTGTGGGATGGACTCCCAGCAGCCAGGCAGGTTTCTACCACAAGGATTATTGGTTAAAGAAAGGGGCTCTGGCTCTCTGAATAAATTTATGATGGTTGAGAGCCAGTTTTTCCATTTGGTGAGTGGCTGTAAGCAGAAGCTTTTCAAGCTAGCAAAGATTACCTCTGGATATCTTGATGGTAATTGGAGATAGCAATTAATATATGTAAATTGTTAACATGATGCTTGACTTAGAGCTAGCAACCCCTCTTCCTGGCATGAGATTGGAAAAGGGAATTTCAATTCTAGCCTCATATCACTTATTCTTTCTACTTTTAAGCCTTTTTGTCTTCTAGGCTCCTGTCACTGCACTGCTGGTGTTAGAGACCCTTAAAATATCTGTTTAAATATCCTTTGAAGGGAGTGTGTGTGAGAATCACTCAGTGAGCTGGAATCCTAGTTGGAAACCTACCTAACCTCTTTAAAGGATGGAGGGGAAGGCTGGGATAGAGAAACATCACTGGAGAGAGTATGTCCTGCATATCCCTGAATTGTTGCTAGCTATGTCCAACCCCAGCTGGACTCCTGACACAAATAGTCAGGACTTCTCAAGATATTGATACTCTGTGATGGCTCCCGGGACTGGGGATTGGTAATGGGATACAGGAGCCTTCAGCAGCAGGTCACCAGTCACAGTCGAGGGCACTCTGGCTGTGCCTGCCAGATGGCTGCCTTTTGTTCCTCAGCAAAAGGAATCCAGCAAAAGCCCTCTTTTATCCAGCAGAGCACAGGAAGAAAGCCAAGGATCCCGTTTTATGAATGGTTGTCACCTTTTAAAATGTAGTTCCTCAAGCTGAATTAAAACATTCTGTAATTAATGTGACATTTCTGCTATGACACAGTTAGCTGGATTTGCAACCTTGTTAACATCTGTCTTTTTCCAGAAAAACTCATTTGATTTTATTTTGGTTTTGCCAAATCTTGCAGTGCTGGACTTCACTGCAAGTACATGAATAATGCTGAGCTGTTTCCAGTATTAATTACATCTGGTCTGAACACAAAACTCCATTTAAGTGTCATTTAATAAACAAAGCTTGATGGTTGCGTGGCCTTTGGACATGTGATGGATCAAATTAAGGTGTAGCAGATTTGTGAGGGTGACTTTGCTGGTGGTTTTAGGCCCGAGATGAGTGGAGCCAGGCTTCCTCCTTGAGTTTCCACAACATTCACTAGGCCGTGCAGGCCTTCTGCAGGAACAGGGAGTTCTGAGGCTGTGCAATGACTCGAAACATTAGAATAATGTGATCTGAGCTGGAGGTGTGCCGGGAGGGTTATTTCGTGAGAGGGTCAGAGAGCTTCCAGGGGCTCTTTGCATTTGAGTGGTTTCCCCAAGCCGTGGGAGTAGTGCTTCTGTCCTCCTTTCACATTAGAAGTTCACATGTGATTAAAATACTCACCTTCCTGGTGGGATGGGGATTTTAATTAAAATCTGCTCTCATCACATGCGTGTTCAGATACCTGCACACTGCAGATGCAGATTCAAAACACAGATGGATCTAAATGGCTCCTTGGCTAATTGAAGTTTGCCTCATCTTCCCAGAATTGTAGAAATGTTTGGGTTGGAAGGGTCTTTAAAGATCACCCAGTGCCACCCCTGCCATGGGCAAGGACACCTTCCACTGTCCCAGGTTGCTCCAAGCCCTGTCCAGCCTGGCCTTGAACACTTCCAGGGATCCAGGGGCAGTCACAGCTGCTCTGGGCAACCTGTGCCAGGGCCTCCCCACCCTCATAGAGAAGGATTTCTTTCTTATTTCCAATGTAAACTTAATCTCTTTCAGTTTGAAGCCAGTCCCCCTTGTTCCTTCTGCTTCTTTAAGGAAAAAAATGTTTAATCTTTAATTTTGCTCATTTAGCATAGTTTTCCTGTGTGTTAAGGTTCCTGTAGAGGTCAGTAATGCTGACCTCTGAATAAACATGGAGAAAGACTATTTCCAAGGGCTGTTACATCAGGAAGGTTGCTGTTTCAGTGGGGGATATGGTACATTTAAGTCAAGGCTGTAGAAGAAAACGACCACCTGAGTGTATTCAATTTGAGTGGCTACTGAGCAAAAATATTGACTGTCCTGAGTGTGAAGTGCAGAATTTGATGCAATTCAGAGTGATCAAAGCAAGGATGGGGAGCATGTGTCAGACATGGAGAACTGAGGTATTACTCCTCTTTCCTGTATGGATTTTTTTTATACTTGTTTAAAAATATTTTTAAAAATAATCCAGAAGCAATAGTTTAATTGCTAATAAGCTCCTTGAACTAAGAAGTGAGTCCAGAAGGAGTGATTGAGCTTAGCTACTTCAAAAAGGGTACGGTTTCCACTTTGGCACAAGTGATTATTTGTCTTGATAGCAGAGCAGTTGCCTTAATTAAAACACTGTCCACATACCTGGGCAGCTCTGCTGGAGAGTTTGGTTACACAGGACAACAGGATCCTTGTTCAACACGTTTCCCTCACTTTCACATTCAGGTTTTCTTTCCTCTGCACTACACATCCATTGTGTATCTCCTTGGAAAAAAATATCCCCCAAACACCATGCCCTGTTCCTTCTGAATGATGCTGCTGTTCCTTCCAGGCCAAGCCCCAGATATCCTTCTTTTTTTTCTTTCCAATTTACACTGAGGGTGGTCTCACTTCCTGAGCCCCCAAAGACACCAGAAGAGATGACTGAGAGCTGATGTGCAGGAACAAGGGTGCCTTGGGGCCAGGTGACACTAATGCTGGCATTTAGCTGGAGATACAAGGTGCAGATTGTGTTCTGCATGTGACCTTCCAGTGCTTAGAGTGGGAAAAACTTGCATCAGAACAAAGATGGGAGCCTGGTCTATGCTTATAAAAGAACTTCATCCTCCAGAGTTTGCATCACAGTGACATCTATTTGTAGTACGGTGATGAGTTGAACAAAATCACCACTTTGGCGTTTCACTTTGGCCTGAGGAGTGAGTTAATTCTTGTGTTTCTAAATTTAAGTCAAAATTCCCCATGTAATGACTGCTGTTGATAAGTGCGCAGGCACCTGAGTGAATTTTGGCTCTTCACTTAACATAGAACAAGCTTAATAAGAAACATTGACAATGCAAATCCACTGTTTGAGGCTCAAAATGCAGAGGATCAGTTGCCTTCCAAGCAGAATTTTCTTTGCTTGGATCAGAAGATAAACGGAATCCTGCACGAGTCTCATTGTGCACAACAGTAATTTAAATGTTTTAGTAAGATTCAGTACGTGACATGGAGTAGAGTCCAAAGTTCAGAAGGAATTATAGTCTCACAAACATAAACCTGAAGTGTTTAAAGCTGCAAATTTAAAGTTCAAATTACTGCCTTTGCCTGGTAGGCAGTTTTTGGGAGTAGATGAGGAAGGTCAGTGTGCATAAATTGTAAATTCATTCTCAGGAAGTACAGTTGATGTGATAAATGGTACAAAAATTATGCTCTTGGGGTAACTGTGCCACACTTGGGTGCTTTTCCAATAATTAGAATTACATGAGTTTTTCCATCAGCTGGAGTATCTGTTCTTTTTATAAATACTGTAGAAATTTTCTAATATTTCCAAACTAGATGAGTGGGTTTTCTTCTGTTTTACTCTGAAAGAAGAGAAGGGGAAAAGAATAGATTGCCTAGAGTCCTGTGGAGTGTCTGTACCAAGGAGACAGGGGATATACAGTTTGTTTTACAATGCAGGGTTATAATACGGTGCAGTATTATATTCTAGTAAGTGTGTGATATAATGCAGTCACTGTTATGGCTGTAGGAATAACCAGAGCCCTCAGAAACTGGGAAAGCGACCCTGCTCATGACTTGTTACCAAGTCATCCACAGATAAGTTTAGTTCAATAGATTGCATCTTAAAAAAACAATGGGTTACAAGTTTTTTCTAGTCAATATGGGTTTGTGTTCTGAGCCCTACAGAAACCCCACACCAGGCATGTGCTCTTCTTAAAGTTAAATCTAAAATTCCTTGTGTGAGGATGTTTATAAGGGTTGTAAATTCAGCTTTTCTGCAAGGCAATCAACTCTGCCTCGGGTTTGGGGTTTGTTGTGGAAACGCTTTGTGTGGACATTTGGGGCTGAAGGGTTGCAGGGCGAGGCCTCTCATGCTCCCTTACCACACGTGGAGTGTAGGCTGTTCCCAAAGAAACACAGTGGAAACAGAGGCTAGGGAAAAGCCGCTTCCCCCCCAGTTCTGTTTTCATCACTATTTCTCATCCTAAAGGCAGGTCAGAGCAAGGAGTGTGTTCCTGGACATTTCTCTGTGTGCTGATGGGCTCCTGGCCTAGGAGCAGCCGAGAGGAGGGAGGAGTGTGTTCCACTGTCACCCTCTGGATCCAGCTCCATGCTGAGCTGCTCTGGGCTGCCTGTGCTCTGTCTGAAGGTGAAGCAGTCAGACTGAGTTGCTGTCAGCCTGAAGAGTTGGCCCAAAATTAGTGGTAAATGGGGAGGAGAAGGAAGGGACAAAGGGGAACCAGATGTGCTCACAGACACATATGTATACATCATTTCACCTAACCTGTGCCATGGTACTGCTGATTTGGATCAGCTCGGGGAAGTGTGTGGTTTGTCTGGTCTCAGGAAAAGGAAGGACTTCCCTAAAAGCTGCTGCTTCTTGTCCAATTCTGTTTACCCAGGGAATGTGTTGTGGTTTTGACGCCTCTTCAGCCAAGTCTGCAGGCACCAAAGGATGAACTCCCATGAGATTCCCAAGCTGGGTTAAATCCTGAACTGTCCTGCTCTTGGTCTGGGCTCTGCAGTTCTCACTCATAGCCACTTTGCAGCGTGTAGAGACCAAAGTAAAAATATTCAAATGATTATTTCAGCTTTTTCAGCACTTTACCAATCATGTCTTGGTTTGCCTCTGATTTTTTGTGTGTTTAAGGGTTGATTGTGTGGATCAGGTGCTGCACCACTGGCTGATCACATCTTAGAGCCATGGAATGGTTTGGGTTGGAGGGACCTTAAAGCCCATTCAGTTTTCCCCCTGCCATGGGCAGGGACACCTTCCACTATCCCAGGTTACTCCAAGCCCTGTGAACCTGGCCTTGGACACTTCCAGGGTTGGGGCAGCCACAGCTTGTTTTGTCATTTCCATTTAGGAATTTTTTTTTTGATCTTTGATAGTGACATTGGTTTATGTGTATCTCTGCTCACTCTGTCATCCTCTGTATGTTACTGCCTTGTACTTGGGATTAGGAATGTTTTAGTTCCAGGCAGTTTGATTTCTTCTGTCCCATCTAGTGCATGAAAATAGTTTTGGGGCTGTTTCACCCCAGATTTGTTTTTTCTCCTCTAGGCTTCTTTCCTTTGAAATGATGCTAATCCATTCAGTGAATCAATGGCTTGAAGAGAAGAAAGCACATTTCCATGTTTTCTTTGTTCCTCCCTCCCTCCCCTTTTCATTTCTTATGAGTTGTGAATTCATCACTTCATGATTAATTTTGCCCTTGATTGCCTTTTGTCCTCATGTTCTCATCATAGACATTTCATCTCTATGATGCAGAGTGAAATGGAGAAGAGATTCCACACTGCTTATTTCTGTCTTATTTTATTGGCACATTGTTACCAATTTATTCAAGAACTTACCAGTTGTCCTGTGATCCTGTTGTGTTGTTGGGAAAGGGCATTTTGCTTTAGTCCATTTCTCTTGCAGTGACATCTGGAATGTTCTTCCAGAAGGAAACACACGATGCACTGATTGTTTAATGATAACAACTGCAGGAATGATTTGTTGGTGGTCCCTGGGATGGACTGGGGCATAGGGCTGCACATTACCTGAAGTGTGTGCAGGGGAGATGGAGTCTCATCTCTCTGCAGAACATCACGGCCCCTCTGCCACGTTGGAAGCAGAGCTTGACTTTGTCCAAGTGCAGAACAGGGAGGCAGGTGGGGTCCTGGATCCATGGAAAGCTGTGGAGGATGCATGGGGTGTGTTGGATTTGACATGTGTACGCACATGGACACGTTTATTCTCATTAGCCAGCATGGTCATGTTTGACCAGCTGCCTGGAAACTGCTCTGAACTTGACCTGGAGTGGGTGTTTGGGAAAAGCTCACTCCAGCATGTGTAAAGATGGTGGATTCCTTTAGCAGCTCCCTCATTCACACCCCACTATAAGTATTTACCTTTATCCATCAGCCCTGGACAATTGCTTTCCTGGCCAGCCTTGGCATGGAGCGAACATGGAGCGTGTGTATATTGAAGTGTGCTGGACCACACCAGTGGTTTGGTAATTAAATCTGAAATTACTAGAGGTGGGAGCATAGGGGTGTGTTGTAACTGAAGTGCTTTTCTTAAAGAATTTTGGCTTTGGGAGAGATGTGGGCTGTTAATAACAAAATCTGGTTTTAGGGGTGCCAGTGCATTTTAACCTTAACGTGTTGCCCTCTCTCCCCTCCCTGTTGTTTCTTTTCACCCTACAGGTCCCGAGCCTATGTGAAGATCTCCTCTCCTCTGTGGATCAGCCCTTGAAGATTGCACGAGACAAGGTGGTAGGGAAAGATTATCTATTATGTGACTACAACAGAGATGGGGACTCGTACAGGTGAGTTCCCAGCCAGAGCAGGGGCTGGCTGGTGCTCTGTACATGACATCCATGTGCAGGTATTGCAGGCCCTTCTCCCTCCTGTTTTCAGCGAAAAAAATACCAGTCATTTAAAGATTTAGAGCCCGAAATGTGCTGTTGTTATCTTGCTAAAGGGGGGGTCACTGATGCATTTCTCTTTGTTTTCTGTATTCTGGATTAAAACCAGTCAGATCTCTAACAGAAATGGCCTTGATAGGAAATTAGACCACTGCAAGGTTATAAAATCTCTGGAATGGATAATGATAGAAAAAAGATGATGCAAGCAGTGGGTTTAAACAAAATCATCGTCTGCATGTACAAAACAGGGTGGATTTGCCAGCTGGGAAAGGCTCTTTTACTCATGTTTTCCAAGGAATTGACTGACTTTGAACTCAGTGTCATTAGTTCTATTTGAAAATCTTGGCCCAAGTTTTTATCAAAGAAAAGGAATCCCTGTCTACCAAAATAGCTGATTTATGCTGAGTACTGTAGACAAAAACAGTGAAAATGTTTGAACCCTATAAGCTGTGTGTAATTACAATATAATTAATTTTGAAGTAGGAGGGGCTGTAATACTGGAATGGTACCATCAGGTTTCAGTGTTTTGGCTGCCACTTTGAACACAGTCACTCTTCTAAATGTTTTTTCCTCTACCTTGCCATTAGGATGATGTTTTTTATTTATGTTTAAATTATCCCCTCCCTTTCTCACATTGCCATATTCTTTAATGGCTGTAGTGACAGTGGCATCGTTCCAGATACTTAATTTAAGGATCATTAGCTTACAGTTCAGATACCTTTGTGACTCTTGCAGCACTGTTATTCTTTCCCCTAAGAAAGGGTGCTGGGCTGTGAGATAATGACCCCATTCATCTCCTGCTCTGAATTACCAGCTCAGCCATCCTGCTGCTTCTGGGGATGATTCTGAGGCTTCCACCTGTCTCCACCAGCTTCAATGTCGTAATTTACATTTTAGTGCTTGGAATTATCTCCAGTACGAATCTCACTTTGCTGTGTGCAGAGTTGATGTAGTGTTTTGCATTCATCTGGCCAGAATGTTTCAAGAATTCAGAGTGGAATTTCAGAAAATATTTTTTAACAAATCTTTTTCTATTTGACTCAAGCATCAATGCAGAAGCAGGTGAGCTTGTAGATGATTTGAGATGAATTGGTTCAGTTGCTCTGAGTTGCAGGAAAGGTCCCTCTCTAACCTGAAGCACATCTGTGTGTAGATGATTTACACAGAGAACATGCTGAGATTCAGTTTGTCCTAGAAACAGGAGATGGAGAATGAAAGTTTGGATGCAGAGTTTGACAGTGCCTCTGGATTGTGGCTGAGTGTAAATCCTCATCAGTTGTTTTAAATATAACCTATTACAGAGGGCCAGCAAGTGAGCAGGACCCAAAGGCTGAGTGTCACTCACATTCTTTAGGGTACTAATCTCATTTATAGAAACTGTTTCAACCTTCTACAAAAGAGCCTGGTGCCTTCTAAAAGCATTTTGCATTAATTTTGTGTGGCCCACCTGGTTAGATCTACATTAGCACCTACATGCATTTAATCAGATCTGAATTAGTAGATAAAATAGGTGTTTAGAGCTTCTGCCCCCCACGAGATCCACCCACACAGCTGCAGCCTCTCTGGCAGAGGCAGGGAGTAAATCCTGAATTTCCTGTGGATCTTTCAAGAGATGCTTTCTCCAAGTTGTGATATTTCTTGCAGCCCCTTTGCATCCTACTCAGGCTGTTGAGGTGGACATCAATCACCAGGGTCACAAGGAACTGGAAAGGGCACTGGTTAGACAGTAGTGGGACATTGTGCAATCACTAATAACCCCCTGTGTTTAATTAGGGCATGTGACAACCCTTCCTCTAGGGTCAGTGTCACGCTTGCCTCTGAAATTTGCTCCTTCTCTTTCTGAGAAGATATTAAATAGTTACAAGGAAGCAACAGGAATTCGGTTTTTAAAATCACTTTGAAACTTTCAGGACTTATTAAGTAATGAGATTTCAGAAAAGCTCTTTCATTTGTTCCTCTGGAACAGGCACCATGTGTTAGTTGCTGGCATGAAAGAATCCTGTTCCTAAGGTTTTTGATTCAGGCATTCTGGATTGAAGTGATTCTTCCTTCTGGAACTGATTGGTCCCAGCCCTGATTCATGAAGTAAATTCTTTCCTTCAGCACACAGCAGAAGCCTTTGAAACCCCAGGAGCACTGCCCTGTGCATATTAATGCCATTCTGTGCCTGTGTCCAGACACTCCTTCGTACCTCATAAAATCTGCAGTTGTTACTGGGAAGTGGCTCTTACACTAATTTAATCAATTAGGCCAAGCTCTAGGAGGAGTTCACTGGGCTTTTAAAAGCTTTTGATATTTCCACAGCCATTTTTCAGAACCACATGCTTGATTAGAAGTCCTGGGGAATCCTGTTCCCTGCCTGCAACATGCTGCATCCCCAGTTCCTGCACACTCCAAGCTAAACACCTTTTCTCTATGTTGGACAGGTTGCTAATTGCATTTCTTTTAACACTAATCCAAGGATTTGAAAGCATTCCATGGGCAACTGAGCCTCGTTCTCCTTCAGCAGGAAAGGTGGGGCTGGGTAGTGGGACCTTCTCCGTTTTATAGGGTTGGGTTTTTTGAGTGGCTTTACAATTTGACTGAGAATTTGCCTGAAATAAAAGCTGCTGTGGGAAGTGAATATCCTAATGCTTAGCCCATCACCGTTTAGTCTTTCCTGATATTTAGACAGACTTGGTTTGGTCCATGTTGAACATGGATTGGACTGGAAGGTGGGTTTTTGGAGTCTCCTTGGATCTTCATAAATAGATAGTTTTTATTTTCTTCATATTATCAAATCCTGCTTGTGGGAGTCTCACAGGCACTTCTGTGAGTGCTCCTGGAATAACAAAGGTTTGTGAAGGATATCAAACAGTCATGGAATCCACATTGTGAAGGCAGAGCTTTTATTAATTATTTTTTTTTAATATTAGACTTCAAGGTCCCTGACTTTGTCCATACATTTCCACTTGAAGTGTGTTTGATCACTCTGTTAAATGGAATCCTTATGGGGAATTTGGGGCCAACAACACTGAAGCCTGTTAGCTGAAACACAAAGCATTCTCTTTTGGGGAAATTAGAGGTCAGACTTTTGAAATTTAAGTGCTTGTCCATCTGTCTTTCCTCAAATAGCCTCCAGTTAAGTGCTTAAATGTGTTGTGAGTGCTCTTCCACAAAAATAAAAAATACAGGGCTGTGTTAGAAGGTTTTTTTGTTGGTAAAGCTGCTGCTGGCTCCAACTGGAATGGGATGAAAATGCCACAAGCTGCTGGCTGGAAGGCCCCTCAATCCCATTCCTGCAGCCTGTGGAAGAGGTTTGCTGTTTGCACTTGGAGCATCTCACAGTGGTTCTGCAGGAGTTCTCTGCTCACCGTCTGTTTGGGAGCACCGAGGTAGCACCAGGGGGATTTTTATGTGAATCTCTTCCAGATTTCAGAGATTTTAGGTAAAGGAGTGAAGAAAGAGCTGAGAAGGAACCTCATCCATGTCTGTCCCTGTCTGCAGGGAGGGTTCCGAGCAGGGCCCAGGCTCTACTCTGGGGGGCCCAGCAATGGCACCAGAGGAATGGGCAGGGACTGATCCCAGGGAGTTGCACCTGGACAGGAGGCAGAACTTCTTTACACACTCTGGAACACATTGCCCAGAGAGGGTGTGGAATCCCCCTCTCTGGAGATGTTCCAGACCCATGCAGACACAATCCTGTGCTCTGGACTGCCCCTGCTGGAGCAGGGAGGTGGCAGCAGATGAGCCACTGTGGGCCCTTCCAGCCTGACCCACCCTGGGATCCTGTGGCTGTTGACTCTCCTCCAAAGCAACCACATTTGAAGCAGCTGTTTAAAATCACAAAATTCCAGAGTCACTGAAGTTGGAAAACCTCTCCCAGACCATCAGGTCCAGCCTGTGCCAGATCCCCACCTTGTCCCCAGCCCAGAGCACTGAGTGCCACCTCCAGGCCTTCCTTGGACACCTCCAGGGATGGGAACTCCAAACCTCCCTGGGCAGCCCCTGCCAAGGCCTGACCACCCTTTCCATGCAGAAATTGCTGCTGATGTCCATCCTGACCCTCCCCTGGCCCAGCCTGAGCCCGTTCCCTCTCCTGTCCCTGTTCCCTGGAAGCAGAGCCAGACCCCCTCGCTGCCCCCTCCTGTCAGGGAGTCGTGCAGAGCCAGAAGGTCCCCCCTGAGCCTCCTTTTCTCCAGGCTGAACCCCTTTCCCAGCTCCCTCAGCTGCTCCTGGGGCTCCAACCCCTTCCCAGCTCCATTCCCTTCCCTGGACACGCTCCAGCCTCTCAATGTCCTTCCTGAATGAAGGGCCCCGGACTGGACACAGCACTGAGATGAGAACCATGACCTGAAAATATTGCTCCGGGTGGATGTGACACAACAACTCTACTTTTCCTTCTCTCACCTTTCCTGTCGGGTGTGGTCGGGAGGAGTGAAGGGAGCAAAGCAGAGCCTGGGCTTTGTGCTTTGCATCAAACAAATGTCAGACCCCGCTGCCTTTCTGAGCAATGAGTGACAAAGGGCTGCTGAGGAAAAGCCCTTCCCTACAGCTGGCACTGGGACCTGGTGCTGCAGCCAGGGGCTCGGAAGAGTGAGTAGGGAAAGGAGAGAGAAAGGGTGGAGGTGCTTTTCTTTAGGCCAGCAGTGATATGTGTAAGTTGGTGACTCCAAGGGGAAATGAAAAGCAAAATGCAGGTTTCAAGAATGGGAGTTATAAAAGCCTCAAGCAGATGGGCAAAGGGTTCCATTAATCTTTTAATACTGAATCCATTAAGAGCACAAAAATCTCTTCCACACCTGCAGAAATTGTAGTAAAACCTGCAGCTTTACAAACCCTGTTAAATCCTTCAGACTGTTCAAAAGGTTTCCTAATGTTGTGCTAAAGGTAGAGTTTATTTCAAAGCAGAATAGTGGAGGAAAATATGGACCTTAATCATAGCCAGCAGTGTTTGGCTCATATACTGTCAGATCCCAAGTAAACCACACAATCGATTTGTGTTTGCATGACAACAGTTTTAAATATGTAACGTACAACAGCTGAAACCTTGTTTTTGAATGTATAAGAAGGAACAGATTGAAACCTAAGAGATATCTTGTTATATAGAAAAACCTGAAGCCAAGGAGTGGTCGCCAGGTGAGTTTTGAGGGCTCAGTGTCCCCTTTTTGCCAGTGTTTGAAATGGCTGTGGTGGGTGCAGTTCTTACAGGTAGATTGCTCTCGCCACCTTTTGGGTTTTTTGGAAGTTCAGCATTTGTGGATTAGGTCAGACCCATTAAACCTTATGGGTTTAATATTAAACCTTTCAGAGCCATGGAATATCCTGAGCTGGAGGGGACCCCAAGGACCATCCAGTCCAACTCCTGGCCCTGCACAGACACCCCAACAATCCCCCCCTGTGCATCCCTGGCAGCAGTGTCCAAACGCTCCTGGAGCTCTGGCAGCCTCAGGGCTGTGACCAGGCTTTGTCTTGTTGTCTGTCTGTTTTTCCTGTCCCCTTGTCTGACTGTCCCTCTCCTTGTCTCCCTGGCAGGTCACCGTGGAGCAACAAGTACGACCCTCCCCTGGAGGACGGTGCCATGCCCTCAGCTCGCCTGCGCAAGCTGGAGGTGGAAGCCAACAATGCCTTTGACCAGTACAGAGACTTGTATGTCAGTCCTACCCTCAGAGCCCTGTCTGTCTGTGTGTCTGTGTCCCCTGGGGCAGGCGTGTGGTGTGCACAGGGTCTGGCGGGGAGAGGCAGGGCATCCCTGCTGAGTTTGTGATGCCAGACAGGATCAGATCTGTCAGCTGGTGCCAAAGGCAGATGCTGAGGTGCTTTCCCGCCTCGCTCCCCCTTTAACAGATTGATGGTGTCTCTGTCCTGACATGACCTGGCTTCTCTTTGATCTTTAAGTTCAGCCTTAAACCATCTGCATTTTCCATTCCCTCAAGGCTGTACTCTTAAAAAATCTCTATGTACAGCAGCAACTCTCACATCTTCCAGTAAAACGACAGGCACTGAACACTGAAGTGCAGCAGTTGGACAGGGATTCATGTACTTCTGCTGCAGGATGCTTGTTTGAGGGCCTGTCTGATGGAAGAGGTGTAAAACAAAGGAATTAATAGAGCCCATGTGGGATAAATGTAGATTAAGCAGTGGCTTTTTTAAAGCAGCAATAGGAAACTATCTGGGTGACTTACCAATTGAACAATTTTTCTATAAATTGGGATTGTACTGGTCCTGCACTGCACTTACATCCAAAGCCCTCGGATGTGATCAGGTTCAGCTATGAGGTCTCTGTGCTCTGTGGTCTCCTAAGCAGTGCTGGGGTGGATGGTGATGCCAAAACTAAGCAGCAAGTGAGTATTGCAGTGCAAAATGAACCGGTCAGTGTGTCCACTACTGGGACACTTTCTTATGGAGATGCCTAAAGACCAGGAAAAAGTGAACAAACTTCATTGCTGCTTCATGTTGCCCAAAAATGGAGATAAAACACAGCCTTAGATGTAGTTCATCACGTTACAGTGCTGACAGAAGCACAGTAAAAGGAATTTTTCTTGCTGAATTCTGTGTGAATTCCATGTAAACGTAGTCTGTCCAAATGTGTAAGTGTTACACTTTTGTTACAGGTATCAAATTTTTACTTTTCTTCATGCATTATTTTCATAGCTCTCCAACTTCTCTTGTAAGTAACAATTGTTATTGGTATCTGAACTGACTGGAAGAAAGGAATTTTGCATATTCAGCAAAGCCAAGTTTGCAGTTAGTCCCTAGATGCAAAACAGACCAGGACCAATAAGATTTTTAATACCCTGAGACGAAAATGAGGTTTATGGAACCAAGGTTGTCTTTTTAAATCCCTCTCTGCTCAGATGACTATGAAGTCATGGCTGGATAAAATAACTTCTTTAAACAGCTTGAATTTGCTGGAAGGAAAGCACAGGGCAGGTTTCTCTGACTGAGGTGAATTTGCTGAGCCCTGCTCAGCATGGGGTGCAGCAGTATCTTTATGTAACAATCTTCATGTATTGTCTGGAAGAAAAAGGTGAGATTGTTCCAAATTCTGTCTTTCTGTTTGTCAGTGCAGATTTTCCAGGCAGTACATGGTTGGAGGCATCCAGGAGGGATCACTCTGTTGTCACAGCCTCGGGGACAGGTCAGACTAGATGAGCACATGTGCCAACACAGAACACTTTAGTGCCTGTGGTGATCCCAAAAGTGGGAGAGGAAAAGAGGACAAGGGTGGCTTATGTTTGGCTGAGCAGTGTAAAAAAAAATTGTGGCATTTGTGGAAAGAATTCACAAAAGTAAAGGAAACTTAACCTTAGTGTCTGAAGGGTTCATCATACTTGAAATCAGGATTTGTACTTTACCTCCAGCAGAGATGTGGAAAGAAATGGGCTTTTGTTCTTGCAGTTGGGCTCTGCAGTTTCCTGAATAAGACAATTAGATTTTTGTGTTTTGACAGCAGAAGCTTAATTTTTCACTTAGAGATCAGAGGGGGAAATTCAGAGATGGTAACAAGTGCCAATGTCTCTCAGTGCTGCTCTTGCCGGCATGTCAGGTTGGGAATGACTGCAGCAACTCCTAACAGAACAGCTGCTGGAGCTACGTGGGGAGGGCTCTGGTGGGAAGGGGATGACAGTGGCAGGGATGTCATTTCCATGCTCTGCTGGAGCTGGGAGCACTGGGAGCTCACTGGAAAGCCAGAAGTGGGTCTGGGCCAAGCAGTGTCGATGGAGGTATCACTACCCTGCTGCTCTGGCAGCTTGTGGTGCTGAGGATGGAGTGCATGAGGCTTCCTGGGCCAGTTACCAGGGTCTTTCTGAATTCCAGAGCCAGGGACAGCTGGACAGCCAAGGACAGTATTTCCAACATTGGGAAATACTTCAGGCTCGTTGATGTATTAATCAAAGAGCTAAACATGCTGGCAGCCCTCGGGACTGTGTCTTTTGTGGAAATTCTGGTTTTTGTTAGGTGTGGAGATCTATTCCAGGTTCACCTTCCAGGAACAAGGATCAGTCTGTAGGCAGTGTGCAGGAAATCTACATTTTGAGCTGGCCTGCAGAGGCTTTCATCATTTCTGTTCACTCTGGTGGGGTTGTCTGCTCAAACAGATCCTTCACAGGGGACACCAGGCTAATTGATACTTCACATTAGAAATTCTCTCTTAAAAATCCCAGTTTAAGTGCAGTGGCTGCAGATGAAGAGGATGAAAATGATACTGAGGGAGAAGCCTCAAATCTGACGCATCACCTCCTCACCAGCAGCCCCTTAAGAGACTGTTCTGTCCCTCTGTAGGGTAGAGAAGGTTTCTGAGCTGCCCCTGTAACCACAGCCACTGTTTTATGGCAGAGAGGTAGCAGTGAATACAAAAATAATCACAGCACTCACAGGGAACACCAGATCCCAGCGTGCCTGAGTTTCCTGGACTGTTAAAGTGTTTTATTCCTATAATGAGAGTTTCTGCTGCGTTTTTCAGAACAAGTAGTGGCTTTGTGTCCAGCCTTTCTGGACACCTTCCACTGTCCCAGGCTGCTCCAAGCTTCATCCAGTCTGGCCTTGAACACTTCCAGGGATGGGGCAGACGCAGCTTCTCTGGGCACCCTGTGCCAGGGCCTCACCACCCTCACAGGGAAGAATTCCTTCCCAATATCCCTTCTAACCCTGCCCTCTGGCAGTGGGAAGCCATTCCCCCTTGGCCTGTCTCTCCAGGCCCTTGTAAACAGTCTCTTCCCATCCGTTTTGCAGGCTCCCTTCAGGCACTGGAAGACCCCACTCAGGTCACCCTGGAGCCTCCTCTTCTCCAGTCTGTACAATCCCAGTTCCCTCAGCCTTTCCTCACAGGAGAGGTCTCTCAGAAGTTGCTGTGCATGGGACTCACTTCACTCCTGGGCTTCCAAATGCATGGTGGTCATTCCAGCATGTGTGGATAAACACTTCTGAGAACATCTCCATCCCACTCTGTTCTCCACATGTGGTCCAAACCTCCCCTGGATCGGCTCCCATTTTACCTTTAACACAGAAGGTGCTGATATCTCACAGAATTCATCTAGGGCCTCTCCCAACACTTCAGATCACTTCAGTTTTTCCTTGTCAGTCCCATTTGGCCCACACACCTTTCCTTTTTAGATTTCTCTTTTCATCAGGTGTTGTAAGTCTCCACCTATGTTCAGTGAGTCACTGCATTGTATTTGCCATTTCCCAAGGGGTTGGCACCTGCTGTCGTGCGTGTTTTGAGGGAAACAGCCTGTTATGGATTTGTTAACAGTTTGTGTGAAATAATCCAGTCAGATCTGCTTGCTGGGGACCTTAAAGTTTAGTTTTGTCCCAAAATCTCAGTGACCAATGCACTGGGTGACTGTGTGAAAACAAGTTTGGAGAAGTCTTGTAATATTGCATGTAATAAAATCATGTAAACTGTAGAAGAACAATTTTGCTGAACCTTAAGTGCCTCTGAGCCAGTGCCGAGTTGGCCTTAAGTGTCTGTTTTAGTGCAAACTACCTTTAGTGTCTCTAGAGTTTCCCACCTTTTCTTTCTGGAGGCATTTGATTAAAGAGGAATGACACCAGGTTTTAGTTCCCTCTCTCTATGTTAAACAAGAAGCATATTTCTTGGCTATCTGTTTTACCAAAATCCATGTCACTTTCCCAAAAAACAACTGTTTCATTTCCATCTCCTGCTGCCAGGTTTAACTCTGACAGTGCCTGGAGGTAATGCCCTGGTATGTTTGTGTTCAGTAGGTTATTATTCCCAGATGGAAGTCTAATATTTTACACCACTCAGTTAGAGCCTTGGCTTTCCACTTCCAATATGGTGAAGATAATTTCTTCCAACACATGGTTGTAATTTATTGCCCTTTGCTTGACGTGTGTGTGCTTGATTGAAATCAAAGCGTAATGAGGACCAGGGCAGCTGGTTAAATCTCTCTATTTTAGATTCTGCCTTCCCTTGTTTTGAGTTGGAGATAATCAGGGCTTTAATTAAGTAATCTAGTGGCTCTTTGTTGTCTGGAAGAAATAATTTCTAAAGTGATTAAATAGACCTCCCCTGGAAAGGATGCTGCTGATCTGTCTGCAAACAGGATGAGTTTTGGCAACTTTGGACTGCTTTAGTGACTGACATACATTTAGAAAGCTATTCCTCCTTTTTTCTTTGCTTAAAATCCGCTTAAATTGGATTTATTGGTGCTTTTGATTTTTAACAGCTTTTTAAAAAGATAAAACATCATCTTAATCATTCTGCTCCTGAAAATGTTTGTATTGATTAAGGTTTTGAGTTCCCTCAACAGAGTGAGCAGTGAAACCTTTTGAACTTCTGCTTCTGTCTGTGTTTTGATGTTGATCCATTTTCAGTTTGTTTTATTAGAGCTCCGGACCAGGAATTTGGTAGGAGTGGAAGGAGGTCTGGGAGAGGATTGACCTCTGAAATGTCTTTATTGTGTGTAATCCTTTTATTATTGAATTTTGATTGGAATCTGGTTCACAGTAGTTATTCCAGTTTGGATGGTGTTAGCAAGTGCAGAGGGTGGCACCCCAGCCAGCCAGGTTTCTGCTCTCTGCAGCTTGGATATTTCTGTCCTGTGGAGAGAACACAGGTGTTCTCTGCAGCCAGCTGAGCATCCCTTGGCTTTCTCTGCTCAAGAAGAGAAAAGGCTGAGGAATTCCCTGGGCCAGGTGCCTCAGGAATGTGTCGATGGAGGAGTCTTTTGCTAGAGCTTGGTCACATACAGCAGTGAAGTCCCAGTGTCAGAAGAGTTGTCCTTTCATTTTTAGAGTGCTCAGGGCTGACTGTGTTTTTTCTTTGTATTATTCTGTTTAATCTCATGGAACAGCCTGGCTTTCCGGGGCTTTGGGGATGTCTTATTTTGATTGACCTGTGCCATCCCAAGTATGTTCATGTGTCCCATAAACTGTTGGATAGTTTTACCTTTTTTAACTGTTTATACCCTTTTTCCTGGTTTATTTTGGATCGTGTGCTTGAACCACCTCTGACACTGCCTTAGTCCACTTGTCTTGATAAGAAAAAATGGAAACCTCTATTAGTGCTGCCCTTGGGCTGTAGCTGAGATCTGATGTGGTGTCATCTGATTTCTCCTCCCCTGGGCTGGCAGACCCTGAGAGCCTCTCAGTGAGTTCAGGCCAACTCACAAAATACTTGGCACTTCTCACAGGGTTTGTAGCAACTGCTACATTCTTCTGTTCGACCAACTTTGCTATATTTTGTGCATGGAACAACCGTGATTCCACCAAGTAAAGAACAGATGTCAGAGGTGTGACAAGGGGGTTGCTTTCAGGCCAGCCTGCCCTGGCATATTGTGCCCACAGAAACTGTTGATGCCCACCCTCTGGACTGTCCAAGGCCAGGTTGGACGGGGTTGGAGCTCACCAAGGGGTTCAGCAGCTGTGAGCTCTTTATGTGAGCCCTGTGTCTGTGTTCAGATGCAAACCTGGTTTGCCTGAGCCAGGAACCCCTGGAAAGCTTTGAAGTGACTTTATTGCCTTCAGCTCCCTGTTCCTCATTACTGCTCCAGCCCTTTGTGCCAGCTTTCTCCTGGGCGTGGGAGTTCCTGGGGCTTGCACAGCGAGGACCCTGCAGATTGAATCCAGATGGGTTTGTTGTGCATCCCAGCACTAAGGAAACCTGCCTTTCCATCCCTCTGCTGCCCGGGGATCTGCACAAGAGGGTGTGACATCACGGTTGTGTCATTGGGGAGATTCTGATAGGGGTGAGATGAAGTCTCCTAAGACAGGTCTAAACCACCAAGACATTCACTGCTTTCATGTCTGTGTGCTTGGACAATTACAGCCATGCTGTTTTTCCAAGGAGGTTATTTAGATGTAGAAAACAGAGTAGTGTTGGTATCCCTTCCTCAGCGCGCCCATGGGCAGCTCAGAGCAGAATTAATATTGAAGTTGTTGATAAATATTACACAGATTAGAGGGTCTTCTTAGAAATGAGGGAAAAATTAAATGTACTGCCATGCTGGAAAACAAAATCACTTGCTTTGCATATGATTTTTTTTTCTTTGGGAGTTCCATTTTGAAGCAGCTCTGCACACACTGCATTCTTATCTTCTGAATCAGAGACATTGGGTGGAGGAGGAGTTTTTCCCTTGGGTTCCCATGGTTCTCTGTGATTACATAAAATCTGAACACTTGGATTAGGAGGTCAGCATTGGTGATGCAGCACTGTCCTCAAACACTACTCTCTGAAGGCTTTAAATCCCTAGGAAGAAATTACTTACATTCGAAAATGAGATGAAATTTTAAACTGTCACTTTATTGTGAACTGGAATTTTTGAACTGGTTGCCTCTAACAGTACTTTGTATTGTATGGACAGAAATTTACCTCATGCCCTCACAAATGTACAGTGTTTTAATGATGGAAATTGAAGACAGAGTAACTTAAACAACAGCAGCCTTCTGGTGGCAGATCTGATAGAGAATTCTCCTGTTAGAAGGATTGATGTCACGTAAATCTGCAGCCTCCAAAGGTTCTGGCAAACTTAAACCACATCACAGAAGATTTCTGCTGTCTCTTCCCCTCCTATCCGTGTTTGGATTTCAGCTGGCAGAGTCTGGAATGTGGCAGACTGGGGGTGGCTGAAGCAGTGTCTGTGCTGCCCAAGGATGGCCACGGGCGAGGGGTTTGGAAGCAGTTGAAGCTTCCTGGTGTTAACGAAGCAGTTCCTTGTTTGGACGTGTTCCAGAGTGACTCGTTGTCCTGCTCATTAGGTGGCTGATGGAACTCTTTCCAGGTGACTTCTCCAAAGGGATTTGGTCGTTAGTTTCCATCGGCCAAGAGCAATCAGATGGGAAGGAAAATGTGAGCAGTACATGGTTTTTATTAAATAATGAAAGGTGCTAGAAAGCACAAACTGGGAGGTTCTGGGAGACTTTTAGCCTTTAGAATCCCATTGTTTGGATACTGTTTTCCTTCCTTGTAGAGTTCTTGCACTGCACAACTCTGCTGAGCTGTTTGAGTTGTCCCCCCATGGTCCAGATGTGTGCTTTTAAGTACAGCTGGCATTGAAGTTACACATACCTAACTGGATTGGTATGTTTGCTCCAGGGATTTTTGCACCTGTGTATGCTGGAAAGAATTCCTGTAAAATACCTGTACAGAGCCACCAAGCATAATTTGGGCTGAGTTCATCAAGTGGGGGTGCAAAACCCCTGGGCTGTGCACAGACATTTTGCCTTCTTCATTTTAAGTCTCTGGGTGAGATTATGGAAGTGCTCCATAGTAGTGCTCCTGGGGCCAGGGAAGGAGTGAGGAGCTGTAAATCATCTGGACTCACAGCAGTGGGAGAAGTGTCACATCCTGGCTCGTTGCTGGTACCAACATGTCCTTTCATTAAAGTACAGGCTCCTGAGCCTCGGCACTCAAAAACTGGATGGAGGCAACAGAATTATTCAGGGACAACTGGTCTCCTGAAGAATTTGTTCCTCCTCCAGCTTGAGGTGTGAGATTGCAGGGGATTTGTTGAACACCTGAGCAATGCTTTGGGTTTGGTGACAGGTGGGTTGCTCAAATTTGCCACTTCTGTCATATTTGTGTTGCGATTCCTGTGCTGGTTTGTGGTGACGGGGGAAGGACTCGGTGGGAGTTGTGCCAAGTCACTTGCCACTCCAGTCTTCTATTCCCATAAGAGTTGGAATGTCTGCTTCCTCACCTCAGCGTTCAGGAAATGTTTTGGGTTGCTGCAAGACACCAGCTGCTCATGCTGTGACTTTAGTCATTGTCACTCTTGTGAAAACATGCATAGCTCAACGCTCAGTATTTTCCCTTGGGGTAGGCTTTTTAAATGCCAGTTTTCTCGGATGTCTGTTGATCTAAATAGCTGGAGGTATTTCCCTTTCTATGCTGAACTTCTGTAGCTGGAAGAAATAACTATGTGACGTTTAGGGAATAAAAGAAAATATATATTTCTGTTTTAAATGAGCCAGTTTGAAATGCTGTGCAAGCCTTTGGAAGGTTTGCAGGGCCAGTCTGAGGTTCCAGGTGTTGGTGCTTTGGCATCAGGGGGTTGTGAGAGCCATAAGCCACAGACTTTTTGACTCTGGCTCTCATCTCCTTACTGGAAAATACACAAATGTTTTTATGGATGCGTAATTTGGTTCTGAGGTGTAACTGAAAGTCAGAGCTTGCTTTTATTGCTGTGTGGTGGAAAGTCATTTTCCCCGCATAAGGGTCCAGGATTCGTTGGTGAGGCTTGGGAGGAGCAGAACGTTATCATGAGGGTCACGGGGCTTTTTCTGAGCTGTCCCACAATGGTAAAACAAAGTGATTCATCTGCCCTCCTTTCTTGAGGTCTGTGCTGGAAGCAGGGGGATTTCCTCCCCTATCACATCCCTCTTGAAGTTACGGCTTTGTTCTGGCCACAGCCTCTATTTCATGGATACAGCTCTGGCTCCTTAGACAAGTTTCCATCCTGTGTCTCCACCCGCTTCAACTTCAAACACTTCATAAAGCTTTGGATCACTCTTAGCTTAAATATTTTCTTTTATTCTTGCATGTATAAAGTAGGTCAGTCTTAAGTGTGACATTTTTTGTATAACATAGTTTTTTCCAGGAGTTCTGTGGTTGATGAGTAACGGATATAAAAATTCAGTGTTTGATCATGACATTAAAACTGTAATTGATTTTGAGTGAACTGCTGTTCTGAATTCTGTAAAGAGAATGAATTATTACTTTGGGCCTTATGCCTTCTAGTCACCTTCCTGGGCAGCCTTGTAAAAAGTTATTTTCCCAGAGATAGAACACTGGCTATCCTCTCCAAGGACAGGGATGTCACTCGGTCTAGATGATCTTTTAAGGTCCTTCCTGCTGGACCCAACTATGATATTATTTAGCAGTGTTTTGGTTGCTAATTAACCAATTAGGGATATGACAACCATGAAAATATGATTTTTCATTGTTTTACAACAAACTTTTGTCTGTAGGCAAGCCTGATTGGTCTTGATTGAAACATCCTGGATTGATCTGTGTCCTCAGGCAGAGAGCAGCTTTGAACTGCTGTCCTCTGAGAATGGTTTATCCCTTGGAGGTGTTTCTGAGGTACCACAGGATGAATTCCTCCTACTTGAGGCCTCCTGAACATCCCAAAAGCATCTGCTGGTTGCTTGGATCCCTTGTAGAGAGGGCAGTTGTAGCCAAGTAGGGGTCGGTCTCTTCTCCTGGGTGACAAGAGGAAACAGCCTCAGCTTGTGCCAGGGGAGGTTTAAGTTGAATATTAGGAAAAAAATTTCAGGGAGAGGGTTGTAAAGCACTGGAACAGGCTGTCCAGGGCAGTGGTGGAGTCACCACCCCTGGAAGTGTTCAGAAAATGCGTGAATGTGTCACTTGGGGACGTGGGTTAGTGCTGAACGTGGTGGTGCTGGGCTGATGGTTGGGCTTGATGACCTGAAAGGGCTTTTCCAGCCTTAAGGATTCTGTGGTTCCAGCTTCCAAAGAGGACAGGTGGCCTTTTCCAGCCATGGCTGTGCAGGAGGATCAGGGACAGGGACATCCAGAACAGGCCACCAAGGAAAGAGATGTTCAATCCAGGAGCTTTAGTGCACTGCTGTGACTGCTGCCTGTCACTTTGGGTCTGTGCTCTGCCTTGCCCATCCATTTGTTTAACAGAAGATCCCAGTTTATGCCTTCCTGGAGCCTTTTCCAAGCTGGTGCCTCTCCTGATTGGATTTTAGTGTGTGCTGCATTTCAGTCTGTGGAGAAGGGTTTTTTTGGAGGAAGCCCAGCCTTCCTGCAGCAAATCCAAGTCCATGAATGGCAATTTAAATTCCTCCCAATCTGGCATCCAGTTTTCTATTATGGACCAATTAGCCTGTGGCACCTCTTTATACAAAACCAACAAAACAAACAAACAAAAAAACCACCCCAAAAAAACCCAGCAGGTTCCAAGGAATGTTCCCCTCTCCAACTCTGACTTTCCTGGGTTCAGAAATCCTACTGTAGTGCTGTATGAGGGAAGGTGAAATCCAGTGTAGTGATCAGTGCTATGTATTTTCTGCCCATGAAGGAGGAGGGGATTTTGGAGTGGATCTGTGATGCTGGAGCACAGAGGAGCCTTTGGATAATGTATATCCTGTCGTACCTTGGATTCAATCACTGGCATTTTTGTTCCAGTTTCCAGATTCTGGGTCTGGCCATGGCAAAGCAGCTTTATTGAAAGAGCATGTTGGTATTTAAAACAATATTAATACTATATTTGATTCATTAGATCTCTAAAGGCAGTTAAAGCGTTTCCATGTGTGCACTGTTGGTTCTGGCGGGAGGTTCTTCGCATGGTTTTATGTGGTTTCAGACAACATTTTAGCACATTCTTAAAATACCCACAAAAGCCTTTATGTAAAATCTCATAAAGGTGAACCACATAAAAATTATTTTTTTCCTGTTTCATGTCATTAGGATCAAAGTACAGTAGGTAAGAATAAATTTCCCAAAACCTTGTTTTGGTTCCTCTCTTAATTAATGTTTCATGCTCGTAGCAAGGTCGTAAAGTGGGTAATGGGGAAACTGTCTGTGCACACTGGAATGTTCTCAGTGCCTGCCAGTTCATTTTGAGTGAAGTCACTGATTCTGTATATGAAAAAGAATATATTTGATATATATATTTTTAAGCAATCTCACTCTGAGAACAGACAATAACTGCTTCTCTCTGGCCTTTGATGCCCACTGCCAAAGGAAGGGTCACTTAGGTTGGAACTGAGGTTCACTGCAGGACTGGAATTCCCATTAACTGCATTAACCAAAACCCATTTGTGAATTCCCCAGGAGATATAAAAAGGGTATGTTGGTTTGTTGGTTTGTCAGGTTGCAGTTGCCTGCTGGAGCCTGGTTTTAGCGTGGCTAGGCAGCAAAGGGCTTTGCTTTTTTAGTGCTGTGTTGTCTGTGGCTGATAAGTGCCACAGGACAGTGGATGCTGAACTGCCTGGGCTGAGCTTGGTGAGGAGAGGCAGAACCTTAACTCACCTCATTACAAATAAAAGGCTGTGGTGAGTTAATAGGAAATTGTTTACCCCTCCTGAGGTCAGCCTTGGTTTGGATATAGGATGTCTGCAGTTAAAGGGAATTGGGGCTCTTTGGTGGCTCTGCCCTCTTGAAACAACCCCATATGGGGCTGGTCTGTGAGTGCAGAGAATATGCTGAAAGTGTCTCTGGCATTCACTTCCAGGATCTTGTTTCCTGGCTGTTGGGAAGGGTGGGTTGATGTGCTTTAATCCACAATACTTCGAGGTAATCCATGAACTCCAAACTGCACAGTAAATTGACTTCTAAGCACCATTCACAGTGGATAGGCCTGTGGGGAGAAAGGAGGGGAGCACAGAGGTGGGGGGGTTCAATAATTGTTTCGTGTTGGCCGTGAGGGGTAATTTCCTCTCTTGCAGAAGAGGAATGTGTGGGCACTCCCAGGTGTGTGTGATAGTCAGAGGCATAACATAGACCAGGTTAAGATGCCTGATCCTCTCAGCTGCTGGGGGCTGTCAGTCCTGACAGCTCCTCGTGTCTTTGGATGATGAGATTGAGCCCTCCTGCAGGCAATGAAAAATCTCACTACTAATATTTTGTGTTGGTGATAAAGTTGCTTCTCCTCCTTTCACATGATCCTTGTGTGCCATGGTCATCCCTGAGATCTGAGAGTTGTGTGCCATGAAAGAGTATTTATTCCCTTTTCCTTCATCCTCCTTATGGCTGTTTGGTAACTTGAGAGTGGAAGGGGTAAAATGCTGTGGGTTGCAATTCCAGTTTTCTAGAAGACAAAATTACTCCTCATGCATCCTTCTTCCAACAGTGTTGGGTTGTTTACCATTATTTTATAAAATCCATTTTCCATCTGCACCAGTGTCTTCCAGAGGGCATGGGGCTCTACAGATTCCATTGCTCTGTTGGTTTTCTGAGTGTACTGTTAGCAACGGACACCTGAGACTGAGGTAGTCTTATTTTCTCTTATTTCCTATATCTGATGCTGCAATAATAAAATCTCATCAGCATCTCGCATTTCTGAGATCCTTGGTTTCAGTTCAGCTCACTTTGCAGTAAATCAATGTCAGCTTCACACCAACGTTTGAGGCAGCAACATAAAGTTACTTACTTGTTCCCTTTTGTCTTAATTAGTGAACTTTGCTGTAAAGAACTTCCAGACTTTGCCAATAGTGAGGGGAAAAAAGGACCAAATTGTAAAATAAAGCCTTACTCTCAGCCCACTTTGTAGCTCTGCTTTTACCAGCTGTTGTAGGTAATTGGAATCAGAGGAATTGTTTGCTCAAGACCTGTAGAAATCTGTAAATAGCTCTGGTTCTCACCAGACCTTTATTCTCCTTTGGAGAAATGTGCAGTTGTTTTGTAATTAAAGTCTCTGCATTATAAAGTGATTTGAATTGCTATATTTTTGGGTGTGAGAATGTGCTGTCTTGAA
Organism: Orthonyx spaldingii; assembly: GCA_013397795.1. Lineage (NCBI taxonomy): Eukaryota > Metazoa > Chordata > Aves > Passeriformes > Orthonychidae > Orthonyx > Orthonyx spaldingii. The sequence continues at coordinate 30,810 of VZTJ01006250.1, read as the reverse complement.
AGAAAAAGAAAAATATGTATTAGGACATAAAAATTCTGCTTATTTAAGATTATTTTTATTGATATCTGACTCTGGCTTGGGTCCTGCTTACTTTTAACTTGCCTTTGGATTGCATCCTGCAGGTATTTTGAAGGTGGAGTCTCCTCTGTCTACCTCTGGGATCTGGATCATGGCTTTGCCGGGGTGATCCTCATTAAGAAAGCTGGAGATGGATCAAAGAAGATTAAGGGATGCTGGGATTCCATCCACGTGGTGGAGGTTCAGGTAGAGCCTCTGGGGCAGCTGATACACCCAAGTGAAAACAAAACCCAGTTAATTCCAGACAATTAAGGAGCACAGGTGTTCCACTGAACAATGCAGTATTGTGCCAGGGCTGTAAACTTCTTTCCGCTGTTAATTTTTGAAAATGCCCTGAAGCAATTTGGATAGAGATAAGTCGGGGCTGTAATCAAAAAGAATCCCAGAAGAATTGAAAGTATGTTACTTTCTGTGCATGTGATCCCAAGATATGTGGGTTTTTTGGGTTTTTTTTAACATAAAGGGCTACAGATAAATATCACTAATTAGGTAATAAAAACAAGGTAGTAGGAGGGTAAGTTGCTCTAACTAGATTTGCTTTGGAACATTAGAGAAAATTAGAGGAATGTGCACACTTAGAATTGTCTTTAAGACACTGTGCTGCATGAGTGGAGTTAGACTTACCTGTCCTGTTGCTTTTGGGGTCTGCCAGGCCAGCCCCCATTTAGCTTTAGGAGGGATTTTAACCTGTGTCTCCCCTTCTGTTCCCTTCCACTTGCAGGAGAAGTCCAGTGGCCGCACTGCCCATTACAAGCTGACCTCCACAGTGATGCTGTGGCTGCAGACCAATAAAACTGGCTCTGGTACCATGAACCTGGGGGGGAGCCTCACCAGACAGGTATGGCTGTGTCCTGCAGGGTCTTGGCAGAGCCAGGCAGCCCTTCCCTCATTTCCACACCCAGCAGCCCCAGTCAGGCACAAAAAGTTGGTTTTGTGAAGTGTTGTATAAACATCCCTTCTCCTGCTGTTCTGCAGCCCTGTGAAATGGTGAATGCAGTGTGTAATTACCAGAAATCCTCTTGAACTGTGCTTGACACAGTGGAGCTTGCAATTAAAAATGTAAAACATTCAGCAGGAATTTAGACTTGCTTTTAAGTCTGTTTGTCTTTTGGTATTCCTGAATTTTTATACTTTGTGCGTGTTGCAGATATTTTTATTTGTAAGATTTGCCCACTTTCTTACTGGAAGATTCCAATAGGATTATAAAAATACATTATGACCTCTTTTCGTATGTCACTCTTTTAAAAGCCAGCTAAACCACTGTGAACAAACCTGTATTGTTGACTGACTGTAGGATTTTTTTAAGGACATCAATTATATAGCACCTGCCTTTAGTGTTTTTTTCCTGCAGTACCAAGACACTGATTTTTAAAAATCTCCTAAAAAACCAAGATAAATCTGTCCTAAACATTTGGGGGTTTTGTGCCAGCATTAATTACTTTGGCTTCCTCCTGAGAGCTGGTTTTCACTAGGAAGGTACCAGATTGGCTGATCTCAGCTGTGCTGCTGAGTCCCTGACAGGCAGGCTCTGCTGAACTGGACTTCCTTGGATGAGGGTGCTTCTGCCTCACCACTTGCCCCAGGCTTCTGTCTCCCTGCTGATGAATTTGGGTTGCTTTGGGCTATGGAAGTCAGTGACTCGAGCAGAGTAATAAACTCTGGAGGACAGGAGGCACATTGTAAGGTCGTGAGTGACTGGAGAGATTGGCAGCAGCTAAAAGTCCTTTATGAGCCTTTATGGGCAGACTGGGGCTTTCTATACAAAGGACAATGCAGACTCTGTTAAAAACCTCATGGTTTTGTACAGGTTTGAGCCAGGTGAAGGCAAGAAGGGTCTGGGATTGCAGAGAGGGACTGAAAGTTGGTTAGTCTTGCACAGCTTGCCCCAGACCTGAGTGATTTTTCTTTCCATGTTGTTGACATTGAAGAAGCTGATGGAAAAGCAACTGAAGGAAAAAGGCACCTGGAGACAGTTTTGAGCCTTTTTTTTTACTCTTTTTGCAGTAATTACACCCGAGTTATGGTGACCCGGACAAATATTTAATCACAGGCCTTGCTAATCCTGTAACTCAGAGCTGTGAAGTGCAGGCCAAGGGCTTGACTCTGGCCGTGGCCTCCGGAGCACGAGCTGTGCCAAGGAAAACAACGGCCTGTGGAGAGTGTGTGTCCTCAGTACACCTTGGCCTGAGCTGCTGGGCCTTGTTTGGTTTGACTTTCCCTCTCAAAGCTTCAGTGGGGAGATTCATGCTTGTGTCATCATTTTAGCAGCAGAACATTGGATGCAGATGTGGTGAATTAAAGCCAGGGCCTAGTTCCAGTGTCAGTAACAGTGCAGCAGCAGCCAGTGGGGATGCACAGCTCCTGCACAAACAGTGGGACCTGGGGGACATATTCCAGCCTGGGGCCTGGGCTTTGCTGCTCGTAGATGCCACAGTGGCTGGATGGGACAGAATCCTGCAGAAATCTGCAGTCTCCACACTGCCTCGAGGTGTTCTGTATGAGGAGGAGCTGTTTGTCCCCAGCTGTAAATTTACCTGCAGCTGGACTCAACTCCTGAGTGCAAGGCTTGGGCTTTGCTCTAAATCCAGTTTGCCACATTACCCAAGGACTGCAAGTTTTATTTCTCCTCTTTTGATCAGCCCTTTGTACAGCCTGCAGCAAACTGAGCCACCAAAAGTTGGTTTTAGTTGTCTCTTGAATGGCATGTTACTGTTTCACCATGACAGTATCAGCAATATTTAGAAAAAACTTCGTACGTGGTAAATTTACATGGTTTTGGTCAACTCAGCATTTAAGTTAGTTGACCACCTTTGATCCTAAAATGAGAGTAGCAGATGTCCTTGTGTTTGAGAGGAAACTTTTGAAGTGTTCACAAGCTTGGTCATATCCTGGCTTAGAAACCGAAGGCAGAGGAACCTCTCAGTGCTTGGAAAGGGAAGTTGGTGAGAGCAATTCCTCTGAAACCAGTTTGGCCTCATAGCTGCAAATGGGGTATTTTTTGAGTGCTGATGGAATGATTGACTTGGTGGCCAGGAGGAACAGCTCAGGGACATGGTGGAGCTGAGCTTGGAGCTGGAATAAGGGCCTAGAAATAGCTGCTCTCTGCAGTCACTTCCTAGAGGTGAGGGATTGCCGTATACCCAACACAAACAGGGGATTCTGTTGCCTTTGTCAAGACCATTTGGAAAACTCTGCCTTTCTTGAATATCCCCAGGCTCGTTAGGCTGGGCTCCAACTTGGGCTGTTCCTAAATGCTGCAGTGAATTTTTGAGAATGATTTTTTTTTTTCCTCTGTTCAAGATACTGTGTTTGCTGCTGTGGCTGCCCCATCCCTGGCAGTGTCCAAGGCCTGGTTGGACGGAGTTTGGAGCAACCTGGAACAGTGGAAGGTGTCCTTGTCCATGGCAGGGGTGGGACTGAATGAGCTTTGATCCTTCCAACCCAAACCATTCCAGGATTTTGGGTTTCTCTAGGAGGGTTGCTACAGCTGCCTTGGGCCCACGTGGTGGTACCTCCTGGGTAGATGCTACTCAGAGATCACAGCCCTGGCCTGTGTCTATTTTATTTCATACACTGGGAGTTGACATCCCTCTTCCAATGCCTTGAACTACTTTGCCTTGGTGTGCAGTTTTTCATCTGCTACAATACGAGTTGTCTCTGTTTCTAGAAGGAAACAAATGTTTTACATTTGTAAGTGGACAGAATAAGGAAAGCAGGAGACATAGAGGATTCATCCTGTTTTGGGAAGTTGAAAACTCCCCTTGGTGTAGCTTTAATTTACCTTACCTAGTTTACTTTACCTGGATTTTGGAATTTCAGGCTTTTGCTTTATCAGTTCAATTACAGAATTTCCGATTCTGTCCTGATCCAGTAGAGTGTGCTTATACACACTCAGGAGCATGCAACACAAACCCCTGTGTGTTGTCATATACATTCCTGTATATAATTTATCTGTATGCATAATTGCTTTATGTATGTACATGTATTAACTTATCCTGAGAGGATGAGATCAATTCTTAGCCAGCTTCAGTCACGTGGGATCCATGGATTGTAATTCTGGTGTGAAAACTTAGGGAGAGTTAAAGCTGAAGTGACATCTTCCTACTGGACACTTCATGAGGTCATGGCTGCAGCAGTGCCTCTGTAGGGCAGAGGCTCTCTTCCGCCCAGAGGGGGTTTGGCTGTAATTTTTAGCAATAAACGTTGTTCTACATAAATACTGCTGGAGAGGATGCAGGGAGCAAGACTTGCAGGGAAATGAAATATGCCAGCAGCTTTTCAATTACCTTGCACATTCTCTGGGGACTGCAGGTACCTCCCAGCCCTGCTGATTAAAGCCAGATGTCTGGCAGATGATTTTCCCTGGCAGATTTCGGGGTCCCGTCCCCTCTGTGTACATTGGAATTGCTTGTGTTGTTTGCCACAGCTCCAAGCGGCCTTGGCTGCATTCTGAGGTTTCATTAGGCTGCACTTTTATTTAAGGTAAGAGCAGCTGTGTGATCCTGTTTCACTTCATGCAAAGGAGATGTGAAGGCTCCCCATTTCCTGGCAGCCAGTCAGCACTGCACTTTGCTGAATGGGTTTGTGCAGCGTCCTCCTTCAAAGCAGGACCAACAGGTGCCTTCCTGAGATATCCTTGTGCACAAAGAACCTGTGTGTGTGTTTCCTGAGCCAGGATGAGCCCTGAGGAAGTGAGTTTGCTGAGAAAGAAGTTTCCTCCAAACCTATAGTTTATTTACATTTGGAGATGTGGGAAGGGGAGGATGTAAAGTCATAGGGAAGTGAGGCCTGAAATTTGGGATTAAAGTAGCACAGACGTGTTGATTTTTGAATGTGGAACACTCTCTAGCGAGGGCAGAAGGTTTTGCAGAGCTGGATGAAGGCTGGGCTCTGCAAACTGAGCAGTCCCTGCATGCAGGAAGAGCTGCCCTGGGAGCTGCTGCTGCTCGGTGAAATCCCAGCAGAGCCATTCTGCCGTTTATCATCACAGGGAAGTCCCTGTACTCGGCAGTTGGGAGACTCATCCATTTCTATCAAGGGGAGCTTTCATGAACAGGCCCATCCCACCAACTTCCAGATGTCGTAGCTTTGTTTTTCTACCAGTGGGATCTTCTTGTGATCCTTGAGCTCCCCCTCAGCAGCTGCCCAGGGTCCTGGAGCCTCATTAATCAGCAGCTGAGCAGTGTCTGGGAGCAGGGCACAGCAGGGATGTGCTGACAGGGATTGTGTGGGGAATTATTTCTGCCTCGCTTTTCTGTCATGAGGGTGGTGAGGCCCTGGCACAGGGTGCCCAGAGAAGCTGTGGCTGCCCCTGGGTCCCTGGGAGTACCCAAGGCCAGGCTGAACGGAGCTTGGAGCAACCTGGGACAGTGGAAGGTGTCCCTGCCCATGGCAGGGGTGGGGTGGGATAGGTTTTGAGGTCCCATATGAATTTCACAGGTGTTCAGTTCTGTCATAGTTTAGAAAAAGGAGTAGAGGAATTGAGAAGGTCTGGAAAGTGGCAGGTAAAGATTGTGTAGCAGCCCCACATTTGCCCATGGTTTTGGCTGGACAGTTTGGCAAAGAAATGGGATGTGTTTGGCTACACTCATGAGAGCAAATCTCCATGAAGGGATGGGGTCAGTTCTCAGCTGATTCCTACAACACTGCAAGCCCTGCAGAGATCACAACCTCCATTTATCTGGTTGTAGTTTGAAATAAGTGCTGGAGAGACAGGCCAGATTTTGCCATACTGATATCCAAATAATTCCACATATTTTCCACCTGGAGCCTTCAGCCTGCCCACTGCCTGTGGCTCTGGGAACTGTTGGCACACGTTGCTGTTTGTGTTTCATTAAAGGGATTTTCACTCTGCTCCGTGGCCAGAGCCACTGTGGGTATTGTTGGCTTTTCAGAGCAAAATGGAGGATGAGTTCCCTTCTACCTTTCCTGATATTTTCAGACACTTCCATGATGAAACAAAGTGTTTATCCAGCTTAAGTGTCTCTTTTTATATTATTCCTCCAAATAATGTTTACAGAAAGCCCAGACAGCTGCTTTATTCCGTGCAGGAAACATCCAAAGTGACCAGGCAGCCATGGAGATATCCCAGGGGAGTGAGTTTCCCTGTGAGTCAGACTCAGAGCAGATGCTGGGGTAGCCAGGCAGGGGAGCCAAGCCCTGGATCTGCTGCAGGAGAGCCGGGACTGGGCTGGGACTGGGGCTTGGCTCCCCCTGGGCTCTGGCTGAGCCCAGCAGGCAGATGGGGAGTGGCAGGGGGAAGATGAGCTGCTTCTTCACATCAGCCTGCAGAGGGAATTTCCCCTCGAAGCAAACCAAGCCCTTTATTTCAGCAGCACAAATCCTGCTACTTGAGCCTGTGCAGGGCCAGCCACCGGAAGGAACCTTTAAAAACCCCAACAACTCAACAAAACCCAACTGTTTGTAGGACATGGCTGATCCTGACTCTGCACTCCATTAAACAGCCTCTCGTAATATCTTGCCTTCCAGAGTACATAAAAATGTTTTCCTTCTGGCAGCAGTTTTTATGGAGATGTAATAATATACATTTTTCAAAAAAATAATTGTTATTTTCAGTTCTGCTTCTTGCCATGGAGCTGGGCCTGTCTGGGTGTGGAGGAGGCACAGCAAGGAGCCTGTGGCAGTAACTGCCCCACTGCCAGCTTCCAGATGCTCCAGATTTGGGGAATTTGCTGATAGTTCCCAAACTCCCCATAATGTGTGTGTGTGTCTGCGTAGTTCAGGTTTACATTGTCCCTCCACTGCAGCTGGATCCCTTCTCCAGGCAGCGTCTCCATTCCATGTAAACAGTCTAAAGGCAAAATTAAACGTCCTGCTGCTCTTTCTCCCCCTCTTCCAGGTTATCTTTTGCCTTCGGGGGTCCCAACTAAATTACACGCTTCCCCAAGCCTGTTACAGACTTGGCTTATTAGAAGAAACCTGTAGCTGGCCCAGATTTTTAAACTCTGCCCTGAGGGAGGGATAGGAACAGATGGATGAGAGAATTCTGTGGGATTAGTAAAACTCTTTGAAGACTGTTCTTCCCACTGCATTTGTCTCCCAGTTTTGTTTTCGTGCTGTCTCAGCAAATATTGCTGAGGTTCCTGGATCTGATGCTCATTGTTCAGCAGCTTGGCTGTGTCTCGGCCACAAGTTTCACCTCAAGCTGGGGATGATGGACATTCCCTTAGCACAGGCCATGGGATGGATGTTGCATGAGGCAAAGTCAGATGAAATCAAGCGAGTGTTGTGACTGCAGTTCTGGCTGCCACGTTTGATGTTGGGGTGAAAGATCTCACCTGGCTCAGGGCCCTGTGTCCTGGTCAGGTGCTGCACTGAGGGCGTTGGTGTCACTGTGCTCTGGAGTTGTCCCAGCTCTGAATTTCTGGGTGTCCCTCGGTGGGGAGGGAGTGGGGCCTGTCTGCAGCAGGGGTTATTTTGATCCCTGGTTTTTAATTCCACCACGTCTCCGTTATCCACCTGTGCCTGTGGCAAATGCTGAGAGTTTCTCAGCACTGCTCTTCTCTTTGCACCCTGGAGGAGCTGGTGAGACCCACTGCTCCCACTCCTCCTGGACACTGCCCTGCCCTCAGAGTCCCCTGTGCTGATGGACCTGTGCTTTCCTTTCCAGATGGAGAAGGATGAGACTGTGAGTGACTCCTCTCCGCACATAGCCAACATCGGGCGCTTGGTAGAGGTGAGTGCAGGTTCTTTTGCCCAAATTCCGTCCCATACCTCAGAATTTTGTTGCTTGTTTCTTGACAAACTTATTCATTCCTGTACTTGCTCGGTGTGTGATGGTTCAGTGCTGCTCCTTCCATCACTTCCAGCTGTTTGTGGGAACAAACCTATCCCTCTGCCCTTTGTCTCCTGCTCAGCACTGCAGTGACTTCCTAGAAAATGAGTGTTCCTTTCCTGAGCACTGATTAACAACTTCCTATCCCCATATTTGCTTTTGCAGCCAATTTGGGGAGAATTATTTCAAGTCAGGTTGCTACACACCACTGTCCCTTGGACTGAAAGTTCAGTGTGTGACAAGTGCTTATGAAATCCCCTGGAACTGGGTTTATTGTTGGATTTTGTGACAGCTCTCAGTCCTGGGAGCTCAGTACAAGGAGTGGAGCTGCTCAGAAGGTGCAACACCACGTGGCTGTTTACTGCACTGTCCTGAGTGAAGGTGTTCCAGATTTCCTTGATTGTTACAGCCAAGAAAGGAAATTCTCAACTATGATGCATTTTTAAGGGAACTGGGAAATTAAAGAAGGGCAGGTACTTCTTTTTTCATCCCTTTTTAAAGTTTTTTGATTGAGTGAAAGCAACGTAATGAAAAAAAAGCTGCTTTGTTACAAGATCACTCCCAGAACTCTCTGTCGTGCAGCTTTCAAGGACAAGTCAAAAATTCAAAGTCACCCCTAAACACAGAACTTTGGACTGTTGGTTATCCTGAGTGACTGACTTGGCACTTGGAGTTTGTCCAGTGCCGGGAGACTGCACGGGGAGGTCGGGACCAGATGAGTTTTCCTTCTCTGCAGAGCGTGGAAAGGTGGAGAGAAACTGCCCTCTCGTGGTGCAGGGAGGGCCCCGAGCCCGGAATGATGGACGGGGAGGAGAGAGCAGGGACAGATCCTTTCTTGCTGTGATAGGAGCAGAGGGGCTGCGTCCCAGGGGTTGGTGGGAATCTGAGTGCTGGGGATGCTCTGGTGTCATGGTCACACTGGTGCTGCACCATCCCTGCCAACAGCTGAGGTGACTGAAGAGCTGCTGTCTTACTTTTTTTTCCCAGGACATGGAAAACAAAATCAGAAGTACACTGAATGAGATTTATTTTGGAAAAACAAAGGACATCGTTAATGGGCTGAGGTAAGGGACCTGCAGTGGGTGGGGGACCCTTCGCATCCCTGTGGTGCCACCCCAGCCTTGAGCTGCTTTTGTTTCCCCTCCCTGTGCTTTGGGACAATATTTGTTGTATGGAGTTCAGGGAAGTCTTCTACTGCAGAAATCTGCAGCAATGTTTTAATCCCTTGTTCCCTCACCAGGAGGAAAACAGCCCAACTAACACTTCTATTTTCAGATTACTTTTAATTAGTTTTATTCTTTACAGTCCTGCAAGCTGTACTTAAATTCTGACTTCTCTTTGTACTGTCCTTAAAAACGATCCCAGAATTAAGTCATGACAGGGGTGGTTTGTGGTATTTAGACTTAGTTTTAAATTCTGTCTTTCTCTCAACACCACTGGTCAAAATACAGTGTATGAGAAGAGATTAAATTCCCTGTGCCTTTCTGTAGGGAAACTGTGCTGTGACTTTCAACCCCTGCTCATTCCTGGACAGAAATTGGAGATAGAAATCCCAAGATAGTAATTCTCATGCTCACAGAGGAAAGTACAGAACTGTACTAAAAGTATAGTGATGCCAAATCACTTCATTTTAAAGTGCAGAGAGACCTCCCAGCACAGTGTGGTAATGTATAATAAACAAAGGGCACAACTAAATGCTCTGCTCTTCTCTCACACACTCAGATGTGGAAAAAGAGAGAAAAATTGTGTTAATTCAATATTTGTGCTGCTGTGGGGGCAGAGGGAGCGGCAGGACCTGTGAGAGCGGTTCTGGGTTCTGCCCCAAGCCCAGCTCAGAACAACCTCAGTTTCCTTTGTGCTGAGCAGGATTTAGCCAGGAAGGATTTATTAACATCAGAGCGAATCTGTAATAGAATCTTTCTTCTGTGAATGTTTCCTTGAGTGGTTGTGGTTGAGTCTCTGCTGTGTCCCCATCCCTCAGTCTGAGCCCTGGCCCTGTGTGGAGCTCAGAGTGTGCGGCTCCTCCGGCCTCTCCCTCTCCTTCCCACCTGTGCGTGTCCCCTTCTCCTCCCTGGTGGTTCCCAGAGCCCCAGCTCTGTGTCACCGAGTTCTTCTGACTGTTCTTTTCCCTGTTTGCTCCCTGGTTTCCCACTGCTCTCTGTAGATCTATCGATGCTATTCCTGACAACCAAAAGTATAAGCAGTTGCAGAGGGAACTTTCTCAAGTGTTGACCCAGCGCCAGATCTACATCCAGCCTGATAACTAAACCAATCCAGGTACCCTCGCTGCCTGTGAGGTGTGAGCCAGCACTAAACAAGGACTCACCAGCCCAGCCCTGCATGGTAACGGGAAGAACTAACCCCTAATCCCGCAGGCTGAGTGGCGGTGGCGCGGCCCCGGCACCCACGGGTTCCTCAATGCAGCTGACTGAACGCTGGGATCCTTGTTTGGAATCTCAGTTCCTCCCCCGTCCCAAACCTCATGCTGGGAATTGTGGCAGGATTTCCCACTTTGCACTCTGGCTTGGGAGCAGGAAAGGAGCACATGGGCCATGCCTGGAATGGTGTTGGATTGGGCTGATTCGATCCAGAAGCCCCGGGACTCTGTCCCTTGGGCAGCAGCAGTGTTTTACCCCTCTGGTTCACCACTTCCATGAAGAAATTCCCTGTAATCCTAGCGCCCTCCCTGCAGAAGGAAATCTTGGGAGTATCACAGTTTGGAAAAAAGAAATGACTGGTACTTCCCATGACTTCAGAGTAAATGTGTGCTCACCCACACGCCCGTCCCCATGAACCTGGTGGATTTTGAATTTCCTTGGAACTTGAAAACCAGTCCTGCTCAAGCTCACTCAAACGTTCCCAGCCTCCACTTGCTTGTGCTCTGCACAGCCTCCCAAGGGATTTGTTGCTGTGCTCTTGTTTGCTCTGAGCGCCAAGGGCACATGGCAGTGACTAACCCCAAGCCAGCCTAACCTTCCACTCCACTTCCTAACGAGTTACAGATGTTGTTCCAAACACATTCAGCTGACGAAGGGGGAAACTCGCTATTTGTTGATGGTGGCCAAGAACCACTTCTTCAGTCTGTGACAAATGCAAATATAAATGCATATGTTTTTATTAAAGCAGCAGAAGTCTCCAGAGACAAGAGAATGGAAATACTGTTATAAAAATGGTAGGAAAATCACCACCACAAGAACAGCCTTGTTTACAGGAGACAGCAGCCAGGGAAAATAAGGTCGCTCTGAATCACTGAATCCCAGACTGGTTTTGGTTGGAAGGGACCTTAAAGCTCATCCCATTCCAACCCCCTGCCATGGGCAGGGACACCTTCCACTATCCCAAGTACTGTAAAGGCTGTGAAATGTGCCCTAGGTGGAGAGAAATCCTACCACACTGGATCCTCCCACTTCTCTGTGGTAGCCCCTCTGGAAAAGTCTGGTTCTTGATAGAACCCATTCTATCAGTTTATTTAACAGAGGCCTTTTTAAAAGTGGAAATTTCTTATTGTCCCATTAAAATCAGAGGTTCCTCCACAGGCATCTCCCAGAGCACCAATCCAAGGTGATACCTGAAAAGTGGAGCTTTTCCTCTGGACTTTCAGGCAAAGGGAAGTCCTGCAATAACCTTGTGACAGTATCTCTGTTCTTCTTCAGCTGCTTTGATCACTCACGCCTTAGGGAAGGTTCAGAAAAAGACAAATTCGAGACCAGAACCTCTGGCTGTGTTTCCCACCGGTGCAGAGGCCGGTGGGAGGTTCCGAGGTGACCGTGGGTGAACATCTGCAGCAGGGCCAGAGCTCCCCAGCCTGGCCCTTCTCCGGGGTGGGGCTGGGTTTTCTCTGGACTCTGGGGGAGCAGGAGCGCTAACCCCCTTCGCTGGTGGGACGCTGGGGCTCTTCCAGTCTGTAACAAAACCTTGGGAATCTCCCTGCGGCAGCCAGGGCTGAGCAGAGCTGCTGGGGAAGCCTTTAGTGCATCCTTGCCGGAGTGAGTTTTGCTTTGGTTTCTCACTGAGTGTTCACGTCGCCTTCTGCTTCCCGGGGTCCAGCAGGCAGAGCTGAGCCTGGGCTGAGGGGCTTCTCCTTCTCCTGAATCCCAGGGCTGTTCCCAACCCTTCCCTCCCCTGCTCCGCCTCTGACCCTCCTTTCCTTCTTCCCTGCAGGTCTGTGCAGACTTTTGCAGACAAATCAAAACAAGAAGCTCTTAAAAACGACCTGGTGGAGGCTTTGAAGAGAAAGCAGCAAAGTTAAAGTCCTGTCCGAGCTAACCAGCCATGCCATGCACTCGTTAGATTCCTTTCATAGAGAATCATCCCCTGCCCTTTTCTGTTCGTCACGTCACAATTTGCATCCAATACTCTCCATGCAATGCCATCCTCTCGCCATGAATAAAGCTGTACAAACTTTTTCAGTCTCTGAGGCCTACTTTGCACCACATTTTACTATCGAGACCTTAGGCTATGTTTCTGTAGAAGTCCATGTATTATTTTTTTCTTCCCTTCCTTCCCACCCTCCCCCATTTATATGCATCACCACGGATCATTGTTTGTCTTTTCCTCCCTCACCCCCTCCTGCCTTTTGTTACATTGGTGTAAAAAATGTAAAACAAAAATTTATTAAATACTGTGGTGTGTGAAAGAGGAAGAACTGGAAAAACAAACAAAAAAAAGAAAAATAATCTATTCCACGTATGTTTGGGGGCTGGGCACAGGGGCTGGCTGGAGGGAGGGAGGGAAGGAAGAGAGGGTGTTCCTTGGGGTTGTACGATACTGAGTAACCCAGATGTGCAGGAGATGGTGATTTGGAGACCTGCTGAAAGTTCTGCTCTTCTATAGCCTGGTTCCAAGGCGCTTTTCTGTCAATTTTTATGGAATGCAAAAGGGGTTTTTGTTTTGATTTTTTGTTTTTTTTGTAAAGCTTAAATTGAATCTACATCTGATACTTGAGCCTCCATACTAAAAATGGGAAAAAAAAAAAAGAAAAAAAAGACTAAAACAATAAAAACAAAAAAAATCCCAGGAAGAAATGTGTGTGGTTGTGTCCTCCTTGTTTCTCTTTCCTTCCTTGCAGGGTTACTTGGGGTTTGGTTTTTGTCCCACATCCAGAAGTGTTGGTCTGGAAGGGGGGTTGGTGTCCCACTGCTCTTTGGGGAAAGGATCAGTCCAGGCACCCAGCAGCCGTGGGACAGGGGTATTTAGGGGAAAGGATCAGTCCAGGCACCCAGCAGCCGTGGGACAGGGGTATTTAGGGGGAAGGATCAGTCCAGCTTCGCTGGGTGTCCTACAAAGAGTCTGTGGGCACGCATGTGTGCAGCCCTGGGCAGAGGGGCTGGGCTGGGCTGGGCAGTTCCTCCCACCCGTGCCGACCCAAAAGCTCCTTCCCTGGGCCCTGTGTCACCCGTGGCCCTCCCCCAGCGTCCCCTCCTGAGCTCTGAGTGGGCAGAGGGGCCTGGCACAGCTTTGGGTTCTCTGCCTGTTCCAGGCTTTGGTTGTACCAAACCTCATCTGGTGAAACTGGGAAAGCACAGAAGGATCTGCTGGGCTCCTCCTGCCAGTGGCTCTGGGAATTGCCCTCTGGGTGACCCCCTGCAAACGGGGGCTGTTGGCATTCACACTGTTTAATTAATGTGCTCTAATTGTGCTTTTGTGACGTGACCTGTGTCCCACCCAGACTCCTGAACGTGGCCAGAGTTTACTCGCAGCCTGCAGAAGGAGCCGGAGCTCCTGTGGGACACAGGCTGGGAAAGGACTTGTGCCCTGGCATCCCCCAGGACACTCTGGGATTTGGTTGCTGTCTCAAGGTTCTGTCCCAGGACAAACCTTTTCTGAAGCTGGAGATAAGTTTGTGTGAGCTCTGGAGCCTGGAAGGGGGAGACTCCTGTTGAGGTTTTCAGTTACCGTCTCCCTCAGGGGTGGTTGTTTCTGCTCGGCCTTTTCTGGTTTAACGCTTGCCTCTGCAAAATCCTAAACACAGGGACAAGGCTGCAGTAGTGACTTGGACAGATGAGAACCTCAGGGAGAGCCTCAGGAATTTCCAGCCACCCCCGAGCTGGCTGCGGGTGTGTAACCTCCCTGTGCAGCTGCTCGCCTTGCTCCGTCCTACCCAGCCCGAGTAAATCACATTTGTACTTAACTCATGCTTTGGGTACACCTGTGGGGACAGACTAATTTATTTATTTGTTTGTTTGTTTGTGTGTGTGTGTTCTTTCCTGCTTATGGCAGAGGTCCTTTGTCTATATTTAAGGAAAGCCAGTATGTGACAATTTAATGTTGTGAGTGGCAGAGATGAGGGATTTCCTCATGGTTTCAATTAAATCATATTTATTTTAATCATATCAATTAAAACTGGATATGAATTGTTCTACAGTTCCCAGGGAAAGACAGGAGAAAAAATCCTGCTGGCTTCAGGATTAGGTGAGCAGCCCCTTTGCCTGTGACTCTGAAGGGGCAGAATTGTGAATTAATCCAGTAAAAACTGACTCACGAGGTCCAAGGGGCTCAGAGAGACTGAAAAGTCCTTTTCCTTTCTGAAAAGAGCTGGGTCAGTCCCAAGTACTGGCCCAGCTTGTGTTTCAGTGAACCTGCTAGTGCAAGTTGGGGGCACTGAGCAGTCAGAATCCCATTTACTGCGAGATCCAGGCTGAGCTGTGTAACCACAGATTGGTGTCCTCAGTGTGAGCACAAAGCAGAGAGCAGAGCGACTTCCCTGGGAAGGACAAATGTCATGGACTGGCTGAGGAATCATAAATCAATGATAATGGAGGTAAAGCCCAAAGGGACATGATGCTGGGTATCAGGAACGGAGATAGAGAGGGAAAAGGGAAGCAAAAGGAAGAGCTGATAGCAACTGCAGGAAAAGGAAAGCTCTTGTTTTCGCAAGGACAAGCTGTGATAGGTTTTCCTGAAGGGTCTCCAAGCTTTGGTTGGTTTTCCTCATTCTCCCAGGGAGACTGAGCTGCTCATCCCCAGCAGGAAGAGCTCATTACAGGGGAGGGAGCCTGGCTACCTCCCCACTCTCTCCTGCTGAGGACTTGGCTTTTCCCGGACCAACCCTGCTTCCCTGGTCAAGCAGCGCCGTGCTGCTGTGCAGGGCCCTGAGAGGGGATAAACTCATCAAGTTGAGGATAAATTCATCAAGAAGAGAGGGCGGGAACTGAAAACCAGAGTGAGCAGAGAGGCAGCTCTTCTGCTGGGGAACAGCAGCCGAGTAACTTCCCCAAGGAAACTGTGCAATTAAAACACGGGTGAGGCAAAAAATGAGAAGTCAGAGAAATGGGACTGTGAGACTCATTAGGAAAGAGGCAGGAGTAGCAAAATGAAACCAAGGGAGGCAGGTGGGGAAGGACATGTTTTATAGACGGGCAAGCCGTGCTAATTAAAGTAGGTGTGGACTGAATACTTTGGTTCTGCTGCTCCTTCCCCACTGGATGCCGCCCTGTGTGTCTCCCAGGAGGAGCTGAGTGGGGAACTGTGAGGTCACAGTGGTGCTTATGTCTGTGGCAGGTCACTCATCCCTGTCCCCTCCCCACTCAGGCTCTTCCCACGTTTCTCAGCACCAAGGAAGTTCCAGATCTCCCTTGGGAGATGCAGCAGTGACTGGGCTCAGTGTGGGGCACGGGAGCAGCAAAGAGCAACTGAGGTAGGCAAAAATTCCCTTTCATCCTGAAAGCATCATTGGTCTCCAAGAGGCACAAGGTGTCCCAGCAGCATCCTCTGCCACCGCCTTGGCAGCACAGCGTGTCACCCACGGGCTCAGGGCCTCTTCTCCCAGGAGCCACCAGGATGGAGGGGCCACTTTGCCCGGCCCTGACGCCACCTTCCTCATCTGCATCCTCATCCTCCTCCTCCTCTCGCTGCGGGGCTGGGCCCTCCGTCAGCTCTCTGGGCTCTCCTGCTCCCCAAGGAGAGCATCCCTCTCCTCCAGGGCTCTGGGCTGTCCTTTCCGATAGGCGAGGAACTGGAAGGAGATCTGGGGAAAGTTAAGGCTCTGCACACTCAGGGTGAATCTCGGGGTGCTCTGGGTGTCACCACCCACAGGAAGGAGTTTGTGCCGGGAGAGGTGGAAACAGGACAGGGAGCTCAGTGCAAACCAGGGGTTGAGGTGTTTCCCAGCCAGTGCAATACCATACATCACCCCTAGAGCAGCATCACCCATCCCTCCTGCCGGTCCCCTGCCTGTTCCAATCCACGCCAGGCCCTGCTGTCAGGAGGGGATCAATCCCAGGGGAAAGGATACAACCAGGTCGAGGGCCAGCACACCCAGGCTGCCCACGAGCCAGGGCAGGTGGTGCAGGACGTAGTCACCTTGGCCCTGGCCCGGCTCCGGGTTCTTCAGCAGGACACTGAGGCCGTACAGGGAATTGCCCAGCATCACCAGGGCAAAGAGAAGGTAGGAGACCCCGCTGGTGGATTTCCTCTTGTACTGGGCAAAGAGGGAGAGGAGAGGAGCTTGGCTGCAGCTCTCCTAAATCTCTCTACAACGTGGTATTAAACATCCTCTCCCCCAACATTAAAAAAGGAGAAGAAAAGAGGTGGTGACTCAATGCCGAGAGTCTTTCAGTTCCCCTTTGGCTTGTCAATAAAACAAAATGACAGCCCCACCCTCAAAATATTGGTAGGTTAAAGGGAGGGGAGAAAAATAAATACAGAGAAATAGTCCCTTATGGAATGATCAGAGATGGGCCCTGGGACCTCTGAGCAGAGAGCAGAAAGGAGAAATCCCTCGAGAAGAAAGGAGACCTCCCGCAAGCCCGCTTCGAGTGACACGTGAGGAGCCCCAGGGGCCCAGGCCAGGTACTCACGTTGGTGCAAATCTGGGGCACTCGGGAGCACAGGTAGAGCACGGAGGAGACGGAGCCGACGGTAAATCCAATGATTTCAGTCCTGGAGAAAGGCTGCAAGGCAGGGGCGGGGACACGGACGGGAACAGGGACAGCCCCTGTGCTCAGAGCCCCAGCACGGCCACACCCAGCCCCGGGAGTGCCCAGCTCCCCCTCCTCCGACAGCCTAGTAAGAATTACAACTGATAATTAATTGTATTTCACTTTGCCACAGGAAAATACAAAGTGCAATCTGTTATAATGGGAATTGGGTTTATTTGCATCACTTGGAGAGATCCTTTTCTATTGCCAGAACAAAACTATTTTGCAAACCTACCTTTACTTTTAGCCAGCTGAGTTACCTTGCTGCACCTTCTTGCTTGATTTTTAATAATATTTATATAAATGTGAATAATTGGAAAAAGAATTAAACGGGATAAGTCTTTACAAATTTTCTGAAAACAGTCTCTTAAACCACTTTTTTTTAGAGAATGTCTATCCTATGCAGCTACCTGAGGTAAAGTCCGTTTGCAAACAGAGATATGGGAAATGTGAGGTTTGCTGACTCTTGAGCAGGCCCATAGAAGTGCTTGAAGTTTGAAGTGAAAATGCCCTGAAATGTCTGAAATCCTGCAGAGCAAACTATTCCTGAATTTTGTAGCAATCTTTGGAAAAGTTCTCTTTCCAGTGTCACCTTCCTAGACTGTAACAGTCTCCTGGAGAACAATATTGGTCCTAAAATAGGAACAGCCCTTAACCCCAAAACACGTGGTGAGGTCCAGGGTGTTTTTTGGGGACTGTGGAGCAGGATCACAGCATCCAGCAGGACATCCCCACCCAAATCTCCATCCCATCTCCCAGATTTAGGAATTGGCTCACCTTTGGTCCCAGCTCATCCCTGGGAGCCGACAGCAGAGCCCTTCCTTTGAAGGCCCCTGGCCCCTCGGTGCTGGCACCACCCAGGAGAGAGAGGCTGGACAGGGACCCCACGGAGAGGAACACAAAGGCTGCGTTGATGGGGGCAGGGACTGCAGGGAGTCAAACAGAGCCTGATCAGGGAGAATCCCAGCAACCCCCAACAGCCCCGGGGGTGCCAGGACCCCCTCGGGGTGAAGAAACCTCCAACTCTACCTTATTTCACCCAGGGACTGAGCAACCTCTGAACTCTCCCTTATCTCATCCAGGGACTAGGCAGTGGCTGCTGTGGGTGTTTGATGAGATTTATCTCTCAGTGATGTGGCCAATTTGTACCCTATCAGGGAGGAAACTGCTCCTAGCTGGGTTTCTTCGGGCTTAGGGCTCTTAAAAATCATCCCCTCTGGAAGATTTCACTGTCTTAACTCACAACGGTCACTTTCAAATCCCTGCCACAGCAAGCCCTGCTGTGGCTTATTTATTATTAGTAATTTATTACTTTTCAGTAATCTTTTAGTGATTATATTCAGTAAACAAGCTCTCCAGCTTAACAAAACTACATATCTGATGGGTCAAATATCAATTGGCTAATAACTTTACATGTCTTTACTAAATTAAATAATTATGCCTGTCTGGTGTTCAGCAGTGCTGGAAAGTGGATTTTCTCTGTTTTCTCTGGCTGTTTAAACCCTGCAAGAACTGCTTGGGTTCCCTTTTCACTCTGGTTGAACAAGAGAGGAACTTCCCTGTCAAGGCTGGAGCACTGACCCCGAAACAGCCGGAAACCTTCCCCCTTTCCCTCCCAGCACTGCCTGAGTCAGGAGTTCTGTGGTTCCCAGCTCTGAGGTGGAGTCACTACGTAACTGTGGGGGATTTATTTATTTCTGTGCCCAGTGAGGCTCACGGGATGGTATTTTCATCCTGGACACCGTGGAGGGGTTGCAGGGTCTGCAGAAGCCTCAGGCCCAGCCTGTAGCTACTTGTTGGCTTTGACTCTCCTAAAGGCTCAAATTACCCAAGGGGAAAAAAAAAAAAAGCAAGCAGTAAGAGGTATCTAATAACTGTCCCTGGAATGTCCCCAGGCTCCCAGTGCCCCCTGGAATGTCCCCTCCCTGTTCCCAGTGCCGAGGGCAGCGGAGCCCCCACCCCTGTCCCAACTCACAGGCTCTGCCCCTGTTCTTCACTCGGTAGTAGCAGTAGAGGGAGAGCATGCCCAGGTCTGCCAGCACGTAGTAAATAGCCGTGTACACCTGCGGGAGGGGACAGGCTGGGCACTCCGCGGGGACCTGCCCGGTCCTGTGGGGATGCTCCCTGCTCTATCCCGTGTCCTGGCAGGGAGTAGGGAGCACCCGCGGGAAGGAAAAGAGGAACAACCCTGGGAGAGAAGGGTGCTCTGAGCTGGAGAAGGGAACAGCCCCGGGGGAAAGAAAGGAGTAACCCGGGGGGTAAAGAAGGGAGCATCCCTGGGAGAGAAGAGAACAACCGCAGAGGGGAAAAAGGAGCACCCCTAGGGAGGAAGAAGGGAGCGTCCTCACGGGGAGAGAGGGAGCAACCCTGGGAGAGAATGGACCACAGCCGGGGGGGGGGAAGGGAGCAACCTCAGGATGGGAGAGCGGAGCATTTCTGGGGGAAAGAGGGAACATCCCCGGCTGTTTGGGTCTCTGGCTCCCAGTGCTGGGTAAGGGAGCTCCCAGCCCCGCCTCCTCCCTGGAGCTGCGGTGTTTGAGAGCCAGCGCGGCCCGGTACCTGCAGAGGCAGCTGATCCGCCAGGAAGGAACCGATGAGGTTGAGGAGGTCCCCGCCCAGCCATCCCAGCAGGAAATAGATGGAGAGCGCCTGGTCCACGATGCCCGTCCTGCAGGCCTGGTAAAACTGTCTGCAGAGCATTGGGCAGAGGCACAAACATCACCCTCAGCTGCTTCAGCGCTACCTGGGAGCCATCCCCGGGATTCCCTGTGGATCCCAAACCACTCGGGGGAAGAAGAGGGGAAAGCAAGGCCACGTGCTTCCCCGGCCCCAGCTGGAGCTCCTGAGCCCCACTGGTGCTCCCCGGGTGCCCTGTGGCAGGCCCAGGGAGGACGATCCCAGCTGCAGGATCCTCCCCTCTGGTTGCAAAAGAACCGTGACCCCTCATGTGCCCCTCTGCCACCCTTGTGTCAGCACTTCCAAGCACTCCGGGGCTTCTGGGGACATTCCTCCTGCAGTGTGACCTGTCGTGCTGGCCCTGCACGTGGCTTTCGCGGGACATTCCGGCTGCCAGGCACAGCAACAACACCGCGGCCACTACCGAGGCTCCGGGGCTGTGCTGCCTGCTCCCCTCACCTGAAATCTGCCAAGCCCTCGCTGCTTTTGCCGGGGGCATTTAATAATTCTGGCGCCTTGTGCTGGCAGCTTGGTTTCTGCCGTCCCCCGGGAAGGGCTAGCAGGGATTTGTGAGCGACACTCTGGGATTTGGGAGCAGTACCCAGGGATTTGGGAGTGATACCCCATGATTTGGGAGCGATACCCTGGGATTTGGGAGCAGTACTCACGGGAAGGCAGCAGCGATGAAGCAGCCGATGGAGCCCAGCCCCAGGACAATGCTGGCCACGTCCCAGCCGTCCTGGGCACACTCGTTGAACACATCCATGATCCAGCGGAAGCCGTTGGGGCAGTCAGAGAGATTCCCGAAGGGGAGACCCCTCCAGCGCCGTGCAGCCATGGAATAACGCTGGGGAAAAGGGAATAACACGGAAAAAATTTAATAACACTGGGGAAAGATAGATCTGTGTGAGGGACAGGGCTGAGGGTCCTCCGAGAGACGGCTCACGTTGGAAAAATGGATCATTAGTGGATAATACACCTTTATTGGCCTTGGGTTTGCATCCGGTGGGAAAGGCCACCAGCCCAGCACAGCTTGGCCTCAGAGGAGAAACAGAAGAAATGAAAGAAGAAGACATGAGAGACGAAGAAATAAGAAGAAAGGAGGAAAAGGAGAAAAAAAGGGGGGAAAAAAACACACCAAAAAAGGAAAGGACAAAAGAAAAGGAAAAGAAGAAAAAAAAAAGGGAGAAAATGAAATGGAAGGGGGAAAGAAGAAGGAAAAGAGAAGGAAAATATGAAGGAAAATAAGGAAAAAAGAAAAGAGGAAAAAAGAAGGAAAAAAGAGGAAGAAAAGAAGAAGAAAAAGAAAAGGTGGGGGGAGGGGGAAGAATAAATAAAAGAAGCCGAAGTCCAACCCAACCTGTCCTCGCAGCGCCGGCTCTCACCTCCTCACCGACACGGTTCGGAACTTGACTTTCTTTTTCCTTGGAAACCCGCTCTTTTTGAAACTTGGGCTGTTTTTCTTTGCAAATCCACAACTCCTCAGACACTGCCGGGTCTCCTTTGCCGCTGTCTCAAATCCTCGCAGTTTCCTTTGCTGTTCCCCCACCCAAATCCTGCCGGGTTGCCTTTAACGCTGTCCCAAACCCTGCCTCTCTCCCCACTCCTGCAGCTCCTCTGCCGCCTCAGCCGCCCTCTCAGGAAGTTGCCGGAAACCGGCAATTTTTCACAGCGCCACAGCAGGAAGTTAGTGACCCTTTTCACAAAGCGGCTGCTTTTCCCCACCCTCCCGCTGCTTCCCTGGGCTGCTTTTCCCCGCTCTCGGGGTGCTGGCCCCGTCCCCGCCGCGTGAGGGCCGGGCCGGGCCNGGGCGGCGGCGCGCGGCCCGCGGTGGTGCTGGGCGCTATGGAGATGGGCCGGCGCGCCGGGCCCGAGGCGAGCGCCGAGCTGCTCCGCGCCTTCCTGCGCCGCCGGCACCGCCTGCTCGACACCGCCTTCATGTACGCGGGCGGCGAGTCCGAGCGCATCCTGGGCGTGCTGCTGGCCGGCGGCACCGAGCCCGGTACGGCGGCGGAGGGCGGGCTGTCCTGGGGGAAGGGGCTGCCGCGGGGCACGGGTCTGAGGAGAGGGGGCTGCTCTGAGGAGAAGGGTCCTCTTTGCCAGGCTGACACTGTCCCTGAGGAGAAGGGACTTGGCCAGGACTCGTTCCGTGAGGAGAGGGGTCTTTCCTGAGGAGAAGGGATTTCCATGAGGAGATGGGACTTGCTGGGAACCGTGCCCTGAGGAGAGGGCTTTTCCTTAAGGAGAAGGGTATTCCCTGAGGAGAGGGTCTCATCTCCTCCTCCAGGCTGACACAGTCCTTGAGGAGAAGGGAATTACCTCGGGATTCCTGCTCTGAGAAGAGGGATCTTCCCTGAGGAGAAGGATCTCCTCTACCAGGCTGACACTGTCCCTAAGGGCAGGAGGGCAAGGGCCTTCCCCAGGGTGCATTTCCTGAGGAGAGGAGTCTTCCCTGCCAGGCTGACTCCCTGCTTGAGGAACGTGCCCCATCCCCTTAGGATAAGGGTTTTGCCTGTCAGGCTGATGCCATGCCTGAGAACAAGGGACCCCCTGTACTAGTGCTGACCTCTGGGCCTTGAGGACCAGACCTTTGCTGTCCAGCGCAGACCTGCAGTCCCTGCAGAGAAGAGCCTCCCCTGCCAGACTGACGTGATTCCTGAGGAGAGGCACCTTCCCTGAAACACCTCCAATGCTTGGGTTATGTCTCTTATCCCCACTCCCCTCCTCAAGGTGGAAATGTTCTTGCTCATTCCTTCTCTCTCTGCCAGTGGAAGTGGCCACCAAGGCCAACCCGTGGGATGGGAAGACTCTGAAGCCGGAGAGCGTGCGCTCTCAGCTGAACACGTCCCTGGAGAGGCTGCAGAGGACGAGTGTGGAGCTCTTTTACCTCCATGCTCCCGACCACGGGACCCCAGTGGAGGAGACCCTGCGTGCCTGCAACGAGTTGCACAAAGAGGTAAAGTGCAGAGTCCAAGCCTAGACAATCCTTGATTCCCTCCTTCCCACCACTTTTTTTAAACCAGGGCTGGTTGATGTGCCTGTCTGCAGCACTGGGTTTGTGCAGCTCTGGAAAGAGGAGACCGAGCCCAGGGCAGAGCCAAGCAGCCGCTGCTCTTGGTATGCTCACGTGGTGCACTTTGTTCCCAAGAGCTCTTGGAAGCATTGGAACATCTGAATTTTGCTTCCAGCCCTGTTAATCCTAACCTGTCTGGGTTAGGATTAGTGCTGGTAATGGGTGAAGAATTTCTGAGTTTCATTTATCTAGTTATGCCACTTAAATTAGAAGGTGTGAATTCCAAATGAACAGAAAATGGGAAATATTTTTGTTAGGTCTTAATAATTCATAGTCTATCAGAAAAGGTGGACAGGAATTAACACTTCTGGACTAAAATTTGGTGACTGTCCTTTTCACTATACCCATCTTGCACTGTCTGGGTCCAGATGAAACTGGATGAATGAATTCCCTTTCATTCCTCTGCAGGGAAAGTTTAAAGAGCTTGGCCTGTCAAACTACGCTGCATGGGAGGTGGCAGAAATCTGTGCCATCTGCAAGTACAACAACTGGGTGATGCCCACTGTGTACCAGGTGAGGGAGGGGGGAATCTTGGATTGGGGATCCCCAGATCTGTGACCAACCCTCAGTGTGGCAGATATGAACACAGAGGAGGAATCTGCTGCAGTTAGTCTGGAAAGTCACAGGATCACTGAGGCTGGAAAAGACCTCCAGTCCAAGCTGTGGCCCATCCCCACCCTGTCACCCAGAGCCCTGAGTGCCACGTCCAGGCCTTCCTTGGACACCTCCAGGGATGGGAACTCCAAACCTCCCTGGGCAGCCCCTGCCAAGGCCTGACCACCCTTTCAGTGAGGAAATTCAGGAAGCTGAGCAAGGTTGCTGCTCAGAAACAGCTCAGTGTGTTCATTGCTGGAGTCAGTGACTCCCCTGGCATGGAACTGAAATTATTTGCATTCTTTCAGCGAGTCTGTTCCTAAGCAAATCATATCCTCGTGTGAGCTGAAGCCACTGTCCTGGATGAGTGCTGCCAGGGAAGGGTGGGAGCAGGCAGATGCTGCTGGGGAAGGGGGGAATGCTGTGCCCTGAGCTCCGTCTGAGCTGTCTCCTGCCCTGTGCAGGGAATGTACAACGCGACCACGCGCCAGGTGGAGGCTGAGCTGTTCCCCTGCCTCAGGCACTTCGGGCTGCGCTTCTACGCCTACAACCCGCTGGCAGGTACAGGGGACAGGGCCAGGCTTTGGGACAAAACCCCGTGCATTGGGGCTGTGCAGAGCCAGCCCAGCCCTGAACCTGCTGCTCCCTCCCTTCACAGGGGGGCTGCTGACTGGCAAGTACAAGTACGAGGACAAAGACACGTGCCAGCCCACTGGGAGATTTTTTGGGAATGACTGGGCTCAGGCCTACAGGGACAGGTATGTCCTGAGCCGACAGATGAGCAGGAATGACTGCATTAAAAAAACACTCTAATAGTCAGCTGAGAGGGAGCAGAATTGACCAAAGCTTGGGATTATGTCAGCACATACGGTTGGGGCTGTGGGGTGTGACTGAGCTCTGTGGGGTGGTTTTTAGGCTCAGCTTCCTCATAGCTTCCAAGGGAGATTGCAGAAGTCCTCAGAGACTATGAACAGTTGTATGAGGCTTCCTGAAATCCTTTTGATTGGAATGTAGATGTACCACTGACTAGAGATCCCAAGGGCAATAAGAATGATTTCTTTTCATGCAGGTACTGGAAAAAACACAACTTTGAGGGAATTGCATTGGTAGAAAAAGCTCTGAAAGAGGCTTATGGCTCCAATGCACCCAGCCTGGCGTCTGCTGCACTGCGCTGGCTCTACAACCACTCCAAACTGCAGGTGAGAGCTTGACCTGGGCACTGCTGCCAGCACCAGGCACTGCTGCCACGGCACACAAACAGGGAAATTTCAGTGTAGGTGTCTTTTATCCTGTGGGATTGTGGCATTCCTAAATGAATACTGCTGTACAGACTCTGCCAGGCAGCAGGAATGAGGCAGCTCTGCTTTTCCTCATGGTATCCTGTGTGGTCAGAACTGGAAGAAGTGGAAGATTTTAGGTGCCAGTTACTGAGGTCTTGGCTTCCCACGCACTCAGCTTCCCTGCAAGGAGAGGATTTGCCTTTTGTTGGACTAGGAAACTAATGCTTAGTATTTCCCATATCCCCTAAATGTTCCTGCAGCCCATCATAAAGTAGGATTTGGCAGCTTTTGAGGAGTTGGAGTGACATGGGGATGTCCTGGCCTAGAGAACAGAACTTTGTGGTGTCAGTTGCTTAATTCCTGGATGTTCTTTAGTGGAAAGAAATGCTTTGTTCTGCCTGCAGTGGCTTGGGAGGTGAACCTTCTTTTGGGATCAGCAACACCTGCCATCTCTCCCCAGGGTTCCCTTGGAGATGCGGTGATCATCGGGATGTCCAACCTGGAGCAGCTGGAGCAGAACCTGGACTACAGCGAGGAGGGAGCCCTGCTGCCGGCCGTGGTGCAAGCGTTTGACCAGGCCTGGAACCTGAGTGCCCACGACTGCCCCAACTATTTCCGCTAGGGAGGGCCTGGCACCCCTGGCACAGGCTCTGCAAGCCCGGCAGAGGCGCTCCCCACCCTGCCCTCTCATCCACCTGTGGAGGGGTGCAGATTCTTCCTGAATCAATGAAGCTTTGTAGGATCAACACCCGTACCTTAGTCATTCCTCCCGCCCGGCCCCTCAGCTCCCCCAGCACACCCCGTGATTCAGGATGCAGCTGATCAGGAAAATGAACACGTTAACGGGGTGAAGGCCCCTGTTCTGCTTTAATGTGAAATCTTAAATAATTACACACAAGAATAAAACCTCTTTCTAACGCAGACCCCAGGTCTGACCTGTGCCTGGAACCTGGCATCTCTTTGGCAGCACTTGAGGACTCTAAATTACAGAATTCCACAATGGTGTGGGTTGGAGGGTCCTTAAACCTCATCTCGTTCCACCCCCTGCTGTGGGCAGGAACACCTTCCACTGTCCCAGGGTGCTCCAAGCCCCGTCCAGCCTGGCCTTGGACACTGCCAGGGATGAGGCAAAATTCCAAAGACTGAGCTAAATATCTTTTTCTGTGTCAGAATAACAAACCTTAAGCATCCTTCCCATTGTGCTATATTGAAACTGCATTACATTTACACCCTTTCTGCCCAGTTTTCATGTTTGCGGTGGCATTTCCTAAGATCCCGGGATACACCAGCAGTAACAACCATCTGATGTTTTACATAGATATTTATATAAATATAGGGAAAGCATAATTGGGTCATTTTATATAAAGATCATCCCCAGGTGCACCCAGGGATAGGAAATCTCTTTTTGTCCCTAAAATAGAACTGTCTGGTGTCCAAGCTGTTAGTCCTCTTTGCTGCCATCATTATCCTCCTCTTCCTCCTCCTCTGCTGTGTCTCCCACGAGCTTCTGGAAGTCTCCCGTCTCAGAATTCCACAGAAACTTCATGGTGACTTTAAACTCTGCCATCTCGTAGCCAAGGAGTTTCTACAAGGAGAGGACACAAATCTATCATTCCTGCTTTACTGCGTCCATGCCCAGCCGAGCAAAACACTAAATTCTACTTCCAGGTGGAAAGTGGAGCAAAGCAGGAACCAAAATAATTGCTGCTGAGTTTTAGGAGTTGTGTTAATTAATTATTAGTTATTTTGTGTCAGGAAGCAGGGCTGTTGTGTTACTCACCAGCACACGGGCCTGTTCCGGGGTGAGAACATCCCCTTCTTTACACACTTCGTAATCTGAAAGCAGCGTCACCACTCCTGCAGAGCAAAACCCCTGAAAATGGGCTCCAGGCACTGGGAACTCCCCTGGAACATGGGGGGCAGAGGCAGGACCCCCTCCAACACCACCCCGGGAGCTGATACCTTCCCAAGCAATATTGGTGCACCCCAAGGAGATGGGTGAGATCCGCTCTAAAACCCCACACCTGGTTCCTGAGTGGGTTAATCCGAGCTGTTTCCACTGGAAAAGGATGGCATTGTGGAGAAATCTGGGGGTTTTACTCAGCCTTTGACAGGAGTTTAGGAACAACAGCACAAGAAGGATGTAAGGAATTCTAGCCCCAGCCCAACGAGGAGAAAGTTGTCCCTCAGGTTTTCTCCAGACCTGAACCCTACTCTGTATTTAACACTCTCATCAGAGATCCCCCCCTGCACAGCCCAAACCCGGCGCTGCCCCTGCTGTACCTTTCCTGAGCACTGTGGGCAGCCCCAGCTGCCGCAGCTGTGGCTCCATGGAGTGGGGGAACTGCTCCAGGGGCCCCGTGTCCAGGCTCACCCCGTACGGAGCCTTGTTCCCAGCACGGGCAAAGTCCAGCTCCCGAAACTTGGAGAACCACCTAGGAGAGAGGAGTAGCGAGAGCTTCAGCTGTGGGAGGAACATCCCTGGGCTGAGACAGGGACTGGGGCATGGCCTGCATATGGTCTGGACTTGCTTAGAGAGGTTGTGGCTGCCCCATCTCTGGCAGTGCCCAAGGCCAGGCTGGACGGTGCTTGGAGCAGCCTGGGACAGTGGAAGGTGTCCCTGCCCATGGCAGGCGGTGGAATGAGATAAGCTTTAAGGTCTCTCCCAACCCAAACCTTTCCATGATTCCACCCTGCTGGCTGACAAAGATGAGTGGAAAAGGCCCATGAGACCATCTCTGCTGTAATGGAAGCAGCAGGGAGTGGAGGGTTTTTGTGGCAACAAAACGGCTGTGCCAGACTGGTACTTACTCATCCACCTCATCCCTGGTGCGGTTGGTGAAGAGGAGCCCGACCTCCCCTCTCAAGTGTTTGCTGACCTGGAAGAAAGGAGCGTTCATGGGGACTGGGGAGCACTGGGAACTCACCTGGAAGGGCTCAGCTCCAGTCACAACAGACCCTTGTGGCAGGATGTGGATGGGTTCAATTAAAACACCCATAAAACAGTGACCCCAGGATGTTGTTCCAGGATGTAGAATGATCCAAGTGAAGCTTTAGGAGCTTCACACAGCTTCACACTCAGAGGAGCCCCCAGCAGGTACCTTGTGCAGGTTCTCCTTGTACTCGCTGCTCGGCTCCCGGCCCAGCGCCACCATCATCACCTTGTTCTTTCCGAAGAAGATCCTGCCCAGGAGCAGCAGGAGGAGGATGAGGATGTCAGCCCTGGAGCCCACCCCCTTGGGCATCCCCCCTGCACCACCCCCCTGCCCACCTGCTGTGCTTCCAGGCGTTCCGCACATCCTTCAGCTTGTTGTTCCTCATGTTGGCCACGGAGAAGACGAAGATGTACTTGTAGGTGTCCACACAGCGCCGCAGCTGCGAGGGAGCAGTTACCGGGACGGGCATATGGCGCAGGGGGAACGGGCAGGAGAGGGACAGGGCAGAGGGGCCCGGGCCCGGGCCGGACTCACCTCGGCGATCAGCGTCTGCTTGGCCTCCAGCCCCTTGTGGGGCGTCCGCGTCAGGGACACTGCGGGGAGCGGAGCGGGAGAGCGTCATGGCGGGATGGGGAGGGGATGGGGAGGGGATGGAGATGGGAACGGGAAAGGGGACGGGGAAGGGGACGAGAGATGGGCAAGGAGTCGAGGGATGGGAAGGTGATAGGGATGGGGCAAGGCACAGGGGATGGGGAAGAGGTCGGGAATAGGGCAAGGTGCAATGGATGGGGCTGAGGAATGGAAAAAGGACAGAGAAGGGGACGGGAACAGGGAAGGGGACGGGGCAGGGCTGGGGAGAGGGCCGTGCCCAGAGGAGCTGTCCGGGATCGGGGTGC
>VZTJ01006249.1:0-31836 GCA_013397795.1 Orthonyx spaldingii | reverse complement strand
TTTTTTTTTTTTTTTGGCCAGAAAGTACAAGTTAGTGCTTATTTCTGACTTTCTTTTTCATGTATCATACTCTATTTATACAGTTAGTCAGAGTCTAAATTTCATCTGGTACGAACCCAATATTGCTAATGTCATTAGTTTCTGTCATGTGTAATTTCATATTCTGTCAAGAAACAGAATTTGAAATTAGCATATGTGTAAAAGCATTCAGAAATAGAAGTTTTTTCTCAGCTGAAAAGGTCAAGTACTTGTAAATCTTTGTCAGAGCTGAAGCAACACAAATGCACTGCAGTGGCAGCAATCCAGGAAGGTGGTGCATTTAATGACAAGGTAGTTCTTGAGCTTCAGTAGTGCGAAAAGCTGTAGTAGCTTGTAAAAATCATAGAATAAAAAATTACCCGTAGTCAACAATGTAACATGATTCAGGTATCCTGAGTAATAAAGTAATGAAGGTAAAGCTTTATTTGAAGAATATACTGAGGCATCAGAATATAAGCAGGCCAAAGATAAGCTGGCAAAAATATTCTGGAAAACCTGAAAAAGGGTAATTCTACTCTGACAATGAATAAATAGTTAAACAGTGTTATCACCCCTACCTTATTATCCATACTGTGAATATGTAGTGAGGACAAACATTCTACATTATGTTTTTTCTTTCAGATATTTTGAAATTTCTACTACATATATTCAAAATGGATGAAAATCAACAGCATAGGTCTTTAATCTCGAAATGATTTTATTTTCTGCAAGTAATACAGAAGAACCACATAGAAACACAGAATACGCTGAGTCGGAATGGACCCAGAAGGATCATTGAGTTCAAGTCCTGGCCCTGCACAAGACACCCCAGGACTCACACCATGTGCCTGAGAGCATTGTCCAAATACTTCTTGAACTCTGTCAGGCTGGTGCTGTGAGCACTTCCCTGGGAACCCTGTTCCAGTGCCCAGCCACCTCTGGGTGAAAATTTTTCTAATATCCAACCTAAACCTGTTCTGACAGAACTTCAGGTCGTTCCCTTGGGTTCTGTCATTGGTCACCAGAGAGAAGAGATCTGTACCTTCCCCTCCTCTTCCCCTCATGAGGAAGTTGTACCTGCAATGAGGTCTCTCCTCAGTCTCCTCTTCTCCAGGCTGGGCAGACCAAGTGACCTCAGCTGCTCCTCATACAGCTTTCCCTCAAGGCTCTTCACCATCCTCGTTGCCCTTCTTTCGATGGTCTCTGTTAGTTGAATATCTTCCTTACATTGCAGTGCCCAAAACTGCACACAATATTCAAAGTGAAGTGGCATCAGTGCAGAGCAAAGAAGGGCAATCACCTCTCTTGCCTGGCTGGCAAGAAAGGGACAATACAACAAAGTGATTTGAGATGAAAATTAAAGGAAGGAATGCTAGATTAGGAATCAGGAAATCATTTATTTTTGTGTTTAAATCAGCAGATTTAATGAAAAACAACTTCTCTCCTTGAAATTAGCATTGTTGATATAATTAGCATATGATTGTGGTCAGAAGCTTTATGTAACAGTTTATATTTCCTATTCATAAATTAATTCATAGAAATCTTTTAACATTATGCTTCTTAAATAGCAAAGCATAGCAATAAGTTTCAGTACCTTGTTTCAGCTGGTTACCAACTGACTGGGAACTAAATGTTTCTCTTTTCGTTTAAACTGTATAATTTATGTTAATTCAACTACTGCAAGCATTTTACATATTAAAAGTTATGCTTTTCTCTGAAATATCTGTCATTGGTCAGTGTCAGAAATCAGCCAGATAAAAAAACTGGTTTCCCCTACTTATGAATAAGTAAGCATTTTCACTGTCAAATTTTGAGATGCTGAAACACCACAGAAACTATATTTCTAAAACCAGTATCCTACATTTTCTTCACATTACACACAGGGATCTTAACCCATGTCTTGAGAAGCAGTGATCCTCAATATCTTTCCACTGCCATACTAAACATTTATTTAATGTGGTGAATTTGTGATACTCATAAAAACAGCACAAATATGAGGAAATACACTAACTCAAATTTTTTTCATTGAAAACCAGATATTACATGGAGAAACACTGAGGAAGGAGACAGTCCCTTTTTTCATTTGTAGGCAATTTCCATTTTGGAAGTATGAGAACTGTTTTCTTGCTTCTTTTTCTTCTGACTAGATTTCTCTTCAGATGTCATTTTGCTCTCAGCTGCTGCTACTCATTGACTTGGCACATTTTAGAACTTAGTAAATGTCCACTCAGATAGTGGCTGGTCCTGGAGACAAATGCCTAAACCAGATGTCTGAACTCCTCAAGCACTGCTCTGATTTGCTTCCAGGAATGGGACATCTACAGCTTCTCTGGGCAACCTGTTACAGTTCCTCTCCACCTTCACTGTAAAGAATATCTTCTAAAGTAAACCTGCCCTCCTTCAGTTTAAAACCGTTCCCCCTCACCCCTACATAACCTTGTAAAAAGTCCCTCTCTGGCTTACTTGTAGGTCCCCTTCAGGACTGGAAGACCCCAGTGAGGTTTCCCCAGAACCTGCTCTTCTCCAGGTTGAACAACCCCACCCAGCTCTCTTAGTTTATCCTCACAGGAGTGGTGCTGCAGCCCTGTGATCATCTTCATGGCCTCCTCTGCACTTGCTCCAGCAAGCTCACATCCTTCTTCTGCTGGGAAACCCCAGAGCTGGACACAGCACTTCATGTGGGGTCTCATGAAAGAGGGTAGAGCAAGAGTCCTCCCTTGACCTGCTGGCCACGCTTCTTTTGATGTAGCCCAGGATGTGGTTGGCTTTCAGGGTTGCATCATTTTTCAAATGGAATTTTAGGCTTTCTTATGTTGGTATTCAGGTCTCTAGGACAGTTATCCTCATATGGGACAGTTCTGCAGTTAAAACATTCATTTAGGAGATTAAAGACTTCAAAACTCCTCAGCTATTGTGAATTCCAAGTTACACACAGACCTTCCCAGCTCCAGATTTTCTTTTCCAATTATACCACTAACATTTGTGAGATTAAAAGCAATACAATAATCATGAGGAAGCAATTTCCATAAATATTGATTATTATCCTTCTTATTTTATCTGGTGCAAAATTAGAGTCAAAATATAAATAATTTGGGTGCTTTTCTTTAAATACAGTGTTTAAGGTCCATGTACTCAAGTTGTAGACACCTACACTCCTGCCATTTCACTGTTAGGCATGTCACTCATCTTGTTAGAGGTACCGAGTTTTTAGTGTATAAATTTGCCTTTTCTTAGCATAACATAATGCCCTTGAGAACTGAAATATCACTTTTCTTTTACCTTACACAGTCTTGAATAGTTAGATTTCTATTTTAATTCTTCTGTGATTGATAGAATATTAGTAATTCTTAATGTTCAAATTATGTGGTCCATCAGCTGCAAACAGGTAATTTTATTTAAATAATAAAATGAGTGAAGATAATTGAACTGTAGAGGTAACAATAATATAATGTATTTGTTTAACAGTATCTCCATTTATATTCTATTTTTATAGTAAATTCACTTAATCTTCTTTCATTCATTTGCTCTCCGAAATAACTGCCAGTAAAGACCTCTGCTTGCAATAAACCACATGATGGAAGACTTTACCCTTAAACTAAAAACTGTTAAATATTGTTACAGTTTTAGTTATATAACTGTTACAAGTGAAAGTAAATTTATAGAGGATATATTATAACAGATTTTTAAGTTAGAGACACTATGACATAAGAAATTATTTTACATGCTAAATCAGCTATACTCCACCTCTCTTGTTGATTAAGCAGAGTAAGAATTCAGGCTTGTTCTGCATTACTCTGAAACAAAATATCTTTCACTTTTATATAGCTATTTTTTACAAGTTATTCTTATGCTCATTTTTTGTCACTAATTCTCTCTCACAAAAGCTGAAGATATTTTTTCTCAATATGGAGACGTATTTTTATAGTAAAAAAAGAGAGAAAGGGAAATCTATTAAAGAAGTATAATTCTTGCCTATTCCATTCTTTTCCTAGCTAGTAACAAGTAGATGTTTATTTTCATTTATAGTAAAATGATATAATTTTTTTGTTGCCAGTTGTGTTGTACTTTGATTTGCCAGGTGTGTACAACTTCTTAACTTTTAAAGGCAGAAATATTATTTTTGAATATATTTGCAGGATATCTGGAAAAGTAATATTACTGAGGATGTGTTTAGCATTCTTGAAAAAAAGTGTTTTGGCATACAAGAAAAGCCTTACAGTCATTTGATGCCTTACCTAAGAGAAAAAGACTGAAGAGCAACCTACTTGAGAATAAAAGCTTTGAAAAATAAAGCCTGTTTTTCTCCATGTTTCATGTTTCAAAGTTATTTAGTTCACCTTCAATTAGAACACACACTGCATGCCCATGAGCAGACCTGGATTCAACACAGGATTTATAATGAAACGTTCTTTACTGCCAGATATCCTGGAAATCTTAGACCATCTGGTTTCATAACATACTTGTAGCTGATTATCTGCTTAAGAATTAATTAAGAACACATGTTAAACTGTTGTGATAGCAAAATTGTTGACATTTATCGTATATGTCTTTTGAAAAGCAACCGTTTTCCAAATCAGCTTCCAAAATAGGATGAAGTAATGAAATAAAAGACTCCACTGGGATTAAAATGCATGTTCCTTGGCCAAGAATGATACCTAAAAAGCATTACATTGTAGTTTTAAGTGACTGAGTATCAAAAGTATGACATAGATGAACCTTCTTCCCATATCAGTTTATCTCTCTCCATCATATGAAAGATAATATAGCTAAGTGTAACATAAAATAGGGAACAAAACCAAAACAGCACAATGTAAAGTAGGAAACACAATGAGATTCAGATGTTTAAGCATAACTGAAATATATATTCATTTTCTCAGCAGAGTTAGTTGTCTTTTCACTTCTTCTCCTTGAAGAAATGCTTGTGGTATTTATAGTTAAACAATTGCCCATAGAAAAACACCAAACACGGAATTTTCTAAAAATGGCATCTTTACTTAAAAGTTAACTGTTCTTTCACTGTGACTTTTTAAAACAAAGACTATCGGTAGCTTGTGTGAGTACAAACAATAAATTATTGTGACAAAATAAGCTATTGCAATGGGTGACTGCCAATTGTTTGGTCTGAGTCACTGAGAAATAAAATCCCTAAGCAACTTCAACTATCATTAGAAGTTGGAGGGGTTTTGTGAGCATTTGTAAGAACATAGCTGAATTAGAATGAAATATCTTTTGAAACTGTAAGAAACAGCAAATGTTTAAACTGACAGCCAAAATTTTTTGTCAAACTGAACAGAATCAGTCATATGATAGCATTTTTTTAATGTAAGGTATTAAAAAAAAAAGAAAGAATCTTTCTTATCTCTGATACTAACCTTGCTCAAGAGAAAAAAGGCAACAAGAAACACTAGAGTTAAAATTCAAAGGAGTTTTCACTTCTGTTTATTATTTGATAATTTTTTTTCGAATAGGGTTTTGAAAACTGATGTATTGCAATTCAATTTCTTTAGTTCATGAGTAAATTGTCATTATAATTTCATTCACTAGAAGTTAAACACTTCAAATTTGTGATTATATAGATGACCACAAGTGAAAGGACTTTTTTCTCTAGTTTGTGCAACTGCTTGCTAATGTATTCTTAAGTCTCTGTGTGCGATATTAAGACAGAAGGCAGCATGGTCACTTCTCTTTGCAAAGCTTGAAAATTTCTGCAAAATGGTAACTCTTGTGGAGCTTTTGGTTTTGTACACTGTGCTGAAGGTCTAAATTATTTTCCCTGAGCAGCCTGGGATAACGGAATGGCTATTTTCCTGTTTAGATACATCTATCTCCTACCCTCTTCTCACTTCTTTGGGTACAGTATTAGTGCTTGACACCACAAAAATATAATTTAAACATAGAGAGAAACATCAAAAGTTAGAACTCATGCCAAAAATTTTAACTACTTTTGAAATAAGTGAGAAGAAAAATGCTGGCATTTTTTAGCAGCCTTATGTAGAGGATAACACAGATCACCAAACAACAGAAAATCATGTGCTTTTGCAGAATTTGTAATTCACCTTAAATTGTGGTTCCAACTGAAGTAGTATTTACAACTCTGAAGATTAAACTCAATCTGTAAAGAAATTTTCAACTGCTATAGTTGTTCGTTAAGGCCTGGAGAAAGCAAAGGAAAGACCATGGTAACACACACATCTGTTTGTATTTATATATATACATATATATATATATATACACACACACAAGTTTGCAATTCCTTATTAACTCATTAGGGACTTATACATTTTAAAAAGTATAAATTAGTATACATTATCTAGATGATCTGATTTGTTATATGAAATATAACAGTCTCATTTACATCAGTCTAAATATTCTTAATTTCCCTACTCAAACAAGAAAGTTTAAAGCAGCATAAAATATTGCATCAAATCCTTCCCAATGCCTAATCTTCATCTACCAGTAGAAAGTGGTCACACTCTCCTAACTATGTTACTATAGATAAAGCCACACAATTTTCCAAATATTGACTTCAGCTGTGATATGTAGTAAGACTCAAACAGCCAAAATCTACCTTCATTATGTTTCCTAGGTATGGAATAAATTCCCATCTGGTCAAATATAATACAGGCTTAAAAATATGAAAATGACTAAATATGATGTGGACAGATGGAGATAGTTCTATCTGCCAAAGATATACAGGAACACCTGCATTAATAGACTTGTCATCAGAAAAAGAAAAAAAAAAAATATTCACTTAAGTAAGTCTGATCTCTTACAGGCTTACACAGTAGTTGATATAAAAAGGATCTGCTATTTTAAATAGATCTATGATTGACCATTAGTACTAACTGCCTTTTTACTGACATTTTTACTGTCTTTTTACTGACACACTGACACTTTTTTTTCTTGTTCTCTCTCCAGAAAGAAAAGTAATACTGTCATGTAGTATATGTCAAGGATTCAATTTAAAAGAATTTCTCCAGCTGATTTGTCGTAACAAGGCATCCATGTTTTCACTGAAAAAGCTGGATAGAGAACAAGAAAAAAAAAAAGCGGGGAAGTCACACTTTAGTCTTCATAAGTCTATTATTGTAAATTAATATTTCCCTTTCACCAACACCCATCAAGTCAGGGCATTTCAATCCACAGTGCAGATGAAGGCACTTCTTTCCTTTCAACTGTTATTACCCGTCTTATCATCATGATTATTGTTGAAAGATACCATAATTATAAAGATTAATTAGTAGTCAGAACAATAGAACCACATATCTTACATTAACAATGTATCAGTTCCAAGAATGAAGCTTTCAAAATACAGCAAATCACAGTGTTGGATAGGTCAGACAAGAATATGAAAATGTAATTTTTGTTATTAGAAAGCCTATGTGCTGATATGTAAAAATGGCAATGAGTCATCTTCTTTCTCTGCATAAGGATGTCTTTTTACCTTTGCAAAAATGCTTTAATTAGGTCAAGACCCATCAAAAATCAAATTAGGAACAATTAACACTCATTGTTACTGCTAAGGAGAAATAAAAGAAGGAAATATATTTGGCAGCATGTAGACCCTTACTGAGGTGTTTTAATTGATATGAGGGCACATCACAGTGCCTTACTGTGCAAGTATTCAAAAAACCCACGTTATAGCTTTTCTTTTTTATAAATTAATCATTATTCAAGCAGAGATGAGAAGTTCTTATCAAGCATAACTAAAGATATACTATGTGGTATATCATTTTTTATTAGAAACAAATATTCCATAAGTAAGCTAAAACTCTTGGAAATACTGAGCAAATACAGTCACAATTACAATCAAGGATCAGGTGTGTGTGTGAGGGATGAGTCTGAGCATGTCTTTCCTATTCTTTCTTAATATCAACACAAAAGAACTCAGCTGAAGAATGACAGTGTGTTGCATTTCTGCTGGTTTTTTTCTTAAAGCTCTTTGTAAACTAATGTATTACCCATCAAAATACTTGCTATATAAACTCAATAGGCACATACACACATAAAATCACTTCTGCATGTCCTCTGTCTGTAGCAATTTGTTTACATTTGCATGTGCCTCTCAGCTACCTGGTAGGATGAGCAAATTGATTTTGAGAAGACAATAAAGAGTCATGAGGAGGAAGAACACAGAATTTCTTATAAAAATTATTTTACAAGCCAGAAACAAAATGGGATTCGCCACAATTTCAGATATCTTCTTGTGAGGACCTAGCAATGAGAGATGACAATGGAACTCTGTGATGAAACATAATACTGACAATGGATTTTATATCATAGAGGGTTCTGTAGCAAGAAAAAACTCAGAAGACAACAGCAAAGAGCCAGACAAGAATATGATTGATAGAAACACTTCATAATTTAATACATGGCCTTGTCACAGTTTTATGCCAGTGATCTCTGATATTTCTGCTTATGATTTTGTTTTCTCTTCCAGATATCATCCATTTTCTTTGCCACTTACTGAGCTTCATATCCAATACTGGATGTTCACTTAAATTAACTTCAAAAATAAATAGCACTATTGAGAAACTGCAGAATATTTAACTCTGAAATCTGTATTGTGTTGGAAACTGTTCTATTTTATCAAAGAATGCATTTACACTTCCTGCATATTTCACATAACCATATGTCCTGTAAAGTACAAATTTATGACTTAAGAGCTTTCATCTGCAGGGCTCTGGCCAGTCTGAATTTTTCTAAAGCATTTCTTCAAGTTTCTGTGTCTTCTAAACTTAATAAAGCCATCCAAATAATATCTATAGCACTTTCAAGTCTTCTTTAATTTTCCTAATGAACTGCTGAAGGTTGAAGATCTTTTAAACGCACCTTCAGTTAACCAGTGATACAAGTCCAAGGACAGATGACAGCTATATAAACATTTATAAAATAAGAAACATTATTATATAAACATTAAACATAAAAACCATCTTATAATCTTTTTCCAGGAGTCCTAGCCATGCTCACTTCAGAGTTCCAGAACTGCAATTCATTCATTTCCTAAGCAAGCTAACGAGGACACCAAGGAATCTTCTACATGTAATATGACATTCTCTACCTGTATATATTTAAGATCAAGTATTTATACAGAACTTGATCAAAAGGTTAGAAATGCTTCTTCCTGAGAAGCTCAAATAAAAACTTCAATTATAATATGAAATACAGAA
Source organism: Orthonyx spaldingii (assembly GCA_013397795.1). Taxonomy (NCBI): domain Eukaryota; kingdom Metazoa; phylum Chordata; class Aves; order Passeriformes; family Orthonychidae; genus Orthonyx; species Orthonyx spaldingii. Next base: position 22,648 of record VZTJ01006249.1, on the reverse strand, counting down.
ATTTGAAGTAGTTACTGACTTCATCAAAAACAAATCTAATACTTTCTTCCAACCTCCACCATCACAAATTTCATATTAAATGAAGCTGAGCTTGAAGGCATCTGTAACTTCTCTCTCACCTTAAAGGCTGAGTTTGACAGTGACAGCTGACTGTCATTGCATCAAAAACCTCAGAGAGTTTGCAAATGAGATACATTTCCCTGCTAAAAGCACCTGTGAAGACAACAGTAAATTAGACATTATTCAAGAGGATAGGGGGAAACCGAGCAATTAAGTGCAGTCTTGCTCGCAATTAAGAGTAGTCTCACTCTTTCAAAGATGAGAAAATAAATAAGAATCATGTTAGATTTACTGCTAAAATTAGTTAACCTCCTTAACTGTTGACTTGCTGGATTGGATAGATTAACCGCTCAGATACAGTTACTGTTCAGTTACAGTTTTAAACCTATAGTATTTATGATATTTTCTGTTATGAAGACAAGAAATCAGAAAAAATATGAGAGAAGGAGGAGCAAACTGCAGAAAAGGGTCAAGATGTTTCATTTTAGAACAGCAAATGCATTTGTAAATAATTAGACTTTTAGTACTCTTCCTCTTCATATTATGTTTCTGTACAATCCAAACTATAGATGCCAAAGCTTAGGTTAAAAGGAAATTGAGTACATCATGTTATTGGTGTTGTAGCTTCCAGACGACATTTATTCTACTTGTGCTAAGTGAATTTCTACTCAGACTAAGAGTGCACTCTGGCATTATGAGTTCATATAAAAGCCTAAACAGCAGATGACTGGCTTTTCCAGCACTAGAGAAAAAAGACTTGTTTGTGTTTGAGACAAACCAAACTACCAAGGGAACCTCCTATCCTAGGTTTTTAATAATAATTTCTTGACACCAGCATGGGATTTCAATAAAGCTGAATTATAAATATCCAGTTTTAGCATTTCTCAGAGGGAATTTATTTCTGGCTTCAGTTAGGGAGTTTGCATGGAAGAAATATGTCTGAATGTATTCAGAAAGTTGTCAATCAGATAAATTTTGACAAAGTCTAAGCTTCAAATTACATCATATATTTGTGTATATTAAATCATCAGTATTTTAGGACTAGAAATACTTCTGTGTCAGCTGTCAAGGTCTATTCTGAAGTTTAGACAAGAGATAACTGAGGAGCAGAGGCACATCTCCAGCAGAACTGTTTTATTTCACTGCCTAAATTCAAAATATGTTTGCAGTGAACCTGTAGGGGAAGGGACATGTGTACATTCAGTATAGAATATGGTGACATTTTCTTCTCTCCCTTACAATTGTTACATTAGTTTACAATAAGAACTCCTCAAAAGGCTACAGATTAGGGTAGTTTCACATTCTTAATGATCTCTATAGCGTTAACATTTTTGTTGTCAGACACAACTCTGCCAGGAAATATTCGTGTTGCATTAATTTCTTTTAATTCACCTGGAAAAAAAAAATCACAAAAAAAATCCCAACAAACAAACAAACCAAACCAAACCAAACCAAACCAAAAAACAAGCAACAAAAATGAAAAATAAACAAAGAAAACAAAAAAACCCCACAACAATAAAAAAACCTCCAGAAAAACCCCAAAAACCAAAAAACAACAAAATAAACAAAACAAAACAAAACAAAACAAAAAAAACACCGAAAACCACTTAAAGATGTCAAAAGCTCATTAAAATTTTCAAAATTGTCTTTGACAAGAATTATTAGCATATTCCTTTCTTGGGGAATTCTATGTATGCTGTGAAGACCCCTACATGGACAATGAACCCTGGAGACATCTTTTTGTGGCCTGTACCTCTCTTAGTAAAGGCAGACCTTTTCCTTACATTTCACACAATGGTTTGGCCAAAGATATTCATATGTTTGTGACCTAGCTCCTAGAAATAATACATTTTGTGTGTAAGTATATGAAGAAGGGAGTGTCTGCATAATCTAAATACAAACCACGATTGAACCACCATGTCCGTATTTGCACCCTGTTCTCATTCTTCCCTTTCATCCCCTTCTACTTCTAGTTTTTATCTCCAAGACAACAAGCACAGTTGGCTGATATAGTTATAAAATCTAAGAGGAATCAACAGGCTGAAAGACTACATTCCACTGCCTTTTCAAGTAACCAATTCATATAATTCAGTTTTAAGCATATGAAGATTTAGGAGGGAAAAATGAAACAAACACTCCTGATTCTTAGTGGATTTTTATGTCACAACTACCTGGACAAATCAGCTACACCAGGTAACCTACTAAAAAGAATCATTTTCTAAACCACTATGCATTATAACATTTGAAAGGAAGATAATTCCTTTTCATTGTGGTAGGCTGACCTTGGTTGAATGTCAGGTACCCATCAATCCATTCTATCAATCCCCTCCCTCAACTGGGCTGGGGAGAGAAACCATAACAAAAGGCTTGAGGACCGAGATAAGGACAGGGTGAGATCACTCACTGTTGTCATGGGCAAAACAGACTCAAAACAGACTCAGCTCAGAGAACTTATTTTATTGTCAAAAAATCAGAAAAGGGTAATAGGAAGTAAAAACAAATCTTAAACTGCTTTCCTTCCACGTCTCTCTTCTTCCCAGGCTCAACGTCACTGACTGACACAGCTGCCTCACCATGGTCTTCCCCACAGGCTGCAGGGGAATCTCTGCTCTGACACCTGTGGCACCTCCTCCACCTCCTTCTTCACTGACCTTGGTGTTTTCAGATCTGTTTCCTTCACATGTTCTCACTCCTCTCTCCTGGCTGCTGTTGTGTAGCATTTTTTCCCCTTCTTAAATCCTTATCCCAGATGCACTACCACCATCACTGCCTCGCTCAGCCTTGGCCAGTGACTGGTTCCTCTTGGTGCTGGCTGGTGTTGCCTCTATTGAACACAGGGGAAACTTCTGACATCTTATCACAGAAACCACCCCTGTAGCCCCCACTGCTGCCAAAACTTTGCCATGCAAGATTTTTGTAAATAGACCATTTTGTAAATAAACCATAAAATTGCCATTGTAACTGCAGAAGACAGTCATTTGCTGGACAGATTCTTGCTAGCCTGAGAGAAAAATCTAATGGGAATGAAGAATCTGTGGGACTTTAGTCCTCTTCAGAGAAAGACAGTTAAGTATAATCAATTCAATAAATGCTGTTCTCATATGGACATAAATTGAGTGAAATTTGTCAATTAAACAGACAAACGGTGCCTTGAAGAACCTAAACAAAGAAACTAAATCAGGTCCACTGAAATATCCTCATCAGGCTCCCTAAATAGATGACTAGGATAATTAATTTCATTTTATCTACAGACTTGGTTAAGAATTATCCTTTATTACATTGTGCACTAGTGATAAAGCTGTCTGTGCTACCCATCTAACAAATTCATTTCTTTCAAGCCTTTCACTTTTCTCTGGTCAGAGTTAAAAATAATGTGGGACATCATCCTCTGCACTTTCCATTCTAACTGCCCAATCTGAAAGAAACATTAATCTGCTGTTAATATTGACCTGCTCTAGTCACAAATCCCCAAAAAAGGCCTTAATTGAGGCAATGGACAGTGGATTTTTAGGAAATTCCTAAGTCCTTGTGACTGTCATCCATGGCATAATGATCATCTGTTAGAAGCTGAAATAAAATTCAGACTGCCACCACAAAACTCCCACAAATCAGACTCTTGAGTTTCAGAGCAGGACAAATTGCAGAGAGGTCCTCAGTGAACTGACACATCTATATTGCACAGTATTATAAAATGTTATAGAACAATGGTTCTGCACAGCCTGTTTGGAACAAGAGTGTTCATGAATATTTGTTTTCATTTTCAAATGCCACTTTTGAGAGATCTATTACATACTGTAGTAACCATCTAGACTGTCTGAGTGATTGTTTCTTTAAAAGTCAGTGTGCTGACTTAACACCGCTGGCAAGAAATTTGAGGCCTGCTCAGTAAAAACCAAAAAAACTCTTTGAGGGCCTGATGTTATGAGAAATAGTCAAAATGCAGTGTAAAGCTAATACTTTCTCACATCTAACTCTCCCCTCAATCTTTATTTTTTCAGCACTAGATGCCCAAGTTCCAAATGTGTTCAATTATTTTACTATATCAGCCACCAACTACGCTCAGATGTTATCAGCTCTTTGTAAAGAAACCTGCAAGTGGAAAAGAGGCAGACTTCTAATGAAATAGAGATGATGTCAAGGTAACCGCAAGGATACAGTGTCCTTGGACATAAGTGCTCACCTACAAACCTGTACAGTATGTGAAGCTTTGGAAATTCTTTACACTGCAAAAAACCACTGGATGTTGATGAAAGGATATTGTGGGAGAAGGGCTGGAGATAAATAGTCTGAATTCTGGAAATTAAAGTTTTAAAAAGGTTAGCAAATTCTAATTAAAGCTTTCTAAACTTGTGGAAACTTTGACATTTCCCAATATCACCATTGATCATATTGACATTGAAGCAATCCTTAAATGAACGCAACAATTAACATTGCTTTAATCACTATTATAAACCTCCTGAGAGCAGTCACTGCAATAAAACTGGCATATTAAATATATGAAAAAATAATTGCAGGTGCACTTAATATGACTAATGATCAGACAACAGCTTCCACACAAAAAGAATATTAAATAGTTTTGCACAGTTGTCAGAGCCAAGATTGTTAACACATTGGCTTGTTTGGATAGAGCACAGGGCAGGAGGATAGAGAATCTTCATAAACAAAGCACTATTTGTGAGCTGTTTTATAAAGTTTGCCACATGTTTAAAATATGGGGTTTGCAAACTTCACTGGATCACAAAATATGTGTCATGACAGAGCCTGATAGGGATCATCTGAGGCTGTGTGGCAGTTTTCTTATGAACACAATAATACACTACACAATATCCTTTATGGAAATGAAGACCTTGTAGACTTCTGTTGGAGATTATTTTGTAGATAACGGCATCTAATCTCTTCAGGACTGCAGACAGTGTTGTAAGCTTGCTATTTTCAGGCTTGGGCTTAAATGTCATATAATCACAGAATGGCCTGGGTTGGAAGAGACTCAAGTCCTGCTATGGCCAGAGGCACCTTTCACTAGAGCAGGTTGCTCAGGGCCCCATCCAACCTGGCCTCTAACACTTCCAAGGATGGGACAGCCATAACTTATCTGGGAAATCTGTTCCAGTGCCTCACCACCCTCACAACAAAGAAGTTTTTCCTAATAGCTAATCTAAAGCTGATTTCTTTCACCTAAAAGCCATTCCCACTTGTCCTGTCCTACATGGTCCTGCAAATAGTCTCTCTCCAGCTGTCTCATAGGTCCCCTTTATGTACTGGAAGGCCACAATAAAGTCACCCTGAAGCCTTCTCTCCTCCAGGTTGAATAAACCAAATTCTTTTAGCCTTAGAATATATGTCTGATTACCTTGCAGCAAGGGTTTTTTCTGTATAAAATGATGTGCAACAAAGAAAAAAGTTAAACATTTTTGGCAATGGGCAAATAAAAAATCATAAGAAATTGTAAAGTTTAATCTTTTTTTCTTTTAGAGTAGTTTATACAAAGAAAAACAGAAATTGTTTTTATAATCATCTCAAAAATGGTTTAAATAAAACTGAAAAATCTCTACAGAAATTATTGTCTTTTGTCCTTACTTTTTGTAGTTCATGAGGAATTAGATATCTGATACACATTTTTTTAAAAATAATTTTTTAGAGCTATTTTTACAGAATGCTCAGTGTGTTCCAATATCCATAGCAATAGTAACACATTGCACTGAGCTTTCTTTCAGGCATGACCGCAAAATGTTTATGAAGCTACTTAGGCAGATAGTACTTTTAATTAATATCAGCATGTGGAAAACATATCATGGTACCTGATAAAATGTCTGTAATTAATAATAGATAAGCAAGTTTTACAACTGAAAATAATTGTGTATACTTATATTGTTATATGTGAATACCAAAGAAAATTCTTGTTAATCTAAGGAAACCAACATGTCAGCACTATTTCGAAGTTCTCCATTTGAATGTCTCAGTGAGGAGCAACTCACTTAAAGCATCTGATTCCTGAATGTAAAACTAAAATTCGTTCTTTCATTCCTTTTTACCCTTGAAGGTCTTCCTAACCATTGCCATTCTGACTTCATATTGGAACAAAAAAGCAGATTTGAATACTTTATATTTAAAATCTTGACTAAACACATGTAGTTTTAGCACTATCTTTAGACTACTTATATGTACAAAGGCAAAATTAGATACAGCACATAATTTCATGCTGCCAAACTCTTACATTCCACAAATCTTAAAAAAATTATATGATATTGACAATGAAGATTTGGGGTATGCTCATTTTTTTCCTTTCGTGGTCCCTGTCTTTTTCCCTCCTACACCATTCCTGTAAGTATGGAGTCCCTTAATACAACTTAACATTTGAAAAAGCTTTTGTCAAGATCAAGAGGGCAAAACTGGGATTAGAGAGGCAATTAAAATTTATATTATTGTTTTATTTCTAATTATGGTCTTAAATTCTATACCTTTGAGATGTATTCATAATCCCATATAATTTTCAATAACATTCTTCAATTATAGATGCCTTTGGCAGTGAACCTGAATTAGTTTTAGTTTGGTTTTGCATTGTAACCTCTCATCCTACTTTGTAGGATGTAACAGACATATAAGAGGTTTCAATGCAAGTTTCCATAGTAGAGATACAGACTGAATTCGGTATTTTTATGGAATCTTGCAAGTGAAAGTAAACTTAAATAGAGAACATAGAGCTAAAATACAGATTATAATTCTAATTTAGCTTCATATTTGCACTGTACATTACCAAACTGCGATTTTATTTACTTAAACGTGCTTTCAATTAATGTAATGTGGAATTTACAACCTATATACTAATGACTTCTTCAGAGATACTGCAACAGTGACATTTCCTGTTCCACCATCTCTTTGTTCTGACAGTCACATATTTTGAGATATCAGTCCTTGTCACTGAAAAGCTGTGTACTTTGTAAAAGGAAGAAATGTTCCATTTAAAGGACAGGGATAAAGCATAGGCTTAAGTAAAAAGAAAACACATGCACATACACACATATACATATGAAAACAAATGGAAGTGGAAAAATTTAATGATGTTAAGAAAAAAAAGGATTGGTTTAAATCCTTGGCTGTGTGACAACTTGCTTAGTCAAAAAGCTAGAAAGATTTAGCAATTTAGCATTTAACAGCTTATTTGACTAGTGTGAAGCAGAACTTGTGAGATTTTGGGGATTTTTGTTTGGGTTTTTTTGTTGTTTGTTTGGTGAATGTTTTGTTCAAGGTATTGTCAGCTTGCTCTGGAAAGGTGAACTATTAGGTCAGATTGGTACTTCTGAAATGAGGGGTTCTGCTTCTTCTTTTGAGGGTAGCCGTACATTTTGATGAGGGAAGTTTCAGAGACACAGAATTGTCATAAGAATAAATAACTCATATAAAGGAGCTACAAGTTGAAGCTCATAGTCAGACAGATTTTAGAGAAAATCAAGAGACAAGACTCAGAAGTGATGTAAAGGAAATTCCCAAAATATTGGGCTAGAGTTCTTGGCACTCAGGAAGTCAGAGTTGGCTGAAAACAAGTTTGCAAACAAGGACCTATTCTGAAAAAATATAGCAGGTAGTGGGTAAGTTACTTATAAATTGGTTCTTTTCTTTCCCTCTCTTTGTCTCTAGTCAGATTACTTAAAAACAAAAAAAATAATCATTAGAATATGATTTATAGTAAAAGTTCTGTTTGATTTGTGGTCCCATTTTCCTACATAGTTCTGTCTAAAATTGCTTCCATTACTATGCGTCTTGGCAAACTCTGACAGAACTGTACATACATAGGTGTAGAGGTTTTTCCTTCTCTACAGCTGTTAGATCACCTTCTTTTCTTCTTTAGCCTTGACTTTTTTTAACATGTCAGCTAGCAAACCCTTATAGATAAGGGGATTTTTTTTTATTTTTACTAATGTGATCATTATTGTGACAGATTTATATGAAATTTACATAGTATTTAGCAAATGACCATAAAATCATGTTTCATAGCTTTGTAATAATCATAACTTTTCAAATTTTTGGATTTGAATCAGTGGCTATATCAAAAAGAAGATTTGTGTCTTAGTTAATAGTGTCTTTTTCATAAACTAGCAATGATATTTTTAATAAAACAAAAATATATAGCCCTATCCTAATAATGTTGTGAAAAAGAAAGCGTAAACAGGCTCTTATAAAATACACATTAATGTAAACAATTTCCCTAAAGGAATGACATAATCCAGGGAAGGATGCATCCTTAGGACCAACTTGGTTGCTTTGACAGAAGTAACCATAAAAAGCCAAACAGTATCTGATGTACTATTTTAATCAATAATATTTTTCCTTTTTTTTTTTTTTTGCAACAAGATTTTCCTAGTCAAAAGTATCATGCAATCATAAACATGATGAAAACAAGGTAAAGAATTACATGTATAACTGCCACCAAGAGAGAAGATGTTCATTTACAACCCATAACAATTATGTAGTTAGACTGTAGGCATAATAAACAGCCACAGGAGGGAGGGAGAGACAAACAATTACTCTAATGGAGAGGGAGATGTTGTGATTAACATTAAATGCTACCCACAGTGAGATATCTGCAGTGAGAGTGACGTACATGACAACTACACAAGACACACTTGCCTCCTGGGGAGGCAAGACAGTGAGAATAAGAAATAGGCTATTCTACATCAGTAGAAGCAGTTCCCCATAATTATAAAGTTGTAAAAGTGTATCTGCTTTCCACCAAAGCTAGAGAAATTTCTTTTTGTTGAACCTTCCTTTTTAGTGTCATTTTCAGTTAGGAAATAAAAGCATTTGACACTGCAAATAGTAGTTGGAAAGGGACAGAAAGAGGAATGGAGAAAGGAAGGAAAAGAAAACGCAGTGCTAGAACTCCTAGACAGGCAAATTTGTTTTGGCTACTCATTACAGGTCATACCAAAAAGTAAAAGCCCATCATTTTGTCATTGATCTATAGACACAGACATATTTTTCCATGGAAGAGTTTTTTAATAATTGGTATATTATTAGCATTTCAGGTAGAACACAGTTGCTCTTAGAGTAAGGTTAAGTAATGAGCATGCAATTAGGAAGGAAAACCTGATGTATTTGCAAGTGCTTGTAATTGCAGGCATTTCACATCAAATTCCTAGACATTAAGACACTAAATAAATGTAAGATTAAGACAATGTACTTATTTAAACAGGAAATATGTTCAGCTAGGGTGCATATATTATAGCCTTATTTATATATTTTAATAAAATTATGAACAAGTTCACAAATATGGAAAATAATCCATAACAGAAGAAAAAGCCCTATCTTCCTCTGCATAATAATTCACTGTAAGAAGTTAATGAAGTTGTCAAAAAATGTATGCTTGAAGTACTCTTCAGGTAAAGCTGTTGTTATTTAAAGCAAGAAAAGTCTTCATAGTAATACAGTTCACTCAACCCCAGTATTGTAACTGATCTCCCTCACATCTAATCACTTATTAATTTGAATTAAATGTGAACTAGACACAGCATTCAAAGCTAACTTAGAAATTAAGACCAAGATTTTCGAACCAGGTTTTCATTATCCTGAAAATGACACCCATATCTAAGACTAAAAGTGCAAATATGGCAACATGTCACACAGTTGACAGTAATTAATCATTATCATTTGATCAAGAATTGATTTGTGTTGATGATAGATTCCCATTTCAACTGCCTATTTATCAAAAGCTTGGCTAGTTTTATCTCTGTGTCTCTTGATAGTGATAAAAGTCTTCTAACAAAATAAAGTCTAACAACTGATAAAAACAAATTTGGAAAAATAAGGGGTTCTAAAAGCATAAGGAAATAGAGGTATTTTTTGTTCTATCCTAGCCTTCAACTATTTGACTCCAATTGTTTAAGATTTCTCTGTCCTCACTGAATTGCTGATGTTGAGAAAAAGAGAAAATGTCAAAAGCAAATCAGAAATGAATGCTAACTTTGAGTGATTTAACCTTTCTTTTCCTTCTGTGAGCACCATTAAAGTCCTAGACAACCAACTTGCATGGTATCACTGCCCTCCTCTAAACCTCAAGGGTGTTTTTTTCTTGTTTTTACTGTCATTACATACAGATATGAAAAGAGCTTATGCTACACATCCAAGTATTTTCCTTTGTGTATAATGCAAAAGACTGGTGTGACATAGGAGATGAAAAGAAAGGAAAAACTGATTTTCTTTACATCTTGTTCACCTTCACAGATGTTATGTCTAACGGACATGCACCTTCCTTGGTTTCTTCTGTACATTGTAGTGGTGAGCAAATCTCAAGATGTTATTCTAATACAGTTTTTCTGTCTTTAAAAATCTTCTAGATTTAAGATAGTACTGTTCCTCTTTATGGTATTATTGCCAGATAACCTGTGCTTCTACATCCATAATGATTTAATTGAGTGAAGAAAGCAACTATTTTAATTCCAGGCAAAGTGCACATCTCAAGCTTTCCACAAAATGGTAAGAAAATGCCAATATATCTAACAGTGCCAAGCCACAGAACATGACAAATACAATTTAAAAAACTGAACAGTGAATATGTTATTGTCAGTTTTCTATTAATTTCATCTTCAGTCATTTCTATAGTATCTGATTTTGAATTCCCTTTTTTAAAACAAAATAAAACAAGATAAAAAGAAATCTGTCAGCATTTGTTAATTATGAGTTGATTTATCAAATTTGCCGCAACTCATTTTCCAGATTTTCCTCTGTTGAAGCAGATCTTGCATTTAATTAATGGATGATAGGCTGATAACAAGGACATTTTAATCACTGAGTACTGATGATAGATGGTTTGTCTGTTTAATTGAATTGTTACTTAACAGCATATTGTCTTTGAGAATGCAGTGATTTGGATTCAAAGACGGAAGGCACGTTGTTGGGTAATGTGAAAATCATGTTTATTTGTTGGAACAGTCATTAGCTTGTAGCACAGAAACTATTGACCATATTTCCCAGTTTCAACTGGAAAATGGATCATTTGAATCTAATTCTTTTCTCCCTTTGCTTATCTGAAATTTTATATGTGAAAATATGGAAAACAGCACATACATGGACACTGACAATGTTAGCTAATAAAAGTACCCCATTCCACAGCCACATAAGTGATTCTGCAGATTTACAAATTTATTTGTGGAATGTTTAAAAAAAATTACAAATATTACATATGAATTAAATTATTTTATTCCAGTTCTTTAATATGATTTCTGTTAACTGTTGGTTGTGTTCTTTAATAGGATGTTTCATAGAACACTCAGATTTTAGCTCTGTTTCATTACTATTTTGATTAATTTGAATAGAGGGTCTACATAAAAATACGTAAATTTGTTAAATTAAAAATTAAAGAGGATTAAAAAGAAATAAATAATTTCAAGTACAATTAAACATCTGTATTAAACAACATAGGAAACACAGAGAAAATACAACCAAAAAAACCTCAAAGGAATGTGGCTTAGCTAAAGAGGAAGGCAAAGTACAAAAAATGTGGGGAAGGACTCCTTTACTGAATATGTACATTAAACAAACAAACAAACAATTTGTTCTAAATTCAGAAAAGTTAAATGCAAACACATAAAAGTCAGGCCCAGACCTGTTTGGGGAAGAAATAAAATTAAGCATAAAATCTAATAAAAATGTTTTTATTAAAATATGCTAAAGCAAGAAGTCTTCCAGAGAGTTTGTGTGAAGCCAGCAGACAATCCAGATATGAAATAAATGTACTACTGGGAAAGAAAAATGCAAATGAACTGCTTATATGTTTATTTATGGTTCAAGAGCTTCAAAGAGATTCACCAGGCTTCATGAAGGACTCATTAGCTGATCCCTTCTAAATAAAGAGTCAGTAGGTGCAGCTACAGAGCAGACAGACGAATGTAGAAACAGCAATAAATAAGTGGGTGCCAGGACTAGGCAGTATTTTACATATGCTGTAAAGGAACTGATGATAAAATAGACAATATACTGCTATGTAAAATGAAACAATTGTTTTTCTAAGATCCTGTAAGTCTGAATAAGTATAACTGAAAAGGCTGATATTTCTATCAGGAAACTAATAGCCTATATAATAGAGAGCAGAGTTGGGGTGCTCATAAATGAACGGCGTACCAAGGAAGAGTTGTCAGGATTTTAACATCTACCTCATATGTCTTCTTCAGTTCCTTCCAAGAACTGTAGCAAATGTATGAACAAGAGAAACCAGTTAAAAATATCATTTTTTGAAGTATAAGTTGAGTTTTGATATGGTCCTCATTACCGAAGAGAAAAAGAGGATATATTGAATATGATGCTGCCACAGTGCTCCCACAGTGAAGGTCACCGATGAACTTCCAACAGATCTATGCTGTGAAATGTACACATTCACAAAGTGAAAAATGTTGTGAACAGCAGTGACAGAATTTGCCTATGATTTTGAATTATTTGGGAGAGTAGAGACAGAATCTGAAGAACTGCAGTATCTCCTTACACTACTCAATGGTTAAGTAATAAAATATCAATGTGAAAATTGAATGCAGTTAAATACAAAGTACCCCTCTCTCCACTTCTTCAATTTTAAGTTTACACACACAATGGGCTCAAAGCCTAAGTCTCACCATTCAAGAATGAGACATTTCAGTTATCATAAGTAGTTCTATGAAAATATCCAATTGTGAGCAGCCAGAACAAACTAAATCCTAGAAACTATTGGGAAAGAAATAGGAAATAAAATAAGATCATTATTATGCAGCTGTATAAATAGATTGAGTCCATGAAACACCATATACAGTAAATTTCCCTTTCTGTGTCTCAAGGAACATACAGTAAAGCTACAAAGTATTTAAAGAAAATGCCAAGGCTAAGCAGAAGAATTTAGCATATTCTGTAGGGAGAATGATTGAATAGATTAGGTTGAAAAATTCATGAATGAGGGAGAAGACCATGGAAAGCTATTTAACAGTACAAGCTCTGGAGAGCTGAACAGGGATAATGAACCATCATTCCTTTCACCACATGAAGCATCTTCTCACTTGCCTCTTCCTTAAAATATTTTTGTACTGATTTTATGCCATATAAACTGTGTAAACACATTTAGTACATCAGCCTTCATACCACCAAGTTATAAGCTTGTATGATTTTCAGAGGCATATTAGAGAAACCTATTGATGATAAGTTATTGTTTCCTTTTTCTACTAACAATTACAGAACAATTACATTATTTCATGATGACTGCTAATACTGCTTTAAAATTTTGCTTTCTCCCTGATAATGAGAAAAAAATGAGGGATAAAGACTTATTTGTCCTCTTTCTTGAAGATCAAGGAATGGAATTGTCTTGAATATATTAGAGAAATAACGGAATTTTATTCTTGTTTTCCACGCTTGTCCAGTGCTAATTAACTCATGGAGGCTGTCCCTGATTATTCTGTGATATACTTACAGATGTCATAAAAGGCATCTCACACCCCAAAGCGACAAAGTACTTTCATTTGTCCAAACTCTCTTGACAAAAAAAAAAAAAAATAATAGGCAGAGTAAAAATATTTATGGATGTGTACTCCTAAAATGCAGCTATGCTGACTCAAAAATGATAATATTTTAGTACAAAGAGTTGTACTCCACAGAACTGTGATTTATAAGGTTCTTGTTATTGCTAAATATAAAACAATTTAAAGTACTGTGTAAACAAGTTTAAGTCCAAGCAATGTTCATGATTAGAAGACTACACCATTGTTCCCAGAGTGTTTGGTCACTTGTTTCTATATTATCTGACTGATTTATTATAGTTTTGAGGGCTTTTAAGCCAAGTAATAGTAAGTAGCACTAAGCAATAGTACATACATTTGCAACAATGGGCATTCATCTCTTAATAGAGATGGCTCCCAAGACTCAAATTAAAATGGGTATTAGAATGTTTACAGTTGAGAAAATAATAATAATAATAATAATAATAATAATAATAATAATAATAATAATAATAATAATAATAATAAAAACAACCAGATTGCAGATTCATTTAAAAAAACCTTCAGAGTTTAAAATCTGTGAATGTTCTTCATATGTGCTACTCTTTCAATTAGGTTTTGCTAAACATTTTAGTATATGAAGTACATATTAAAAGAAGGAAACCAAGCAGAAATCTTCTGACTGGAGACTGAAGAAACTAAGGGCATTATTGCTTTAAGGGACACCAGAACGTTGCTCCTCTCTCCCCCATCTTTTCCCTACCTACATTAGCTGACCGTCCATTTCAGCAACCACTGATACCTTAGATCCAGTCTATTAAATAGTAAGTCTGCACATACTGCTAGTTTTATCTGTCTATCAGAGCTAAATCTACACTAATCCCCACGGTAGAATTGGAAATGGAGTTTGGAAAGGGCCAGAAGATTTCAGCCTATTGATTTACAGGCCAGGGCTCACTGGTTGCTCTGCTACTACCCAGGGCTGATTACTTTTCAAATGCACAAGGTTGAGCAGACATTATGGTTCTTCTTCAGCAAACTAGTAGGAGGATTTTGGGGGCTTCTTGATATCTTAAAATAAAAAAAGCTTGGCTTTCTTAAAGTGGCTTGTTTTTTTTTTTTTCCTATGGTCTACAAGAAACAGCAGTTCTAATTACAGGATTTAATATTTATTTCCCATCCATTCCTTCATTAGTTAAGACTTTGGTGCAATTGTAAAGAAAGACAGTAGATGCATTTAGTATTTGGTATAATGTCTTACAGCAAAATATAAGATGAGGACTTCTAAAATATGCATGTAATGGTTTTTCTAACCAATAAAACCTTTTAGCAAATATTTGCTTGAATCAGAATCTTAGATTCAAATACTGCTAGGAAACTAGAAGTCACATCTGCAATCCTTACTCGTGCTCATCTCTACAAGGACAAGAAAAGTAATTGGAAGTAAAACTATTTGTTCTAAACTCCTAGATGGTTTGGTGTTTGAATACACATTTTGTTGTGTTAATGTGTTAACAGTAAAATGCACATGGGCATTTGCAGAGTCAACTCAGAAAAAGCTGTAGCACATTGGCTTATATATTACCTTAATATTATGTATTAAAATAGACTCTTAAAAGGAGTCACTACAAATAGGAAGATTTGACACTGATGTTGGAGGAAAAACCCCTGCTCATACTTAGTTAAATATGCAAGCAGAAATCCCAAATACATCTTGTGGAAGAACAATCTCAAATCTGAAATTAATATTTTATGAGAACAATTATTCCTCTCTAAATTAGTGATACTTTTACTACTGAGTGTAATCTCAGATGGCAGGTTTACATATGTATGGGTTTTCCATTTCCAATGTGATAAAAGTTTTCTGTTTCTAATTAATTTAGGGAATGTCTTGTTTGAAACGTTATACTGAGTTGTATTTATTTAGTGTAGTGTGAACAGAGGAGAAGAAAGAAAGAGATGAACCTTGCAAGTAGTTTAAGCATTTTAATTTCAAAATGTTGTCACTCAAGGTTTCTATAAAAGTAGAAATGATTGCTTGGTTGGACCTCTTTTGTGGATCATTTATGGCTTATATAAGATTTAATATGATGGTACTACAATCTCCAACTGTTACTGTCCTATTAGTACAGATATAATAATAATATGATAAAAATTAGTTGGTAAATGTTCTAGTCCCTAAACATTACTTGTAAACAAACTCATACTTTTATTAATATTCTCTATGGAGAAGAGATTCAATCAGCAAATAAAACCTCGAATTGAAATTTCAAATATCCAAGATAGTACTAAACCACCCATAAATGTTCAATTCCTGTTTTAATTTGGAGAAAGCAACATATATGAATCTTCCCGTATTTCTGATTTAGCATATAAAAAAGTAAAATCAACTCCAATGGCTTTTGAGGCTGATAAAGGTGAAAACATCTGAGATACTCAGTAGAACAGCTAAAGCTTTCAAACTTTTTAATGATGGGAAAAAAGAAAGCTTTTCAAGATCTACCCATCACAAATGTGCTCTACTTCATCCATTTCTAAGTTGGGTGAAGGTAAGAATATTGAAGGCTTCTTTTTTGAGACCATTTTAAAAGGTTCATAATTTCATTCTGCTTTTTTAAATGCATTTTTCAGAACCCATACAGGTAAGGAAAGTTGGAAACCAGTAACAGCCAGCTGTGTTCAGGCCATTAAAAGCCAGTCTGGGCATATCTATGAAAAGGGAATCCTGTTGGTCTAGAAATTAGTAAATTGAAGCGAAATTATAAGTAATTAACTGACACACTTTCACAAACGCTGTGAAAATTATTTTAAAACATCTAACAGCTGCTGGCTAATAAAGAGAAATAGTCTAGTTGCGGCAGAACATTCTAAGTGCCACTAACAAAAACCTTAGAATGCTATGAAGGGTAGCTGCTACATGACAGCAGCAAGATCAGAAAAGACGGAGTTGAAGAACAGGCACCATCAAAATGTGGGTAGCAGATGTGTGAAACTAAACATGAAACTGTCACTCCTGCAGCCTGAGTTTCTCTAAAGTGATGGGACACAGTGAGTGGTTGAGCTCAGCTGAGCACTCTTCCCTTTGTTAGCACCTTGTCCAGGTTCACCACACTATTGGACATACATATGACTGTCCCTACTTTCTTCCTTCTTGAAAAAAGAAAATGCTGTGTTTTATGGCATTGGTGAAACAGTCCTTCAGCTGAAACTCTGTAGAGGATATCAATATTCCATATCTTGATAAAGATTGGTTGTTTTTTATTATTTTATGTGAATTCCTAAGGAGTATTCTATGGACACTGTTGCATGTTAGCTGAAGGCAGCATGTAATGATTGCAATGTAATTGTTACCACTGCTGTTTTAATTTAGAGTTTGTATTTGTTTTGTCCTTCCCTTGCATGTGTTAACAGCATGTTTATATCAGGAATGTGAGTTCCCATGACGAACAGCTAATTACGTAAAACTTGACGTCCCTGTTCAAATCCCAAATTAAAACAATTCTTCTCACCATAGGGTTATGCTATTTTACATGTAGATCTTTAACTTAATTGTTATTACAATTTTTTTCTGTTTTCTCGATATGAGGTTTAAGTTATGAGATATGATGGCGCGTTATGAATCCTGAAGGTAAATGTTACATAGCTTCTTTCTCATTATTTGATGCAGAAAAGACTTTTCTTTTTCCCTCACTAAAATCAGAAACTTTCCTCTACAGCAATGCTTGTCTTGAAAGCAGATACAAACAATTTGTAGAGGGACAAGACTATTTCTGTAATGTATTACTAACAAATTTAAGAAGTATCTTATAAAGCAGGAAGCAACACCAGTTTTAAAAAAGGTTCTTCAATAATGTCCTAGTTGAAACTGTTAGCATTTAACTTGTAATGTTTGAAATTCAACAAAAAATGAGCTGCTTACACATCTAAGGATCATTGAAATGGGTCCCCCTGAAATTATTCTTAAATTTCTGTTCAGTAAAATGTTCATGATCTTACTGATGACACTTCTTTCCAACATAGCAGGGGTTTTTCCTCCAAAAATTCTGCAAAGATTGATTCCATAGTAAAATTTGCTGCTATGTAGGAACCAACTCCAAATCCAAACATCCCTCCATTCTAAATAATATTGGATTTAAATATTTATCCTAAAATCATAGAATTTTTAAGGTTGGAAAAGACCTTTAAGATCATGGAGTCCAACCATTAACCTGCATCTCCATCTTTGTCACTAAACCATGCCCCCAAGTGCCACTTCCACATGGTGTTTTAACTCTTTCAGGGATGGTGACTCAATCATCCCTCAAAACCCTGAGCAGCCTGTTCCAACGCTTCACCACTCTGTCAGTGACAATTTTTTTTCTAATATCTAACCTAAAACTCCCTTGTTTGAAGCTTGAGGTCATTTTCTCTGGTCCTGTCACTTATTACCTGGGTGAAGAGACTGACCCCTACCTTCCTACAAGCTCCTTTCACATAGTTGTAGAGAGTGATAAGATCTGTTAGAGTGTGTTTTAATTGGATTTTGAAGCCTTTGCTACCATATTTCTCTTAAATCAATTTGTGTATAAAACTTAGTTAATGTAGTATCTTATTAATATTTTAGCTGAAATAAATTAATAAGAATTGTGAAAGGTGCTAGCTTTTAGTCAGATCTATCTGTTATTAAGGGAGAACTGAGATTGCACACACTCCTAAAACAGACAACTTTTGCATTTAGGAGAAAAGAGTTGTGAGATTGCACTTGGATGCTTTCCAGAAAAAGAGAGAAGGTTAAAGATGTCTTCTGGTCTTCTATCCATCCCCCTGTGGCTGAGCAAAGATCCAGTACAAACTAGTCTGATATTGGCAGTGATGAAAAAATTTTGTTTGAAGGCAGAGTTCTTTATGAAATTCTTAGAAATAAAAATTCCTCAGATATCTTCTCTTACAGTTCTTTTAAATGCCTGGACTTGGGGAAATTCCATAATCACTCTGTTAATGACAAAATGCTTACTATATTCCAACAAAATCCTGGTCAGAGTGCCAAACAAAATATGCTCGTGCTGTGACTGCAAGTACTTCTATTAATTAGATGTGAAATTTGGAAGAAACTTGCTCCTGAAACACAGGATCACAGTTTTTTCCAGCAGATGACACTGTATTTCTCTCTGGAGAAAACATCCTAATGTGTGTTCAGACTAACACTGACATACACAGAAAATGAGACATCTATCTTCTTGCTGTAGCAAGATTTAAAAAGTATTCATCTCCTGCAATACCTCTTCCAGGGACTGTAGTTAGGTGTATTGAGGTAGTTATGTACTACCTTTAACTTTGATTGATTGGCAATAGTGTTATATACATTCAAAGGCTGGCAGTAAGAAAAGCAGGGTTTTGGTTTCTGAGATTTTTTTGTAATATTTTTGAGCCCGTATGCAGAGACCTGTGAAAACGACTTAGGCAACCTGAGTGGTTAGTCAAGTTCTACATGTCTACCTACAAATCCAGCTAAGTAAATGACTAAAGCAGGAAGTCCCTACTGAGGGAAAGAAAACTGAAAAAAAAAAAGATAATTGTCATTTCAATTTACAAAGCCTGAGCTATCCATAGGATTCCAGGGTACTTCTTTGTCTAGACATAGGTGTCCTCCTAAACCTGCAAACAGTGCTGCAGGATGTTATCCTTCCTCTCTTCAAACTTTACTTTTCCCATACTTCAGTGATTGCACTGAAAGGACCAAGTGCAGGCAGGAAAATTGAGAATTTGACCTCTGGTAAAAGACAGAGCAGCAATAAGACCATAGACTAGATTCCATTCTCATATTTTCTATATATCTACAGATATTCTGGAATCAGAAGCCATGTCAGAACTGGTGTTCTAAATGCTTGCTTGTGCCTGTCACTTCGACTATGTAAATCTTGTAGGGTTGAAAGAAGTGTAACCATATGACTACATTCTTTCCCATCCAGTGCATGTGTAGCAGACTGAGCTCTCTTTTTCTTCCCAGATAAATTCCCTGAACATTCAATGAGCATTCAATTCTGTAAAACTTATTAACTGATATTTAGAAAATAAGTTTCCATATTTCCTTTGAGACAGGATATACAACAAAAACCCACAAACATTCATAAAACATGTGGAGTATTTCCAGTGAAACAGAAAATTATGCAACTTTACTGAGTACTGAAATTCTAGTTCAAAGTGTGGACTATCAGCAGAATCTAAGTTACACCTTGGAAATTTGAAATTCATGAGCATGAATCCAGATAGTCTGCCATAAAGGATATAAGACAACTTTTTCTTTTTTTTTCCCTAATAGTAATATTAAGTGAAAGCCTTTATGAAGTGTCTACAGTTAAATATATATGCATATGTATGAGATCTTTAACATCTTTATAAGTGGCTTGGATGTAGGACCTGAAAGTATATTAAGCATACGAAGTTTGTAACAAAGTGCCAGATTCTACACCTAGGGCAGGGCAACTCTGGATGTACAGACAGAATGGGGAACAAGCAGCTGGAGAGCAGTGCTGTGGAAAGGGGTGGGGGGGTCCTGGTCACTGGCAAGCTGAACATGAGCCAGCAGTGCCCTGGCAACCAGGAGGTCCAAGCATGTCCTGGGGGGCATCAGGCACAGCATCGCCAGCAGGCAAGGGAGGGGATTGTCCCGCTCTGCTCTGCACTGGGGCGGCCTCACCACGAGTGCTGGGGGAAGTTTTGGGTGCCACAATACAATAACAATATGAAGGCATTAGAGAGCGTACAAAAGAGAACTACAAAGATGGTGGAAGGTCTAGAGAGGAAGCCATTCAAGGAGTAGCTGAGGTCCCTTGACTTGTTCAGCCTGGATAAGAGGAGACAGAGCGGAAACCTCATTGCAGTCTACAGCTTCCTCACAAGGGGCACTGTACTCTTCTCTCTGGTGACCAGTGACAGGAGCAAAAAGAACAACATGAAGTTGTGTTGGGGGCAGTTTAGGCTGGATACCAGGAAAAGGATCCTCACTCAAGGAGTGGCTGGGCCCTGGAACAGGCTCCCCAGGGAAGCGCACACAGCACCAGCCTGACAGAGTTCAAGAAGGGTTTGGACAGTATTGCCAGACACGTACTGTGATTCTTGAGGTGTGCTGTGCAGGACCAGGAGTTGGACTTGATGATTTTTGTGGGTCCTTTCCAACTATGCATAAATTCTATAATTGTATGAACAACTGATGTGTTACACAAGTCTAAAACTTACTCGTATAACATAAAACTGTGAATATTATCTTAGATAAATTTACCTTCTTTCTCTTTTTATTTCTTCTGAACTCCTTACATCTCTTGTTTTTGAATGGAGAAGCAACATCATCCTTTTTATTGCTTAAAAATCATTCTGTTGAAACATAGTCTTCATTAGACAAGAGCAGTTCCTGATTTAATGTACCCATATCTTTCATGAAAACAGTTGTACTTGCTTATAAGGAGCAATGTAGAGCTGTTAAATAGCAGTATATTTCCTGAATGCCAAATCTTTCAGCTGACTGCACTCTCTGGCTTTGACATTTGCTGTTTTATTAGTCCAGTACCGATGAATGGAAGGAAAAGGTCTCATGACAAGAGGGTTTATATGAAGCAGTTTATATGAATGAAGGAAGAGGCAGGATTAGTTAGACCTTCCGTTGACATAATTTTTATTTTTTCTGAAGGGTTGTGAAGACGATCTGCAGGTCACATAGCCCTCTGTACCCCAGAATGAATTAAATTTACTTGCACTATTCAGGATGATTTTTTATATAGCATAATCTTCAAAATTTCCAAGGCTGGAAATTTCCTAAGCATCTTATTAGTACATAATTATATTACATTTATGCCATTCCTGTAAAAAGAGTGTGCCTTCTCTTATCATTCCTTACAGCCTGTGGCAGACAGCTCCCATTCCGCAGCTCTCCTTCACACTGAAAAGAACTCTTTAAAAGTTATCTCAACTGAATTACTACAACATGAGTTTCCAAGGGTCCTTTTTTGTTGTTCATTGTGTGACCAGTTAGCACAGCTAATAATAATAAACTTCATTTACTTGTAAAGAGCAGTTTCTGATTAAAATTAGTTAATTTTTATCCAGAGTTCTTCAGACTATGGTACTACTCAAAGTATAGTTAAAAGTATTTGCAAATGAGGGATATTTTTTTTGCAGTGATCATTATTTTATTTGTCCGTTTGTGACACTACAGAACTAAATACAACCTTTTCTAAGGGAAAATGTTTTAGATTTTTTAAAATTATATCCTACTACTTACTACTAATAAATTTTGTTTAATTATCCAGTAACTGACCTCTGCAGAATTTTGTTTCTTACATTATTTTACCCTTAAGTTAATTTTTTTAACTA
Organism: Orthonyx spaldingii; assembly: GCA_013397795.1. Lineage (NCBI taxonomy): Eukaryota > Metazoa > Chordata > Aves > Passeriformes > Orthonychidae > Orthonyx > Orthonyx spaldingii. Next base: position 794 of record VZTJ01006249.1, on the reverse strand, counting down.
CAATGAAAACTGCTATCCTAAATTCAGGAGTACAATTAAAATCACTGAACATAAATTCAATTTCTATCCTTGTATTACTTAGTTTAGTGTCAAACATATAAGTATTGTTGAATGTGGATAAACAGATTAAGATAACATAGGCTGAAGTACACCAGAAAACAACTAAAAATATATTTCATCAACCTTTGATGAAATAAACTGAAGGAAGATCTGAAATAAGAAGGAGTATCTAAAACAGACAGAATTTTGGAGTTACAGAGATAAAAAAGATAAGATCTTATAATATATTGGACGTAGGTGCTATTCAGGAACTGACTATCAAAAGAAAAAATCTTTCAAGAAGGATTAAGCCTAGATAGGGAGAAGTTCCCTAGACTGGAAAAAATTATTTGTACATTTGCTTTCAAAATTATTTATGGACTTAAATTCTACTGCAGATAGAAACCTCTTAAGAATTTTTCATCTATCAGCAGCTATTTTTGCATAAGCATTAAAGGAACATCCTGATGGTTTTGTTAGGTAGGGAATACACATTGTCAACTGAAACAGTGGAATTTAACAAGCAATACAATGAATACATTCTGCAAAGGTAAACAGTGCTGGAAAAGAAAGAAATGAGAACCAATTTAAAATAGTGTTATTTATAACTGTGTAGGCTTTTTGGCCTCAAGTGAGAACTTAATAACAGTAAGGAGTTCTTTGCATTTTCTTTAATGTAAGTGTTAAGGACTTAGAGCCAGTGCTAATATTCAAGGGATTTGTAAGTGAACATGTGTCGCAGCGAGCGGATGTCG
>VZTJ01006248.1:140444-278203 GCA_013397795.1 Orthonyx spaldingii | reverse complement strand
CTCCCAGCCTGTGCAGCTGCAGAGGTGAGCCTGCAGAGCTGTGCCTGCAGCAGCCTGGCCGGGAGCAGTGCAGCACTTACCCCTCTGCCTGTTGAACTGGCGGCCGCGCACGCCCGTCCTCAGCGTCGGGGGCTGCAGCCGCACGCGCCGCAGCGACTTGGGCTGGCTGCTGCTCGTGTCTGTGGGGAGAGGTGGTGCAAAAAAGGGTGGCTGTGCCTGCCAGGCTTGCGCTCTTCAGCTTTACATGTTTTGATATGTGTTATGCTTTCTTTACTTTAGAATGACCAAGGTGCCTCCTTATTTCATTGACCTCTCTTCTAACATAAATAAAAGCTTCAAAACAAATAAATTTGGGACTTATTTTGCTATCTACACAAGGGGGTTAATTGATAGCTCAATAGAAATTAACATCTTGTTGTTTCACAATTTAATTAAAATCATTTGTAAAGCTACATCGAATACGCCAGTGGATAAATCACCAAAGTATCAGTAACATTTGCTCCTTGAAGTGTTATTCTCACTTGTCCTACTCCAGTTACTGTGGTCCAAGGAGAAATGGTTTGCCAAAGTACCAAAGAATTTATAAACATCAAAACGTGATCTTGTTCTAAGATAATCTGAGAAGACCTCACAGCCCCTTCCAGTGCCTAAAAGGGCTCCAGGAGAGCTGGAGAGGGACGTGGGACAAGGGCCTGCAGTGACAGAACAAGGAGGAATGGCTTCCCACTGCCAGAAGGCAGGGTTAGATGGGATATTGGGAAGGAATTGCTCCCTGTGAGGGTGGGGAAGCCCTGGCACAGGGTACCCAGAGAAGCTGTGGCTGCCCCTGGGTCCCTGGAAGCGTCCAAGGCCAGGTTGGACAGGGCTTGGAGCAACCTGGGACAGTGGAAGGTGTCCCTGCCCATGGCAAGGGTGGCACTGGATGGGCTTTAAGGTGCCTCCCAACCCAAACCATTCTATGAGTCTGGGATTCTAAGAGTTTTATCTTCTTTTGCGTATCCTGGCTACCAGCCATGATGCTGGACAAAGGAATTCCCATCCTTACGGAAAAAGTATGAACTGTTTTTGCTGATTATGCTGTACCTGCAGATGAACTTGAAGGAGGATCCTGACTAGTTGAAGGAAGATCTGACTCATCAGATGCTTGAACAGATTCTTCTTCTTGCTGGCTATCGATTTCTAAACCTGCTTCTGAAGTAATGCTAGAAGGGAAGAAGGGGGAGGAGAACTATGTAAGTCTACTTGCATAGTTTCAAAAAGCTCAGGAAAAAAATCCACTGTCTTGGAACATAAAGATTCAATGAAAATCAAAAGTAAAATACAGCATAAAATGATAAACTATCCCCTTTTAGATCTTCACTTCATCATAATACAAAACATAATTATTATAAATATTAAAAGTTGCACTTGTAAAGAAAAAGACAAAACTATTTGTCTACAAAATTCAGTAAGAACTGCTTATTCTACCCCCATACTTCATCTTTTGTACATGCACTGTCTTAACTGGGTGACTTAGTCACATATGTGTGCTTTGTATGAGGAGTGATTTTCTGTATTACACAGGAATGCCTTAGTCTTTATTCTACAAACTGATCCTTCAACCCATGCCTTTACCATCAGTATTTGACTACTGCAGAGTCCTCTGCATTCTTAAAAAATATAAACATTTCTCCTTTGGTGACTTCAATATTAAACTTCGTTAAATCCCAAGGAGAAAATCAGCAGAAAACCTCTGGTTTTGGATGCAGATTCAGACTGTCCTGCTTCACAGCATTACCAAACGCTGTCTGAGCTACCTGTGGGTGCCCGTGCAGGTGCCAGAAGTGCTACTGAACCAAAGCAGCAGTGCCTTACCCTTCAGACTCTGCCTCTGCGAAGACCTCGTCGGCGTCGTCGCCGGCGCCGGGCTCGGCGGAGGTGGACAGGCCGCCGGTGGAGGTGGTGACCATGGGCACGGACTGCGAGGCGTGCTCCGAGGCGTCGGCCGAGGCGCTCTCGGTGAACACCGTCACTGCGGGGCAGGGCACACACAGCCTGAGCCCTGCCCTCACACAGAGCTCAGGGCAGCACAGCTCGGGGACAGGCTGCCCCAGGCTCCCGAGCAGCTGCAGCACTGCCCCAGCCGTGGGTGAGCGTTCCCGGCTTCGCTCTGCAAACCTCTGCCACTTACCCGGGGCTGCCACTTGCAATGGGGTTGTGGGGACACTGCGACCCCCCGACTCCTCCTCGTGGGCAAGGAACAGTGGGGTTTCATACATTCCTAAACCTGCAACACAAAGCTCCAGTGACAATCAATCCAAACAAGCAGCTGAAAAAACGATTAACTGATGTCCTCCCTCCGGACACTTGATGAAATCCAACCACTTGTACTGAAGTAGATTTTTGTTATTTTAAGCAGATTTTTGTTATTTTGTTTGGGCTTGCTGTCAGGGCTGACCATAATTTATTGGAAGGTAAAACCTTGATGAAAATATTACTACTTGTTTTTTTAGCTGTCCTCCTTGCCTTATGCCATTATTGTGCTGTGAGCTCTTCAGAGAACAGCCCATGTTCCATGCCAATGGGGATGCTGGGGAAAGGGACAGATTCAGACCAACAACAAACACAACAGCCTGGCCATCTCTGAGCAGGTAAGGATACAGCCCAAAGATTTCTTGGCATTTGCTGTGTTTCCCTATTGTTTCACTACAGGGAAGCTACAACTGACAGTAAAACTGAAGTAAAAAACCATTCCTTCAATATTTAATTCAATTTCAAAATTCTAACACAACTAGAAATGTAGCAGCTTGAAGAAAACACCTTTTCACTTTCTGCTATTCTCTCTCTGCTGACAATTATTTAAGAGTTGCAGATCTCCACACTTCAACAACTTCCTGAAGCAGAATTGTGTTTTGTTGACTGAATTCTCTCTTTTTCACTCAAAGACCCATGGGAAAGAGAGCCCAGAACTGCTTTACCTCCTTGTGATGCCAGCTGCCCGAGATCAGAGTGACTGGAGCTGGTTTGTGGCATATCTTCAGGGGGCCCAAATCTGAACCGAGGAACTCCAGCTACCTGGGGGGAACTGGCAAAACACAGACTTAAGGAATTCTGCAACTTCCCCCAAAGATCGGGACAGGGGGGAAGAACTTTCTGACCAAGAGAACAAATCATGCATGAGACAACATGAACTAATACTGACCACAACAATCAGCTGAGCTACTGCTAAATAAACAGCAATTAGCTTCTCAAATTATTGGGAATGCATTCAAAATCAGTAGAACAGTCCTGAACAGAATATTCTTTACTTACCCATTTTACGAACTCTCACAATTTTAAGTGGATTGCTGGACATGTCCAGAACATCCCAAATGCAAAAATGGAGGTAACTTTTCCTACTTTTATTGGCAATATTAATGGGGAGGGAGGAAGAACTAGGAAGGAAATTGGATAGAACCTTTTTTGTTTGCTTAATGTCTTCTTAAATCACCAAGTTACAATACTGGAGATTATTCACTTCTTAATTTGCTGATCAGTTATATGACACACAATTCAAACAGCAATTACTTATCTGCACATGCAGTTGTCTATCCTACTACCTGGCATGTTACTCCAACCACAAGTTCATTTAATTTAAATTTATTTTCATTCCATTGAAAAATAGAAAGAAATCAAATAAAGAATAGAGGAAAGCTTTTTTTTTTTCTTTTCACATCTACTTACTGAATGGCTTCTGCAAATCCATCCGTACGATGTGGAACTACAAGAGTTGGTGTGCTTGGAACTGTTCTGTCCTCATCATCAAAGAAGTGCTGCTGCTGGAAAAAAAGAGACTGATATGAGAGCCTACAATGTATTTCCAGTTTTTAGCAGCTGAGATAAAGGCTGATTTTTCCACATAGTCCAGCAAAACAAAGACTTAGCTCTAACAAAATTCTTGTTTAATTTCAGACATCTAAAGCTGATGCCTTTGATCTCACAAAATGTACTTTAGTCATTCAGCCTCTCTCTCTTCTCTCACTGAACCTGCACTTGTTCTGCCAAATACAGCTGAATAAAGGGTTCAAAATTAGCTGATGGAGACAGCATAGATTAGCCTTGTTCCTTTAGGATGAGGCTGAACTTAGTATTATTTTTTTCCAGCAACATAGCCACTTTGACTGACTCTAAAAACAAGTTAATAAAACCACCTCAGACAAAACCAACTGAGCCTCTTTAGAAGCCTTTTGCTTCCTGGGAGTTTTCTAATCATTGCCTTCCATTAATACAGGAATTAAGAGGAGTAGGATATTTTCTGCAAGACTACAGAAACCATCCCACCCCGAAGTCAGCAGCCAGGCTTCTTTAAAAACCACAACAAACCCCAAGAGTCGGGAATGTTCCCTCAAAGCAGGTCTTTAGTAGTAGACTTGGATACACTCACCATTCCACCTATCCCAGGGGTCAGCTGAAGTCCTCGCCCCACTGACTGTCTTCGAGTCATCTGGATTCTCTGTAGAGGAAGGAAAAGAGGGAAGTAGTGGGAATGTGGTCCTGGAATTCTAACAACATACAAGTGTTCAGGCAGAGCCAAGGATAGCAGCTGAAGGAGTAAGAATAGCAATTACCAGGGAATCACAGAATATCCTGAGCTGGAAGGGACCCACACGGATTATCAAGTCTAACCCCTGCATGCAGGACAGCCTCAAGAAACACAGGAAGAGCCTGGGAGTGGTGTCCAAACACTCTTGGAGCTCTGGCAGCCTTGGGGCTGTGACCATTGCCCTGTTCAGTGCCCCAGCACCCTCAGGGGGACAATGTGTATATTCTGGGCAAGTGACAGTAATATTTTCCTCAAGTCTCTACTGAATACAGAAAACTTGCACACAAAAATATTGTGACCGTGAGCCTCAGCACAAGTTAATGGTAAAGGATAATTTCAGTCAGGATATTTTTGAAGAATTCCTGTTGTGATGTATCAATTTACAAAATCTACAGGTCTTCAGCAAAGCATAACCATGGGTCAGGCACTGACTGTGAAAGGTTTAACTTGGAAAATACATGGCAACATTCCTTTGCCCCACCTACATTGGGGCAGAGGCTCATAAAAACCCTTCCAATCTGAGCTACAACCTGTTCAAGAAAAGCTTTTTTAGTGGAAATATCATCAGCCACTGACTGACATAGCACTGGTATAACATAATAAGAATTCCAAGATAAAAAGCAGTAAGGCACTTGGGATGGGTTTGTATGTTCCCTGTCCAGCCACCACCTGCAGGATGGCACACACTGAGTCGTTGCGCTCAGCCACCATTTCTAGGATGCTGAACAACTGGCAACATTGTCCCAAGGGGTTTTACTTGTAAGAAATCACACAGCAATTTGGTTTTCAAAGTTTTCTGAGCTGCTGCAGCCGGTCAGTACCTGCACGGGGGGCCCCAGCTCCTGGGGAGGGGCGTGGATGGTGAGCCGTGGGGGCAGCGGGTGCGGGGGCCTCCGCGGGGACTGCGGCGGCCGCGGGCCCTGGCGCTCCGACGCCGACGACGGCTGCTGCTCCCTCGGGCTCTCGTGGGGAAAGGTGGACTCTGCAGCACTGGTGCTGCCTTCTCCTACAACACAAATACACAGGGGGAAACCCTAGGAACCAGGCTGAAAACATGAAGGCAAATATTCCAATTCTGCCACGCACTAACACATTTTTTGCCTTGCAAGCGTGGGGACAGCCCAGTATTGTTATTTAAAATCACTTAAAGAGGACTTGTGCCAGCTACAACACCAGCACTGAAACAAAGTATTAATTATTCAGGTGCTGATTTAGAGACAGATTAATCCACTGAGCCACGAAGTTTCCACAGCAGCCAGAGCTTGCAGGATTTTCAAAGGAATTTAGAATAAATCCAGAAAAGAATACTTCAAAAGAATCCACACTGCAAGTTGAAATGGCCTTTAGTATTTCACTTATATTTATATTTTTAAGTGCATATTTTAACACATGGTAAATAGCTTCTACATTTCCCTCCCCCTACATACACAGACTGTGAAGAAACATGGAATAACTGTACCACTGTTTTGGGAATCTGCTGCCCTCTGGTTGCTTTCAGCTCCTCCCATGCTCTCCTCAGTCTCTGTTCCAGGATCTGTACCATCAGCACCCTAAAACCCGACATAAACACAGTATGACTAAACAAATTATAGCTTGCAAAGAGAATATAAAAGCAGTAAAAAGTATTCAGAAAGTAAACAAAGTCAAATATATGACAATCTTAAAAGATTTCTGTAAATATCTGCAGCATTAGGTAAATATATTCAACTGTATGGGATTTCAGAAGTTTTGAGTACCTGTGCACACACAAACCTGAACAATGTGGACACCATCATTTAATAACAACAGACAGTGAAATGTCCAGCTCTTGAAAAGCCTCATCAGCTTTGCAACTACAGTATTTGCTGCTGGTTCCTGTACTTTGTATTTTCATTCAGCCCTCTGAAACATTCCAAGTTGATTTTTCTTGTGAAAACACCAATTGTAAGAAATTACCATCACCCAAGTAGGAGTCTCAACTTTTGGGGATGAACTCATATGAAGATTTTCTCTTCCAAGCATCCACATCTGTGCATTACAGCACTGATTTATTAGGAGAGATTTAACAGGCTATGAAAGAAAGGTACAAATCCCACCTCAGCATCATCTGCTTCATATCCATCATTGCCATCAGCACTACCAGTTCCTTCATTGCTGTCATCACCTTCATCTCCCATCCCTGTGTCTTCATCATCATCCTCATCCTCCTCTTCCTCATCGTCATAATCCTTTGTGATGAGACAATAAAAGAGCCTTAGAGAAGTGCAGAAAGGGGAGCGGAACAGGCTGGATGTGGTGCACAGATCAACACCCACCCAGACACTCCCTCTCTCCCTCTTCAACACAACAAGGGTAGCAAAGAAGATGGAAAAGCCTGAGGGTTCAGACAAAGGAAGGTAAAAGAAAAATTCAAGGTGACTTAGCAGGTAGCTTTAAAACACTACAAGTTCAGGCAACACAAATACAGACCACTTACACAATCAAAAATATTTTGATTAAATTAGTCCTGCCTGGCGAGTTTTACATCTGATGAAAGACAAAATCATAAAGGAACTCCATGATATACTTACTTCCTGCTCCCCTTCGTTTTCTTCATCATCATCATCTTCATCATCACTATCAATTACAATGACATCATCTCTCTTGGACTGGCCATCCTGAGACGAAGAAGTGTTTTGTTGGTCTGACTGAAGGGATCCAAGATCTATTGGGATAGACTGGGAAGTCTCCTCACTGTCCTCCATGGCAGCGTACTCCCCCTGTGTCACACCCTGCCAAAGACCAAAGGCAATCACTAGGACAAACAAAATTAAATGTGCGGTGTACAACAGCAAGAGAACCTGACTTTGATGTTCAGAGGACAAACAGTTATTGCTGTTCCTTAAAAACTGACCAGAGAAAAGGACAAAAGAGAACGTGACAGGTGATTGTCAGTGATCAAACAGTGCAAGTCTAACCTTTAAATAATTTTAAAAGGTTTCCATGGGAAACCTGCAGGATTCCATTTGAGATTTCACTTCTAAGTCTACTGAGAGATTGGGGGGCAGATGGCTATTTCTGCTGAAGAGTTTTGCTTTTCAAATATGCTTACTTCTCCAATGGAGTCTTGTGAGTCTTGATTGTATGTTTGTGCCTCCACCTCTCCATCAGTGCTCTCTTCTGCTGTCACTTCCTCCTGGAAGAACAAGCATTTTTCTCATTTAAAACACATCATTAGCCCTAAACATGTTTGAGATTTTTTTGTACTTCTTTAATAAAAATTATCTTTTCCCACAGAGATTATGGGCAACATTTTCTCCCCCTTCCTTAGATGCTTTTATCAAGAATCTCACCTCCCTGCCCTGGAGAAATACAACTTCCCCAGCCCACTGGACCTCAGCATCCCTCAATCTTTTCAGGACCAAAAATGAATCACCAAAGTTTCCCATTCTACCTCCAGCCTCCCAAATCCTTAAGTGATAATGTTCTTACACAATCCCGCCCTTTTTCTGTTATGAACATCCCTCTGGCACAGAGTTAAGAAAACATCTTTGGCCTCCTTAACACTGTTCATGAGTTGCCTGCTGTGAGGTTCTGTCTCAGGTTCATCTCTTTTTCACAACACACCCCAAATCCCTCACACCAACATTCACATGCATCTTCTGCAGGCTTTTCCAGCAATTCATCTTTGCTTCCCATCTCCTCAATTACACTGTATTTTTGTCCAAAATTACTATAGATAAAGACCTTCCAAATCACACTGAAAGAAGTTTGAACTTCTTCCTCCTCAGTTCTAGGATATGGCCCTCTCTCTTCCATCCTACAGGTTAGATTTACATCATTCATTCTAACTGGTTTAACCTCTGTCTTTTTAGATAACCAAATACAATTGTTTCCTTCCCAACAGATTAGAAAGTAAAAGAAGAATTCACTGATTTGCTCTGAAGTAACACATTTGCTCTTCCCATTAAAATCCTACAAAGAGACAGATGAAGTAGTAGCATTTTATGTTTGTGCAAACCTCAGGTCCAACTCTCTGCATGATTCTCAGTTTCTTCGAAGTTGGTGCATCCACTGTTTCCTCAGAGATCTGGTCTGAGTTCTCCACAGTGTTGTCCTCCTCTTCCTCTCGGGAGCGTTTAGACAGTGAGGAACTGGGGGTAGCTGAAACTTCAAAGACCTCTCAGTTATTTTCAGAACAACACACATACCAACCAGAAATCAAAACATTTGGTATTTTCTTCTGAAGAACACCCCTATTTCTGCACTGAATAACAACAAACAATTGGAATCACACTGAGCTGTTTCCTAGGCCATGAAAACATCAACCCCTTTAGTTAAAGGTCTTAAGCTTTTAGGCCTTTATTCACAAGTTAACTGATCCTAAATATAAGCCTCAGGGTACAACTCAAATATTTCTTCCAACATCTTTGCTCTGGATGAGTACACCTAAAAGTTTTAGGAGAGTATCAGCTGGAAAAAGAAAATCCCAACAGTTTGCAGAAAAGTTTTTCTGGGGAACAAGTGTTCTATTTACACTGTGTAGGACAAACAGATGTGCAACAGTGTATTACAGTGAGTAGCTTTAGAGTACTTCCTGTATTTTGAATTCAAGTTCCTAAAGTTAAAACTTGCTCACAGTGCCACAGGAACAGAGCCAGCAACGTTTAATGCATTAAACACGTTAGCTGCTCTGAATAGACAAACACAAAGTTTTATTTTCTTTCTACTTCAAGGAATGCAGTGCCAACAGCATTTCAGAGGCACCACTTCTGACAGTTCAAGAAAGACGCATAACTTCAAAAGTTCTTAAAATGTGCAGTAAATTAAGGGAGGGGAAAAAGGCCCAAACTGAAGTGAGGCCTGGTTTGCCACGGGTCCAACTGGAGCTACTTACAAGGAACTATTGAGCAAGGCAGGCCTACAAAATGACACCAACCTGTGCCAAACACGGCTGTGGAGGTGGAGGGCCTCTCTATCTGGGAGCTCTGCACCACCTCCACGATGGCAGGGGCTGGCTCCTGAGCTGCAGGCTCGATCTGAGCGTGGCTCTGCTGGGTGGGCTGCACAAAGGCAGTGGCCTGTGTCTGCTGCTGCACAGTCAGGATGGGCTGGGCCAGGGATGTCTGCACGTTGGGGCTGGTGGAGCGCACGGAGCCGCTGGCGCTGCCGAACACCGGGACGTGCTCCACGGGTCCTTCCGACTGCATGGCTGCAAGGCAAACAGCAGCACAGTCAGGCTCCTCACTCACCCAGCACACCTCATTCTCCCTCTCAGGATGCCCTGAGCGAGCACATTCAATGTTTTGCAGATGAATTCATGTCATGCACATCTCCAGCTGAGGAACCATCAACTTGGCTGCAGTAGAAGTTGCCATGGAAGTACAACACTCCAAGAGATGCAGCAAAAATGACACTGTCTGAGGCCCCTCCAACTGACTACCACCAACATTTCAAGGCAAAGGTAGCACTTTTGAATACTGAGGATCCTTAAACTACACTAAAAAGCTCACCTTCCTGAGTCTCCACTTGTGTTGTTGGCATAACTGTGGCAGTGGGGGTAGTGGTGGGATTGGTGACGGTGGCAGGAGTCACCATCGGACGGATGCTGGCTCTTGGAGTAGACTTATTCCCAGCTATTGCAGCAGCAGTGACTTTACTGGGAGTTGACACAACAGGAGTTGGTTTAATGTTTGCTGTTGGGGGATCTGAAGTGCTGGCACTGAAAAACAGGAGATTGGTTTCATCATGGTACAGAAAGCAGATTTTGAAAATAACAAACAAATATATTCTCATAGTCAGGAACACTATTTTTTAAAGCTTTTTAATTTAAAAGCCTGACAACAGCATAAGGAATTGTCTTCCAAACTTTTTATAGTTGAAAGAAGAGAGACACACTATGCCATCAACAGCATTTTATCCAGCTTGGAGGATTGACAGGTTTTTTCCAATGTAATCAAATAGGAATCCAGTAACAGACCAAAATGCTCATACTGTTGGCTGTGCTGGGACTTTATTACAGTGAGTAACACATCTTACATCAAAACTGATACACTCAATACAGAGCAACATCATCTCTTAGCTTAGACAAGGGGCAGCCAAATTTTAGGAGGCATTTTTGAAAGCCTTGCTATCTAAAGGATGCAGTCATAACAGCTGAGAGGGAGTTTGTTGTCCCAGCTCAGTAGTACAGCAATATTTCCCATTTCAGAGCTTAGGCATTTGACTATTTTATCTAGTGTTAGAGTTATCTGTTCAGTCTGTTTCTCATTCTTGCACAGGGAAGATCTTTCCCAAAACCAAAAAGGTGTTAAAGTTAACAATCATAATTATACAACTTCAAAAAATCTTGAAGTCTTAAAACATTTTTAAAAAATCTTCCATGTTTCCCAGATACCATGTTCCTGGTGTTTAATGTGCCATTTTACAGCTTAAAAGCTCTACTGATCAGCTGTAGCTGAGAAAACAGGAGGAACATATTATGTCAATCAGTGTCTTCACAGTTGTTTAAGAAAAATTATGAAAAGCCAGTGGTTTCCTGAAAAGAAGACCAACTACATAAACCCAAGAAATATCAACCACAGAAACTCTGCAGACCCCTTGAACTCACATTCCTCTTTCACCTGAAGCTGGAGTAGACTTGAGTGAGATTTGCCTCTGCTGTTCTGGGACCTAGTATGTAAGAAACAGAAATACCATGTCATGTACACATGAAACAGAGCAGGCAATGTGGAGAGCACTTCAGCACTTTGCTAACAAGTCTGTGTGAGAAATGCCTGTTGGGTATTCACCTGGGCAGACTCTGTAATTATGGCAAATTCCCCAAACCAAATCATACCAGCCATAGCAAGGCTGGAAAACCATTTGGTAATTGCTCAGGTATTTTCTGAAACTTTGAGACATGAGCCCATTATACTGAATGCATGAGTAGAATACAAAAATAGCAGAGCGTGAACAGCTCCTTGGCTGACTCACAGTGAATGGCAGAACTGCCTGCTTGCTGGCACTGGGAATTCTCACTGGGGCAGGAAGTCAATTTTAAATTAAGTTCTGAACCCTTACTGAAGACAACTTGTGCATTTCCAAGAGCTGGGCACGGTGGCACCTGAGTCCAGGCTGGGCAGTGGCGGCCTGGCTGCTGTCCCTGGGCTGCCTGGCAGGTTTTGAGTCCATTCTGTACCTTGTTGGTGGACTCCGGGGGCTCGTCCCGCTGCTCGTGGTGCCGCTCCTGCTGCTCGCGGAGCTCCCTCTCCAGGCGGCAGATGCGCCCCTCGTACTGCGACTTCAGCGCGCTCATCCGCACCTCCAGCTCAGTCTTCTGCTCCTCCAGGGAGCTGCTCTTCTGCTTCCACTCCTCATTTTCCTTTGTCAGCTGCTCTTTTGTACCTGGTGGAACAGCAAAGGGTTCAGCCTCACCGAATCTGCACACTGAACACCTGGGTGTTTTACCAGGTCACTGAAGTATTCTGAAATCCTAAAAATGTTAAGCTATAAAAGGAAATCTGGGAGGCAATTATGCTATTTTTCTATTTAGCTGCAATTAAATATAAAAGAAACTAAAGACAGAAAGACATAATAAATATAGAGAAATTAAAAACTTAAAGAAGTAGTCCCAAAAAACCAAGATGTTTTCAGCAAGCTCTTACATCATCATTCCTCCACACAGAGGAGACAGTGTGTTTTGCACCTGTGCATTTAGGGAAGGGGAGAATTACCTGAGTTTGTAGGGCCAATCTGCTCAAATCAACAGAAGGATCAAAAATGGGGGTTATCATGTTGGCTGGCCAAAAGTAAGCCAAACTTTTTCTATGTCCAGTGTACAGCTAGTTATGTACTTCTATCATCCCCTGGAGGAATTAAATTTTAAACTTTAGACCAATCCCTGTAGCATCTAACCTAGAAAACACTCTTCAGTAAAATATGAAGCAGGCCCTATTTTTCAAGCATCCTGTCTAAAGGTTTTTCTATAGGAATAATCAAAAATCTCTAAGAACAGAAAAAAAAGAATTACAATACCAGCTAACTGTGCAATTTTCTGCTTGGCTGCAAGCAAGGTCTTCCTCGTTTTCTCTTCCTTCTCAGTGATCTGTTGCCTGAGCTGTTCTTCCTGTGTAGTCTTCTCTTGTAGATCTTGATGGAAACGGGCCAGTTCTGCCTGTAGCTGCATTATCTGCTCCTGTAGATTCCTAACTTCAGTTTCCTTTTCATTTATTGTCTAGGGAGAGAGAAAGATTGCAACTGTTAGCCACAACTAACTACTTGGACAAATACAGAGCCCAAGTTCCAAGGACCTGGTATTAGCTGGTCACTGGATTAAGGTTAAAAGGCTTCTAATCAACAACAGGAGATTCAACAACATTCAGTCCTCTCTGAATGCAAGAACTGGAGAACAGCATTCTCCTTCCCACTTATTCCAAGGTTTAAGATCCCTCTTTCCCAAGAAAGTAGAGGAACAATTGGCCACTTCCCATATTTCTGTGACACACATTAAAACACTCTCCCATTCTCCACTGTTACACACTTAGGACTGCAGTGGAGAACAGTACTCCAAAATTACTCACTGTTCTTACCTTTTGTAAGCTTTCAACCTGAGTCTCCAAATTCTTTGTCTTCACTTCAGCTTGACTGAGTGTGTCTTTTAGTTCTTGTACTTCCTGGGCAGAAACTTGGTCTTCTTGTTGTTCTGCCAAAGGCTGAGTTGACGCTTCAGCAACCATCTGAAAGGCATCAAGGGGTACCAGGCTGAAGGGGACTATCTGATCACAATGTCATTACTTTCACAAGATGCTTTTGTCTGCCAAGTAATCAGTGTAAAAGTTCTGGGCAAACCCCAGCAACTCCGAGAAATGCTCCATTTCAGTTCTATCTACCTTATCATGCTGTGCTTTCAGCTCCTCATACTGAGTCTTGTACCGGCGACCAATTTTCTTGACCTGTGTTATAGTTTTCACTTTTTCCTGTATGTCAGCCACTTTAGCATCCAGTTCTTTCTGCAAAGTGTCCTTTTCTGTTCTTATTTTAGTTACTTCATCCTTCAGGCTCTGAACAAGATTCTGGCTTGTAGTCAAGGATGCATTAGTTCTAAATGACAAGAGATGAGGGGCAGATGCAAGTGAGATGCTTGAGAACATATATACATTTCAACATCACTTATTTATGCAACATCACAGGCATTATCTGTAGTGGATTATGTTTTCTAGGATTTTGCAATACAGAATAGAAATGACAATGTATTAGTTTGGAATAATTTCAACTAACAGACAGCTTACAAAACAACTCTCACTTCACCTTACCTGCTTGTTTTCAAGCCACAGAAAGAACACCAAAAGTTTCACAGTTACACAGAGACACTTAAGAACTTACACTTCCAGATACAGCTATAATTAGAATATTTGGCTTTGCACAAAACCTTTTACAAATTGACTAATACCACACCTGGCAACTTCTGCTTTAAGTCTGCCTGTTTCTTCACTCATCTGTTGGACACGTTTGGCATTTGCCTCCTTCTCGGAGAGCAGCTTTCGATACTCCTCGAGATCGGTGTCCTTCTGCTGGCTCAGTAAGTGCTGAAAGGGGGAGAAAACAGTGGCCATTTTTGTAAAACAATTACACACTTATAGCCACAAAATCTCTTTGAAGTAGAGCTTTTGCATTTTGATATGGAATAGCCAACTTTGAAGCTGTGTGAACAATGCTTTAAAATTCAAACATATTTCTTAGCTTTTTGGTCTTCGTAAGACAATTTAGCACCTTTTTTTAGTTGTTTGACTGGTGGAGCTTTTTTTCCATGCTATGTTCTTGGAAAGGAGGCAATTCCCCACCTGAGTCCGGGCTTTCCAGCGCTTAACATCCTCTTCCAAGAGCTTTTTCTCTGCCTGCAGCATCCCACTCTTCTCACTGAGCTCAGCATTTGACTCTTGCAGGGGCAGGATGTCAGCCTCGAGCTTGCGTACCTGAGAAAGCACAGTGAGGGGTTACACTCTGCATCTCAGGAGACTGAAGGAATACTTCAGGAAAAAGTAATGACAGAGCTTCTTTCCCAGTTCTCTACCTTCCAGTGGCCAGCTGAAGGAAGAGAAAAGGATGAGGACAACAGCAGGGGATGATCCTACAGGGAAAATCAATATTGGTACGACTTCCCAATTTTAGGTGCTCACTCTATACTTTGGTACAGGAGAGATTACTTATCATGTTAAAATCCAGTGCACTGGATTCCATTACAATAAACAGTATGTCCCTTTTTAACTCTTAATAAAGCTGTGGTCTACTTTATATGTATTCTTGTGCCATTTTTAATTTATTTGCTGATAATATCCTTGTTCCTGATATACCTCTAGCCAAGGATAAACACTGACTTTCAGGTTCATCTAAATGCAACTGAACTTCAAGCTTTGCAGTGTTGTAGACAGACCAATGTCTTTAAAAATTCAAAACCAAAAACTTCCTCATTAGTGTATGACTTCCAAGAATAATTATAATCTAAATCACGTATTTGCTGTAATTATCAAGGGTACATCCAGGCATTTAATTCATACACTGAATATCTGAAAGGTTTATATGAAGCTCAGTACTAACCTTTGCTTGTATCTGCTGTAGCTCTTGCTCCAGCCTCTCCTTCTCCTCCCTTAACATCTTGTTGGTTTCTATGAGTATGTTCATAGTCTCAGTTTTCTTCATTAATTCTTCATGCTGTGCAATGGTTTTTGCTGTTACCTGTGGAAAGATTCAACTCAGTCATTTGTTTTGCTTGCACATGCACATATACTCCACCTGGCTCTGGCATAACACCACCCTGGAAAGCTACCATGGCATTCTGTCTTAGCATAATGTGGTTCTTTGTTTGTCTGTGGTGGGAAAAAGAGGCGGTGAAGCCCCAAGGGGTGGGTTTTTTTCTGCAAGAGGCCATGTGCAACAGGGGCCAATCTCGTCAGACTCTGGGAATGGACGTGCTCCTAAACCAATTAGAAAACTAAATGCCTGTGGGCACAGGACATATATAAACGAGGTGAAGGGGAGAAACGGCAGCAGTCGTTCCACTCCCCTTCGGGGGAGCGTGGCGGCGCAGCTGAAATCACATGGCCAGGACCCTGGGGCCATGTGGAGCCGAGGTCCCGGAACAGCGGGACCAGGGCCCTTGGCACTCCCGGTGTGTGTGGCCCTGGTCCCCGGGATGGCAGCGCAGTGCCCGTGCCCCTTCGGGCTGCAGGGAGGGCAGTGGGGCTGAGGCAGCCGCTCCGCTTCGTGCCCAGCCGTGGCCCCTGCCCTCGCCCTGCCCAGAGACAGCAGTGCGCAACTGGGATGGACTGCCCGACGAGCAGAGAGCTGGCACCTATACTCCAAATGGGACTGGCTGCGTGCTGTTGAACTATAAAGACAGCTACACAGCGACAGCAGTGAAAATCCAGAACCATGGAAAAAGTCTGGAACTGCGGAAAAAGCCCAAAGCTGCGCAGAGCTGCCCGGAGCCACAGGTGCTGCCGGGGCCACGTGGAATTGAACTGCGGGACGTGCGGAGCTCCTGAACAGCTGGCATAGACGTGATAAACAGCTCCCCGACGTGGAATTCAGACTGAATTAGCTTTTCAGCACTGCAAAACCCCACGAAAGTTTTGAACTGGTAAAAACTTACTAACAATGGTGTTGTGGGCAATGGGTTTGTTCTTCTTTTGGTTTTTTTCCCTTTTGGTCAGAGAAGAGACAGAAGTGAAAGCACATGGGAAAGACAAAATGGAGGGCACTGGGGTCAGTAAAGAGAGAGGGGGAAGAGGTGCTCTATTAAGTTGGAGCTGGGTTTTCCATCTGCAGGCCACGGCAGAGGCTGTAATGAAACAAACTGTCTCCCTGTAATTCATGAAGGGCGTGGGGGGGATACGAGATCACCCGCGGCCCATGAGAAAGAGTGCTCACAATGGAGTGGGTGGATGCTTAAGAGCTGTGGCCTGGTGGAGGGCTTGGGCAGAGAGAGAGAAGACCCTTGCTCCCAGAGATAGAGAAAAGGAACCCTTGCTTCCAACCTAGAGCAGCATATCCTTAAAAGATTACTCTCCATGAACTAAATGATGTATGGAAAACAGTTGTGAGAAGACTGTTTTACCCGTGGGAGGGAAGTCATGTGGCAGCAGGTCAGGCGGGCTGCTACTCTATAAAAATTAAAACCACGCTGAAGAAGCTTGAAAAAAAAACCATCCCCTGAAAAGAGGACCCCAAGAATACAACAGAGAGTCTCTTCCATGCTTTGTATCCCTGCGTGTTCAGTAAAAAAGATGGGAAGGTTGGGAGGAGGAAAGAAAGGTGTTTTAAAAGCTTCTTTTAGTGTTTATTATCCTCTTCTAATCCTGTTAATAAATCTACCTTATAGTTTTAACTAAACGTTGTTTGTGCCTTAAATTATTTCTCCCACAATTCTTATTCTCAACCATGAACCCTTAGATAAATTTTTTCATGAGTCATTTTAAAACCACGACATATTCATTATCTCACATGTACATTCAGAACAAGTAAATATCACTTAAGAAGCAGGATATGGGGAAAAAAAAGATAAATTATCTCTATGTTCCCTAACTATGGGATTTTGGAATTGCCACACTCTCTCACAAGGCTCAGAACAACACACTCCATTTGGTTATAAGCAATCCCTGTTTAAAAATCCCCAAATTCTTTGAAAAATTCGTTTTTGGGCAGAGGCAGCCCCAGAACAGCCCGGTACTCATTGAACTTGTAAGCACTAAGCCCCAGCCTTACCTGCACCTTCTCCCTCTCAGCATTGAGGCTGTCCTGCAGCTCCTGGAGCTCCCTCTCCAGGTGCTCCACTCTCTGGCGGTACCGCAGGCTCTCCACCTGCGCCACCTCGAACCTCGTCTCCGCAATCTCCTTCTCCCGACGGATAAACCTGCAGGGAGGAGCCCAGCACCACATCACACCAGGAAAATGTTCTCGTGCAGTACAACCACCTCCCATCTAGCAAAAAAGCACTTGAATTTTTAACATTATCTTTCAAGTATAAAGCAGTACAGAACTATTTAAGTTCAAATTTAATTTATAACCCCCAGGAGGAGGAACCCAGAGCTAAGGTTACCTAAGAATTTCCAAGATTTGCTCCTGGGATTTGCCTTCCTCACTAAGAGAAACATTTGCTGCAGTTGGGATGGCTTCTTTCATGGAAGTCACCATCTTATTGCTCATGCTCTCCAGCTGCTCATGTAATAATCGGTTTTGCTTTTCCAGATCCTCACAGCGGGATGCAAGTTTTGAAGCTTCATCCTACAACAAAATCATTCACTGACTGTGATTTCTGTGGCTGAATTTCTGTTAACTGAAAAAACACACTGGAACAACAAAGCCCATCACACCTTGATCATTCTCTCTCTCTCTTCCCAGGAGGCTTTGGATTCCAAGAGCTCAGACTCAGCTTTCTGAGCAGCCTCCTCCAGCTGCTGCCTCACAGCTGTGTTCTTGGCGACTTGTTCTTTGATGGCCTGTAGTGCCTCCACATCAGCAGCATGAAGCATCAATTCCCGCTCATATTTGTTCTGAGCTTCAGAAGCCATCATTGCCTGCACAAAACCAGAATAAACAAACTCTGCTACTCTTATTTTGTATGTTTGACATGTACAAAGAGACAAAATCAGTGACCATAAAGCAAAAAGAAAACCACTGCGCAGAACTTCTGTTATTCTCAAGCACATGAAACATGGAAATGCCCATCTACTACATCTGAGGTTGGATTAAGCAACAGCCAAAAGTTTTCCAACATCCTTGACACCAATTAGTGCTGCTGGAATTCTCACCTGCAGAAAAGCAAATTCCATTTAAAAACCAGTTGGTAACAAGACAGTCTTATCAGCTGCTGCTAAATATCACATTGCCCCACAGTTGTAAAAGATGCCAATTATGTTTTGGGTTAGAAAAATACTTTCCCCATTGTCTTGTTGGGAGTGTTTTCAGCTCTCTCCTTGGGAGATGGAGGCAGCAATTCATTAAAACCAGTTAATTACATTCCCAAACTAATCTTTTTACATAATGAAACAGACCTTAGAGAGAGAAATCTATTGCATTCAATAAGCAGCTGCTCCCAAAATAGAGAATGCGCTCTCCCAGCACTTCTCCTGCCTCCAGCAGTCCCTGAGTAGCAGTTTAGTTTTGAGTTCAACTGAAAGCTAACACGAATATTGCCATCCCTGGCTACAATAGGCAAATACCACATACATACTTGTTCCTGGCAGTCCCTCCTGGCCTGTTGCTCATTATTCAGAGCTGTGCTGGCTCTCTGAAGAGCTTCCTGGACTTCTGACTGCACAGCTGACAGACTCTTCTTCAGTTCTGAAAGCTGCAGTAACAGGGGAACAACAAAAACAAAGTAAGAACAATCCCAGGACTAAGTGGCAAAGTATTTAGCAGAGTACTGAACACAGCCATTCACAATGGTGATTATTTTATTATTTGTAGATTAAAATTAGTATTAAAAGAGACAAAAAATTTCTATATTTTGACTTATTAATAGACAGAGCTCTTTCCCAGTAAAAATATAATCCTTTACTTTCAGAGTTGGGCCTGGAGTAATTCTAGTTACAGTCATCTTGTTTCCTTCTGAAACCTCTCACAAAGGCTGTTACTTATGTTTTCCTGCTCAAAGTTCAGGCAGAGAGTGACAGCTGTAAACACACAATCACTCCGCTGAAGTGACAGAGTTAATGTACTGCTCATGTCTGGAAACCTCTGACAAATTCAGGTACCTCATGTACGCTCTTTTAGAGGCACTGCCATACTGTGAAACCCAACTGAAGCTGAGGAAGCTTTGCAAAAGCCCATTCCTGGGGACTCTCTGCAAGGGGCTCTAAGCAGGGGGCAGTGCACACCTGTTGTTCCATGTTCTCCACAGCTTTACGCTTCTCCTCCTGCAGTTCTTGTTTTTCTTTTTCTGACTCCATCAACTTCTTCTCCAGCTGTGCCTGATATTCTGAAGAGTCCTTCAGACGAGCCTCAACTGTTGTACGAACTTCCTCTGTCACCTTCATTAAAATCCACCATGAGATCCATTTTTAACCCCATTAAATACATTATTCTGACATGAAACTGGAATTTTACTAACAATTTAAAGACAGAATAGGTATTCTCAGCATCTACTTTAGAACAACAACACTGAAAATGTGGAGAATCATAAACAGCGATTAATTTTTGCTCTAATAAACAATTACATAAAAATAAGTAATTCACTACTTACTTGTTTTTCCTTATTGAGGGATTCCTCCAGGCTAAGAACCATGGCCCTGTACTGCTCCACATTACTGGAACTAGTCTTGAGCCTCTCTCTCAGGTCATTGACTTGTTCCTCAGCTTGTCTCAGCCGACTTACAAGATCATCCACATCTTCATTTGCACTAGGCTGACCTGCAATATTAGAACACACTCATTAACTGAAGTTTAATTATTTTTTAAACCACTGTTCTCTTGAAAACTGAATAGTTTTAGGATAACATCATGATAAAAACAATTACTATCACAAAGCTTCCCTTAATAAAACTGTAACCAAAATAAAAGCTTACAATAAACATTGTTGACTATTTAAAACTACGTAACCTAATATACCTAAGCCCCTTCAAATAAAAATAAAGGGAATCCTTTAAGAAGTTTTGCTTTATTTTTCCCCTTTTTCCCCCTTGTCCAAGACTGCTTGGATGTGAATTTTACATTAACAAATCATGCTGGTTATCATTTCTCTGAATATGTGATTGCAGTAACAAAGAGGTTTATTATTTAGTGTACTGTTCTCCCAATTCTAAATGATTATGCACTGTGAATTTTACTATTCTGCAGATGGCAATGCTTAGCATAGAGAAATTAACTGCAGGAGATTTTTACCTTTCCCTGGAGGCCTCTGAGAGGACTGGGATGTGAGCTGTGCCTCAGTGTTGTTCAGCTGCTGTTTCAGCATGGCACTTTCCTTCTGGGCGTTCTTCAGCAGCTCCTTTGTGTTGATGTGACGGTTGGTCTCCGTCTCCAGCTGCCTCTTCAGGTCCAGGATATGAACCTGCAAGCACAAGGTTCCACAGCTTGCAATTGTTCCCAAATGGCACAGAGGCCAAGTGTGGTTCTGCATGCCAGGTGTGGAGAAGGACACACTGCACTCTGGCAGAAGCAGCTGGGGCTTTATTTCCCTCCAAACTAGTTCAGTGTATTTACACTCACCTCCTGATTCTTGGTAAGGGAATGTCTTTGTTCCACCTCACTTTCCAGTTTCTTCTTCAGCTGAGATATCTCACGCTCCAGCTTTTCTATCTGATTATTGAGTCTCTGCTTTGTTTCTGTCTCAGATCTCTCCAGTATTCCCTGAGAAAAGAGCACAATGCCCTTTGCTTACAACAATTTTCTAGTGAATTACTGCAGCACTTCATACAAAGTTGTCACAACACTTCTCCCATCCAAAAAATAATTAAATAATAGGTAGATACAGAAAATTATGAAAAGTAGCACTTCAGTGTTTTACTTAGCTTTGAAAGATTTTTTTAGTAATGTTGATACAATAAATATTATTAGAAGAAAATCTATTATCCATGCAGTCTAGTGCCATGGATTAAAAAACCTCCAAAAAATCTGCTAGAGAAATAGAATTCAGTCACATGATAAAATGTGCATCCTTAAATACACTCGAAGTGTCAATATACCTTATAATAAATTATATATAAATGTATAAAAGTAAATATAACGTAACAGCAAAATAAACTACCAAAGCAGGCACTGGTAAATTTTGCCATCATAAAAATTAGCATTACAAATTTTTTCCTTTCACTTGGTTTCATGTGTTTTGTTTCCATTTCATTGTGAAAACCCTTCTCATCAACTCAGAATTCTCAGGACTTTCCCAGGTAAATAACAGAGTACCATAATGTAGGACAGGAATCCCAAACTTGCTGAAACAAGTTGCTGAAGTATTTTATGCTGTGTTGATTTGTAACCACATAAAAATCTATGTCAAGACCCAATCTCATTACTCTTTTGTTTGGCTTTCATGGGTAATTTTTGAAAAGCCTGACAGACAGACCCAACCTGGGCCTAAGAATAGCCCCACATACCTGAATTGTTCTCAAATTGGTGAGCAGCAAGTTCTGCCCTCTTTGTTCAACCAGCAGAGAGTCACGTTGCTGCGTCAGACGCACGTCTGACATCTTCAGGATATCCTTCTCTTTTTTCAAGTTTTCTGCTCTCACCTTTAAGACAGCAAATAATGAGAACCTCACTGTCAATCCCAAATCCATCCATTAAATTTAGTATTATTTTAAAATCCATGTGAATTAAGCCAAGAACAGAACTCCTGGACATTCTGCTTTCCCTGTGAAGTGAAACACCTTGGAATGTTCTTACATCTCCACTCTTCACTTGAGACATTTCAGGATAATCATAAGGAAAACTCTTGTGCTACCTTGGAATATCCCGCAGTGCCACACACTGTTACTGACCTCTGCCACTGCCAGTTTTTCATTAGCTCCCCTCAGGTCCTGAGTCATGGTGTTAATGATCTGCTCCTGCTTCTGAGTGGTGGCTGTGAGCTTCTGGGTTCTCTCGTGCAGGGAGGTGATTTCCCGGCGATAGCCTTCCACGTTATCCTGCAGCATCTCGTACCTTCCAGGGAACACAGCAAAGCAGGTCTGCCACACTGCACTGTCCAGCTCAACAGGAGCATGCACACAGCTGTGTGTTTCATGGTTTTATGCTTCAGTTTGCACATGTGTGCCTCATGCAACTGCAGCTTCTATTCTCGATCCCACCCACACTATTTCCTTGGTGTTCTTACACAGAATACACAGTATCAATGTTTAACTGAGCAAACAATACCAAGCAGCCAGAGAACATGTAAGGCAATGATATTATGTAGCTGAATTACCTTTTGGAGGCAAATTCCAGTTGTGTGGATATCTTGGCATTTTGTGACCTCAAGTCTGTGACCTGCTCCTGAAGCTTTTCATTCTGTTCATTCAACAGCTTGTCGTTCTCTGCCTTTTCTTTTTTATAGTTCTCAAAAACTTCCTGCAACTGCAACGAAGAAGAGATATAAAAGTGCTTACCTAGTGCAAAAAGAAATAGGGAGAGCTCTGTGCTGTGTCTGCTGAAAAATGTACCTGCTTGAGAGCAGCCTTGGCCTCCACAGTCTCCACGGACTCATTCATGGACACTGGAGCAGCAGTTGCCATGGACTGAGGCAAATTCGGGCGCTTTGGGGTAGATGTAAGACAGAGCTCCTCTGGTAACATACCTGAAGCTACAAAAAGGCAAAGGGGGCTTTAAAGCAACAACTCTGCTTGCCCAAGAAGATCATACAGCACCTGCAGCCCGGGTACCTTGCAGAGGGATGATGGCCCCCGTGGTCTGGGTGAGCAGGATGCGGAACATGTCCCGCTGGCGGATGATGGACTCCACGAGCTGCAGCTGGTGCTGCCGCGACTCCCGCAGCTGCTGCAGCTCACTGACAGCCTCATCCAGCTGGCTCTGCAGCTCAGAGATCCTGAAACAACAGCAGCTGCCTTCAGCAACATCACAGAGAAGCATTCTCAGTGTTCTGGTCCCCCTCCTTCTACAAGAACAGTGAGGGGCTGGAGCACGTCCAGGGAAGGGAACAGAGCTGAGAAGGGGCTGGAGCCCCAGGAGAGGCTGAGGGAGCTGGGGAAGGGGCTCAGCCTGGAGAAAAGGAGGCTCAGGGGGCCTTCTGGCTCTGCACAACTCCCTGACAGGAGGGGGCAGCTGGGGGAGGTCGGGCTCTGCTCCCAGGGAACAGGGACAGAACAAGAGGAAACAACCTCAAGCTGTGCCAGGGGAGGTTCCAGTTCGACAACAGGAAGAATTTTTTCACAGAAGGGGTTGTTAAGCTTTGGAAGGGGCTGCCCAGGCAGGTGGTGGAGTCCCCACCCCTGGAGGTGTGCAAGGAAGGCCTGGACGTGGCACTCAGTGCTCTGGGCTGGGGACATCTGGGGCATCGGGCACAGCTTGGACTCGATCCTGGACATCTTTCCCAAATTTAATGATTCTGTGAACCTATGACAGAATCCTGCAAAGTTCTAGGAGACGGGCCTTTGGGCTGCCATTTGTAGATGAAAAAGAAAGCAGGTCTCTTCCCTGAACAGCAGAGTTGTATTCATGTGAATAACTTCAAAAATGTCAGCAGCATGAGAAGAGAGCCAGGCTAAGGACCCTTCACCCAGAATTCCATCACCTGCGGCCTTTACAGTAGTGATTTAGATATGCACACATGCAGTGTTTTGTTCAGCTAACAGGAATGAAAACTTATCTTTTTGAAAAACAGCTCTGTTATGTGAAATCAGTTACCAGAAGACTGACAATTATTTTTACTGCAGGTTTTGATGACAGGACCCATTACAAGATATAAAGCTATGAAGCCATTTTAATATAAACCTGAAGGTTCTGTAGCTTAAACAGAACTTGCTTTTGTCCATTACATAGCTGCTGCACACAATTAATAACAATCAGAAGTAAAAAACTGAAAAATGCTTGAATGAATCCCTGTTACTACTTAGTACAAAGTTAAAGAAAAGGAAGAGGTGACATACTTAGAAGATGTTGTTTCTTGCTCTTCTTTTTCTCTTGCCTCCCCCAACTCCCGAAGAGCCACCAGCAGACGCTGATTCTGCTGCTGAAGCTCTTGGATATTTCTGTAGGAGACCAGGTGTTGAGTGATCACTTCAGAAGAGCTGCTGATGTCAGCAGAGCTCACTGCTTCATCACGGATCACGTGGTTGCCTCTGGCTTCTTCCAGTTCCATTAACAGCACACAGATCTGAAAGAGAACAGTCCTCGTGTAAGGCCTGCACAGACTCTAAAGTCTGCTCTGAAAAACAACATATTAGAAAAAAAGGACTTGGAAATTAAGGGCTTTTCCCTACAATGTGCAGACAATTATAACCAATAAATCCTTGTAAGATAATTATATGACAGAAAAAATAGCTTGACAAAACGCAACAAGATCAGAAGTACATGAACTGTTCAGTTCTGTGAACAGATCACAGGATGGTCCAATCTAACAAAGAAATTATATAGATGAGTTTTCCATGTCAGATCCTTAACAATAAAGCGGCATCACTTCTATCCAGCTCAACTTATTCCAGTTTTGAAAGCAGTAGTACCGTGCTGTCCTGAGGAGAAGCTTTAACATAACCGAGGCACTTAGGACAGCCGAAGTCTCCACGACTGTGGCTGAATGCAACTTCCCAGTAAACATCAGCAATGCAGCAGCACATGAATAAACCAATTGCAAAGAGCACATTTAACCACAGCAACGTTTCTTCTACCTGCTGGGAGAGATCCTTCACTCGCACTTCCAGTCTCTGGCTCTCCCTCTCGAAGAAGGAGGCGTGTTTGTTGGCTTGGTCCGCACTGTCCTGCAGGCGATGGATCTCCTGCAAGCACAGCAACAGGAGCAAACATCACACCTCAGCTGGACACACTCCTTTCCAGAGATAACAGCATGTGCACACATGCCTGGAGAACCAAACTGCTCCTTAAACTCCTGGGGTTCCGGAATCAAAAGCCGTGTTCTTTCGTGCTGTGTTGGTGTATGCTTTAAAACAAGTGGGAAGGGAGCACTGAAGTCCAATTTTATGCCAAATAAACACTAAACTTTGTTTACAGTGAACCTACTCTCTCAGAAATTCAGAGACTGTAATCACCCTTATAAAAAACTATGAAATACGTTGGTTCTGTGAAATACTTTGTACAGTTCCAGCAATTGCAAGCCAGAAAGTCCAACACATCTTTTCCTGTAATAAAAGTTGACTGAAAGATCCATTTCATACCCTTACACAGCAATTAGGTTTAAAGATCTGAAAATTAATTTTTTTTCCAAACTTATACATGCTCTTTTATTTTATACTGACCTTCATAGCTTGCTCAAGCTTTGCAGACAGACTCGCAACAGCTTTTTGGGAACGCTCAAATTCTTCACGCTGACGTTTTAAGATTGGGGCTTTGGCTTCTACTTCCTGCACTATTTCATCCAAATATTTATTGATTCTTTTATTCTCCAGCTTTTCCATATGCAACTGATCCTGAGTTTCTACATAGGCATTGTATAGCTGCAAAAAAAAGTTTTTGGTTTGTTTTTGGTATGTCCGTATAGATCTCTTAAAAAAGAACCACTGGTAATGATACAATTCATACCCTCAGGCACTAAAGTCTTACACAACTCTGAACTAGTTAAGTCAGAAAAACAAGTTGGACTTTTAAAATAAGGTTTTAGGACTCGTACCACAGCAAAGAAATTGTACCTATTCATTTAAAAACGGCAAACTTTTATTGCAGACAGTTGCACTATAAAGAATCCTACGTAAAAGGCACAAGTCTTAAGCAAGTTTAAGACAACAGAAATATCAAAACCAGTAACACAGCATAAAGGAATGTAATGGCAGGACAAAACAATCAGTGACACACAATGACAATACAAATTGAATAAACAGAAGTGTAAAACCCCTAGAATCTGTATGACCCACTGTTTTGTTTAATTTTTTTTGCAAGTATAGGCCAAAAGCACAGCAGTACAGATTAAAAATTATGTAAGTAAACAAAAAAAGGCTGCTCCTGCCAAAAATGCATATAGAAAGTAAATTTATATTAACAAAACCCACCTATTTCTGAATTTGATCTACTAAAGTAAAACTGTAAGGTATGTTGAAAAGAATCCCAGTAACTCAGCAAGTGAAGTCTGCCTCTAAGATTTCCTTGCCTTCATCAGGCATGATCCCAACCCCAAAGACTGCCCCAAGCCTGCACCTTTCCATTCTCAGAGTGTCACTGATGGCATCCCAAGGGCTTTGCTGCTGGACAGGTTGTGCTCACTCACCTCAGTCAACTTCATGCCAGGCTTGACCACTTTGGCCACTGCTGCAGCAGTGGGAGACATGGCTGCCAGCTCCTCCTCAGACAGGATGGCTCCTGGAGACACAATGCCACAATTACCACCCAAAAGCTGCAATAATCCCCACCAGAAATGCTCTTAAATAACATATCTGAGCGGCTTTATTTGAATTGCTCAAAAGCTGTTGCTATTAGGACTCCTACAATGTATATAACTTCAGAACATGAGCAGTTGAAGTAGCTGGAGCAAGGCTTAACCTCAGGTTTTTTATCACACTGTCAGAGGTCTGGAGCAGCAGAGCACTGGTTTATTTTCATTAAATTCACACAGGGATAGAGCAAATGTACTCCATGCCTCTGTTCCTTCCTGCTGTCTATCCTTTAGAAACTATGGATATGCAGCAAACAACGAAAAAGAGCTAAAAGAGTGAATACTGAGCAAAATTTAATGTTGAACAGAAATTTAAGGACAGAGGTTTGTTTTCTGCTGCCTTTCTTTTTAAACAGGAAAATAAGAATAGTTTATTATCTCCACTTCCCTCTCCAGAAAACCACTAAAAGCATGATGATTCAGCCTTGAAGAAAGGTCTCCTCTCCATTTTCTTTGAAAAGGTAACAGATTAACAAAAGAACTTCAAAAAACACTATGACAGAAATGCACTTTCTACTGAGCACAGCATATTTATATACATATATAAGCATATGTATACATATGAAAAGGCTTCTAAAATAAATTATTAGAAATTACTAAAGATGACATTAGATTAATGCAGCTGGTTCTTACAGAAATTCAGCACAATACTTCCTTGAAAGATGACAAAAGCCCAAGAGTTTCTGTATTTCAGGTGCCAGCTTATCCCACCTTTGCGCTTCGTAGCCGACAGTAAATCATTGGCATTCTCCAGCTCCTTCTCCAGCTTACTGATCTTCTCTTTCAGCTCCCTTTCCATGACAGCTTTTGACTCTTCCACCTCAGCCAAATGCTCCTGGGCTGCCTTATTAGCTAAAATTAAATCAGACAAACAGGTTGTGTGCTGTGATTGCTTTTATTTATTTATTTTTATTTGAAAAGTATAAAAATTTACCTGTGTACCTTAAAATTTACTTTATGATCTGCAGAAATTCATGCTGATAAGAAAACTCAGCAGTGTGAGAAAAGCATGAACCGCTGCCTATCACCTTTGCTTAGAAAAGGGCAAAATATGAACTGCCCTTAGCAGTGAAAAGGAATCTAAAATAAGAAACTCAGGAGAAGACATATCTTGCAAAATTAGATCCTTTCATCAATATCCAAAGTAAAATTCCAGGTGTATTTGAAAACAGTTCCCCAAACACCAGTAAATTCAACTAGTCAGGCACAACTTTTGTTACAAAGGGACAGACATTTCCATCACCCCAAAAGCCCAGTGAAATTCCTTTCAGGAACACAAAAACCCAATTTTTCAGAGCATCAAGGCACTCTAAGGAGCCCAAGTGGTCTCCTCCCTTTGCAAGCTCACCTTCACCTGCTTCCTTGAGGAGCTTGTGCAGCTCTTCCACTGCTCCTGTCAGCTCATTGCTCTTTGCCTCTGAGTCATCAGCAGCACTCTGCAGAAAGCATTTTAGTTCACCTTTAGCACACAGCAACAGCAACCCCCTGTTTACAAGAAAGCTTAAACTGACCACAAACTATGAACACAGTTTTCTGAGTAAAATGCTGAAAGATTCAGCTCAGCTGGACAATCCTTTCCATGGGGATTAAGTCTCACTTTGATGTAAACTGCCCATCTGAGAGTAAGAAGCATCAGACACTGATTTGATGTGACAATTCCCAATACAATGTATGACCTTTAGCTGTTTACAGCTGCTGCTGGCTCTTTTCTTCCTTTTACTTAAGAAAACTGGGAGAAATATTGAGTACTCAATTTCAAACAGTCTGAAAAATTTGGTATTTTCAGACTGTTTGAAACGGAGTCCTCAAAATTTCTTTGCTTCCAGCTCGAGATCGCCCAAGTGCCAAGCTGCACAATATTCATTTGGGTATCTGCAAGAAAGCTCACAAAGCAGAGCTCAGTAACCTGTCCACTAGAATGTGTAAGCCAAAGAGCAAGCAGCTGTGGTCCTTAGCTGACTTAGTCAGAAGGTTACAGGGTATTTTTCACTCTTTGAGCCAACAGAACAAACAAATATTACTTGTTTAGATGGTGTGTCTCTATTTGACACAGCACAGGACATTAGGCTGGGTCCTAACCAGGTCACTAATGCCTGCAATGTTCAGAAATGAACTTCTAACCCAGAAAAATCTCTTCCACAGCCACACTTTCCACATAAACTTTTACCTTCCAACAGATCCTAAGACATAACCACATTTTTACAACATGAAGCCTCAAAATAGTCAGCTTAAAATTACTATTTTAACCCTAGTTTTGCTTATTCCCCATGATAATCCAAACAATGTAAGATTCTAAATGCTAAGACAGCAGCAAAGAAAACAATGTCTTGGATGTTTCACAAAGTCCTGCAATGGAAGTCAGCCTTTCCCACATCCACATTTTGTGGGGAAAAAAACCTCCAAATTGGCCTGCATTACATAAGATTCGGCCCCTACTACAGTTATAACAGAATTAACAAACTCACCTTATACAAGTTGGATAATTTCATGTGGGCATTCAGTTCATTGTGGAATCTCTCCTCCATGCTTGCCTGCTGCTCTTTTGCCTGGCAAATGAAAGAGGACACAAAATATGGGAGCATTCCACTATTTCTCTTTCACTCATTTTATTGTTTGATTTGTAGAAGCAACAGTAATGCTGTTTCATATATTTCAAGCTGTCTCACCTCCTTCAGTTTATTCAAAAGTTCTTCCACATGCTTCTGGAGGTTTTCATTTGACTGTTTCAAGCTGTTCACCTGTTCCTCCATTCTGGAAACCTATTCAGAGAAGAAATGAAAACACCACATATAATTTTTAGTTCCTAGTCCAGTTTATTTTGGAAAATACTTGTCTCATTGTTTTTAATTTAAAAATAAAAACAAACCCAAAAGTTGCTGAAAGAGCAGAAAGGGTCACTCAAATACCCTTTGTTTAATACAGTTAATCAGGTGATATAATTTCTAAGAAATGACAACTCAGTAATTACATTACCTCCTCCTTTTTGTTCTCCAGGCTACATTTGAGCTCCAGGATCTCATTGCCTTTCTCCCTGGCAGTATGGAGCAGTTCATCTGTTTTGGCTTTCAGCTCAGCATTCAGCCACGTGTTCTGGCTCTGTAGCAGCTCTTTTTCCTGCTCCAGCCTCTTCTCCCGGTACTGAAAAGAGAATTGCACGGTGTGATCATAGTGATTCCACAGAAAACAAAGCAGCCAATTAAACTGCTCTGATTAGAGGAGAAGTAGCAGAAATGTAATTTGGTAAATACAGGCAGTATTCCATATTACAGTGGTAGTAAGTTGCCACTATCAAGCAACAAGAAATTCCTGCCATTTGAGTTAGTTTCCTCAAAGTTTGCATTAGCTGGGAACATGAACTAGATTAACAGCCTTTTAGAGGAAATTAATTATATTGAGGTTCTTGTCCCTTCCTCCTCTCTTTATGGAGTTTATTCTGCCCACAGAGCAATGGTACAGGTTCACAGATAATTATTTTTCTCCTTTCTACCTCCCTTCATGGACCTGGAGTCCTTCCTAGCAGGAAGGAGCAGCCACCACTGCCACCAAGGAGGCTTCAACATGCTCACCCAGCCTGATACCCCTTGTCTTCTAGGAGTACAGATCTCACTTCCAGTCACAGCCACCAATTTTATAATAAAAGAATTTGCTATATACAACAGGAGCTCATTTGACCTACTTTCCAAGGAATCATAACAAAATGGTGATTACATCACACACAAACAATGCAGAACACACACTGTGCTTATAAAGCCCTACTCACCTTCATGGAAACATCTGATGTTTGAAGCTCATCCAACTTCAGCTGAAGTTTTGCCTTTTCTGTGTTTGCCTCTGTGAGCTTTTCATTTAAGCGTTTAACATCCTCTGGAGGAGGGAAACCAGTGTTAGAAAGAGCTGTTGTGTAACAGCTTTAATTACTCAGTCTAACTAAATTGTAAAGAATGACAACAGGCAAGATACTTTGGATGTAATTGCATGTTGGGCACTAAGATACTGTATAAGGCACACTCTTAAATGGAGAAAAACAAGCACCAAACTGCTGGCTTTCAGCAATTAGTATGTTATTTCCTGCTTTGTTTCCTTTCCTCTAAACACTGTTTCCTGCTAATCCAGTATTTGGTGCTGCAGGTACAAACTGCACATTTCATTCAATTCAGTTGTTCAAATAGGTTTTATTTGGTATTTATTGACTGTGTTCCTGGCTGTACCATTTAAATGTTCAACTTCCTGAGAGCGCCTTTCGCTCGTTCGGACCAAGTCTCTCTTCTCAGCTTCCAGTTCTTCCTTCTCTCGACTTAACTGGCTCTGAAAAAGATTGCAGCAGGGCAATAAAGAAATGTGATCAGCTCTCCAGAACAGTTTATAGCCACTACTTACATTTACAATCACACAGCAGCGAGCTAAACCTCAGTGAGTTACCCCAGCCAATTGAACACTGGGCTAAGAAGATTACAGTGGGCAGACAAATCACAATGGAGCTGTTCAAAACTGCATTTCACTTTAGTGTTCTTGGAAACACAGCCGTGATAGTCAAGAATTCACTGAAACAGTTTTATTTGATTAAATAAAAAGGGTAACAGAGTCAACAAGGAATGAACACATGCATCAATACAAAAACCAAAACAAAGTCAATAATCTTGGATCATTTATGGGCTCCACTGCCTCTGCCCTCAAGGTATCACTACAAAGCAGCTCAGTCAGGCCCAGGTAAGCTCCTCTAGGGAAACAATCAGATCCATCTTCTCACAGTGGAAAAATCAACCTAATAAACTTGTTTTAGTTTCCTGCTCCAAAATTGCTGTTCTGCTGGATCAGTCAGCTCAAGTGACTCATCCTGCAACCCAGTGACTTTTGGGCATAACACAAGGAAAACTGTGCCAGAGCATGGGAAAGGATGGGGGAAAAACAGAACTCTTGTTTGTACCTTTCTCTGAATTTTGGGGGTTTCCTTTAAAGTCATTTCATAACAGGTTTCAGCTGGAATGGAAGAATCCACCCAAACTGAAACAAAAGCACCTGCTCACCTGTCATTCAGACTGCTAAAACACCACCTTTTACTTTAAAAGCCCCTGCAATTTTCCTGCACACATGCCCCAGGGACATGTAAATATCTCCATCAGCTCATACTGGTACTGATCTTGATCCTTAATTGGGAGCTGAGTGCACCCTGTGCTGCAAAGGGCCAGGGGAGGCACAGGACTTCAGTCCCTGGCCCCGTCCCGGCAGTACCTGCACGGCCGCGCTCCGGTCCTGGGCCGCCTCGAGCTCCTTGTTCTTCTCACTGAGCACCTTCAGCTGCTCGTCTGGGGGGAAGGAACAGCAGTCAGGGATCTCCACTGCAGCGTGGCACAACTCACCCTCCACATGCAACAGAGGCAAAATTCCCCTGACAAACATTTTTAACAAAGGAGAGAGAAGAATTGCAGACCTCACTCTGGAAGGACCGGGGTCCTGAGGCGGACTAAGGCAATCCTTAGAGCAGAAGCACTTTTTGTGAGGATCAGGACACAGCCCACTCTACTCTTACTGCATTGGAAGGGGCTTTTTTCCCATGAGAACAAAAGATTCCAACAAAAGGCCGACCTGAACACACCACCAAAACACGTCTCTACAAATGCAGCTGATGGAGAGATTTTTGGCTCCTGTGTAAAACCCGAAGCAGTTCACACAGCTCTGCACTGAAGGGTGAATATCCTGCCACACACTTAAGAATGTTACACTTACGAAGCTTTTTAAGCTCCTCCCGCAGAGTTTGACATTCCTGGGTCTCATTTACAAGTCTCTCCTGACTCTGAGCCAGTCGTTTTTCCACTTCAAAGTACTGTTGTTCTGCAAAACAACAAAGTCGTCTCAGTTTTACTTTATAAAAATGTTTTTCCTTCTCACCTTTACCAAGCGTAATTTTAAAGAAAACATCTAAAAATACTAAGACTATAAATAGAATTTGAAGAAGAAGAAAAGAAAAGGCATTTTTGAAGGCAAAAACCTGCATTTCTACATTGAATGAATGTTGTTTAAAATACTTTGCTAGCATGACAAGTGTTATGTTTCCAGACACTGAGAAATGTTTCAACCTGGTCTAGTGAAAGGTGTCCCTGCCCATGGCAGGGGTTGGAATGAGATGAGTTTTAAGGACCTTTCCAACCCAAATCATTCCATGATTCTGTGAAATGATGCATCAAATAAGAGCCTAATTAAGCTGAATAGTTTTTTAACATTTTTGATGTAACCAGAGACATTGTTATCAGCCCAATTATGTGGTGTGGGCTCATCAGCTTAAAACGTCTTGTACCTCTGGAGTATTTCTATGCACATACAATAAAATCCACATAACTCCAGGTATCAAGGGATTTCACCTGGGGAAGCTTTTAATGAAGACTTCTTAAAATTAATTCCTGGGCTCTGTTCCCTTAGCAGTGAAAAAAAATAATTAGATCTGAATTTTCATGATCTGAAACAGCAGCTGTGTCATGGAGCTTCAGTGTAAAACACTCAGTAAAAGCAGAAATAATCCCCCTCTCAGTCAAAATGGGCTTCCAAGGAAGTACTGAGGGATGTTTGTTTATCTTCTTCTTCCTCTCATACTTGACAATTCCAAACAATGCTGCCCCTCCTGCCACACACGCAAAAACAATGGACCTGGAAGACAGTAACCTGCTAAAATCTGTAGGTTACCTTAATTTACACCACACTTTAATAATGCATTTACCAAGATTTCTGCCATGAAAGGGACTGAAAAGCTGAGAGGCAGAAGTAAAGTTTACATCAGAAGTGTGTCACATTCCCAACAAATTAACTCATATTCACAACCTCACACTCATGTCTCCTGCTCTCTGCTGGTATTGCTGTTCTGTGATCAACTCATCTCCAAATCAATATAAATATATCGATTCCATCAGGATCATTTTACTGGATGGAATTTAACAGTGAAGTATAAACCTAAGGCTATTTGAGAGCTGGGTGAACAAAGCTGTAGTTCTCCTTCACAACGAGGACCAAAGCAGACTGAAGCACAGAACTGTGTAGGTTGGAAGAGACACCTGAGATCAGAGTCCACCCACTGCCCAGCACTGCCAAGGCCACCACTGACCCACGTCCCCAAGGGCCACATCCACACGGCTTTGAAATCCCTCCAGGGTGGGGTCTCCACCACGGCCCCGGGCAGCCCCTTCCAAAGCTTAACAACCCCTTCTGTGAAAAAATTCTTCCTGGTGTCCAACCTGAGCCTCCCCTGGCCCAGCCTGAGGCCGTTCCCTCTCCTCCTGTCCCTGTGCCCTGGGAGCAGAGCCCGACCCCCCCGGCTGCCCCTCCTGTCAGGGAGTTGTGCAGAGCCACAAGGGCCCCCTGAGCCTCCTTTTCTCCAGGCTGAGCCTCTTTCCCAGCTCCCTCTGCCGCTCCTCATCAGACCTGTGCATATCAGTGGTGGTTAAAACCTGACGAAAACCTGTTCTTTAAGCTCACTTCGAATGCAGTTTTAACCCTGACCGTCTCTTAGCAAGAGAAAAAACAGCAACAACAAAAAAAGACTCCAGGAGCCAAAGCGAGAGACAAACACCGATCAGGACCCACTGCAGGGCCCTTCCCAGCCCCCTCCCGGTCTCACAGCTCCCAGGGCACCCCCCGAGAGCCTCTGGAAGACAACACCGCGCTCCGCGCTCTGCCCGCGCTGCCTCCCCTGAGCACAGGGGCCGCGGCCGCTCCGCGGGCCCGCCGCGCTTCGCCGCCCGCACTCACCGCTGTCCCCCTTGAAGCGCTCATGGCGGGCCCGCAGCCCGTCGATCTCGCCCTGCTGGTCGCCCAGGAAGCGCTCCAGCTTGCCCTGCACGGCGCGGGGCAGCTTGGCGAGCTCGGCCCGCTCCAGGAGCTGCTGCAGCACGGCCGCCATGGCTCCGGCACAGCACCGCCCGCCGGCCGCGCTTCCGCTTCCGGCACGGCCGCGCCAGCCGCCATCATGGGTGTGGCGGCAGAGTTGCGTCATTGCCAGAGCCGCCGGAGCAACCAGAGCCGCCACAGCCGGGACAGGAGACCCTATGGCTTCGTCTATATGACGGATACAGAACTGTCTGTGTTTCTAAGGCGCCCCGTGTGCCCAGGAGGTGCGGGGGAAACACGGTCGCTTCCGCCACTCCCAGCATGGCGGCACGGAGGCCGCGCGCCCCTTCTGCGCGCCGTTTTCCCGCGCTCCGCTCGGCACTGCCAGGCGTCATCTTCCTGCGCCGCGGCGCTTACTGATGACGTCAACCGGCCACCTCAGTACTCGGCTAAGGCAGCGGCGGCTGCCGAAATTGGGGATGCGGAGGTGCTGATCCCTGGGGATGTGCAGGTGCTGATCCNGGGATGTGGAGGTGCTGATCCCGGGATTGTGAAGGTGCTGAACCCTGGGGATGTGGAGGTGCTGATCCCGGGATTGTGAAGGTGCTGAACCCTGGGGATGTGGAGGTGCTGATCCCGGGATTGTGAAGGTGCTGAACCCTGGGGATGTGGAGGTGCTGATCCCGGGATTGTGAAGGTGCTGAACCCTGGGGATGTGGAGGTGCTGATCCCGGGATTGTGAAGGTGCTGAACCCTGGGGATGTGGAGGTGCTGATCCCGGGATTGTGAAGGTGCTGAACCCTGGGGATGTGGAGGTGCTGATCCCGGGATTGTGAAGGTGCTGAACCCTGGGGATGTGGAGGTGCTGATCCCGGGATTGTGAAGGTGCTGAACCCTGGGGATGTGGAGGTGCTGATCCCGGGATTGTGAAGGTGCTGAACCCTGGGGATGTGGAGGTGCTGATCCCGGGATTGTGAAGGTGCTGAACCCTGGGGATGTGGAGGTGCTGATCCCGGGATTGTGAAGGTGCTGAACCCTGGGGATGTGGAGGTGCTGATCCCGGGATTGTGAAGGTGCTGAACCGTGGGGATGTGGAGGTGCTGAGCCCGAGGGTGTGGAGGTGCTGGTCCCGGGGATGTGCAGGTGCTGAGCCTGGGGGTGTGGAGGTGCTGATCCTGGCTGTCGGAGCTGAGTTGAGGTGCGTGAGCACCTTCCCTGTGGAGGCTCAGGATGCCCTTTGCTTCCTCACCCGGTGCTCTTGTGCTTCAGCTTTTTAATGCTTTATTCTTTGTGAGAGCTCTCTGGGTATGAAGGGGTTTTCAGAGCAGCCCTCCAGGGAAGGGAGGGGAGTCCATGGCAGTCTCCATGCCCTGGGTTCTAGCTGCAAAGGTGGCTCGTTGGAATGTCCACAGATGCTGTGCTTTGAGTGCTTGCCAGTTGAAATGGAAGTGGTCCAGGGCATGTTCAAGGACACATGTGGAATTTAACAAGTCCCTGTGTGAATGGAATACTGCATCCTCTAGAAGTATCATGCAGCAGGATATTGTTTCTTGAAGGCTTTTCAAAATTCAAATCCTGGGTTTGGTTTTGGGCCCCTCATGACAAGAAAAACATGAAGGGGCTGGATCGTGTCCAGGAAAGGGAACAGAGCTGCAGAACGGTCTGAGGCCCCAGGAGCAGCTGAGGGAGCTGGGGAGGCTCAGCCTGGAGAAAAGGAGGCTCAGGGGGTCCTTCTGGCTCTGCACAACTCCCTGATAGGAGGGGGCAGCTGGGGGGAATCGGGCTCTGCTCTCAGGGAACAAGTGATGGGATGAGACAAAACAGCCTCAAGCAGCAGCAGGGGAGGTTCAGGTTAGACATTGGGAAGGTTTCTTCACTGAAGGGGCTGTCCAGCCCTGCAGAGCTGCCCAGGGCAGTGGTGGAGTCCCCATCCCTGGAGGGGTTTAAAAGTCGTGTGAATGTAGCATTTGGGGACGTGGGTCAGTGGTGGCCTTGGCAGAATGGTTGGACTCATTGACCTTACAGAGATTTTTCAATCCAAACAGTTCTAAAGGATCTTCGTGAGAGACTTGTTCTCCTGTAGCCATTGCAGTGTATGCACCCTCTTTGACTTGATGCATTGTGTGTCTTGTAGGTTGGAACTACAACACCTGTAAACCTGGAGCCATGGGTAGAACTTACCTTGTTGAGGAAGGTATCGGGCAGTACCTGACAGAGCTCAGCACAAAGGTGAAGCCATATGTCACTGGCCTGTTGATAGGGCAGGTAAGTGTGGAATTGTCCTTCCATTCATTCCTGGGAATGGGGAAAACCCCTGTTCACCAGTCTCAGGGTGTGTCTGCTTCTATTGATGTTTTGGAAAGTGTTCCCCACAACGGGACTACGTCATTCGGGCCGTGCGAACCCCTCCGAAGGAGCAGCAGCAGGAGGAGAGCGTGGGCCCTCCCAGGCTGGCATCCCTGGATGAGGAGTGGATCACCACACACGCCAGTCAGGTGAGAACTCCCCTTGGGAGGTGACAAAGGGGTGGGAGGAACAGGAGGGAAATAAGATGGACACAAAATATCTCAGCACTTGTGTTATCTCAAGTCCTTTTCTCAAAGTGAGAGAGCCTTCCTAACCATGCTGGGCACAGATGTTTTAAACCAGAAATCCCCTTGTTGGGGAAGGTGAAATAGGAAAACCTTATAGATATGATTGCCTAGCAAAAGATGCTGAGAATACAGAAACTATAGACAAGGTTGAAATGAGAACAAGCTTTGAGCTACCAAACCCCAGTTACTGAACAACTGAAACACAATGGCATGGCTGATGGAATTAAACCACTCATTGATGAAACAATGCCTTCTGCTTGCAGACAGGTCCAAGGGTCAGAGCAGACCCTCCTAGCTTATCAGAGGACCCAAAAAGTAGATTTTAGAGTTTAAAATGTAACATCCTATGGTAATGCAATGATTCTTACAGGCTGGATGTAGATGATATCAGATTCGTAGCTTGTACCACATTGGTTAATGAAAATTAGAATATTCAACGCAGAAGATGATTTATTAGATTGTAAACGGGAACCACAGGCACTTTTTGCTCTTCTTTTTGTTACCTTTTGTCACTTTTTCTCTCTTTTCATTGCACTCTCTTGCCTCTCCTGGACTTCTTGTGTCCTCTCTACTCTTTTCTTATTTCTCTGACCTGCTTCGAGCTCCTCCCTGCAGCTCTTAGCAGGTCCCTTTCACCCATGCTTTTCTACAATAAACTTCATATGCTAAGATTAAACTCCAGAGGTCTTTCGGCTCCAGCCATCCCGACCGTCCGAAACCAAACTGCACAGCACCCCCGCATCCCCTTATTGTTTTCAGTTTTTTTAATGAAAGGACACTTGATATTACTGAAGGGAAAACACTTGCAGGATGTGTTCTTGCATGCAGAGCCCTATAAGCCAAAACCAGTCTCCCTTAGTTAATTTCTGCTCTTGGTACAGACTTGTTTCCCCAGTGGTTTTTGATATCTCAAGTTACACAATTGCCAATTCCTATTAATAAATGTTCATTTTCATTTCCAAGGTGTCCAGAATGCTTCCTGGAGGGTTGCTGGTTCTTGGTGTGTTTATGGTTGCAACTCCAGAGCTGGCAAAAGACGGTCAAAACGCTTTGCGCAAGGTGAGCAGAGTTCCTGCTGGAAGGACAGCAACAGCTTCAGCTGTGTGTCTGAGGACTTTTCTGTCATTGACTTGACTAAAATACAGTTGGTTTGTTGCTTTATTTCACAAACGTAGTGTTTTGATGTGTGGGTTTGAGACTGGAACCTCAGAAATCCCTGTCCTGTGGGACACTATCTGTTAATGTCCTGTTTGTTGCTGCAGTAGCAAATATGAATTTCTATTTACTGTGTTTATCTGTATTTACTAAATATGGACTTTCTGGCTTAGGGGAAACATCCTCAAGGTTTATATTAAGAGGTACTAGTGATGTTAACATGTTAGTTTTCCTTTTCTGAATGAATCAGTTTAGAGCTGTTTACAGTAGTGAATGATCTAAAATTTGGATTCCTTTAAAAGAACCATCTTGTCTAGAACTTGTGCATTTGACTTACGGGTGTGGGATTAAATTTAAAACATACTCAGAACTACCTGATAGACTTAAAATGCATTTTTGTTACCGTATTGGAGCATCTACTGCCGTATTTAGTTTCTGTTCTGAAGATGTATATTCATTTTATCATTTTTTTAATGAAATCATGGTGAGTGATTTAAGCATGAGCAGGTTGGGCAGCCTGAGATCCAAGAGTCGATTTTGGCAGTTCAGTGCAATTGCATCTCAGTTGTGCTTAATGAAACTGGTAGCTGGCTAAAAAAGATGAGCTGTGTCCAGGTGATCAGTGATTGCTGAATTAAAAACTGGGGGGTTTTTGTTTTTTATAATTAGCAGCTATTTTGCACAGCTTTCCTGACCCAGCTGATAAACATAAAGCTGTAATATGTCTGTAAGGAAAAAGCATACAGACTGGACATGTGAATGCCTGCTGCTTGCTTTGGTTTATAAGGGATTATAGATTAATTGAGATTTCACAAGCCTCTTTCACTTTGGGGAGGGTGCCTCTGAATCCCTGTTGGATGTTCTTTTAATGTGATATTTCAGTGATGTGCAAGCTGTGTTCCCTGCTTATACAAAATCTTGATATCGCTTGGACTTAAAACTTTAGTACAAGACTATTTTCCAGGAATTATAGTGCATATTTTTGTGGGAAAATTCATAACATTTTTTTGGTCTTTAGCTAATCTTCTCAGTGGAAAAGTCCTTGAGTAAAAGAAGGCTCTGGAAACCTTCTGAGGAAGAAGTCTCAGACAGAGCAGCTCTTCAAATCTGTTCTGCTACAAAAAAGTATCCTTTATGAGCAAGGTTTATTGACTGAGGCTGCTACCCCAACCTCCTTTATCCAGTTATTGCTGAATAAATGAGAATTAGGGAGGAGGAGGCTGTTTAAGTTCAGCTAGACATGGATAAGTTGAAATAATTAAGCTTTCTGATTAGCCATGGTTAAGACTATTGACTCTCTTGTCTTTGCAGAATTTCCATAATTTCTTACGAGGTTTGTCTGTGTGATGGTCAAATTACACCTTTTGATTTGCATAAATTGAAAAAACCCATTTGAATTACTGTTTGGCTTCTTGAATTGCTGTTTCCAATGGTGCTTGTGTGGAACTGGAGCAGCAGCAGGCCTGTGGGATCAGTACTAGAGCTGCAGCAGAATGCAGGAGCTGTTGGTAATGACACAATACAAGGAGAGAAAGCAAGGATTTTTCTCTGAGAGGACAGAGAGATGAGAACAAACTACAGATTGGTGCCTTGGTGCTTCTCGTGTCAATACATATTGATCCTAATTTGTTTGTAAGAGGTGGCACTCACTGTGCATCACTGTGGTAGTGGGAGATTACAGGCAGATGTTTTCCCACTTTTTTACACTGATGAAAGGTGAGAGCTTTCTCCAGAGCATAAATTAACTCAACAAGGAAATTTAGTAGAGGACAGAGTTAATTGTGAATTGTTCTGAGTCGTTCCCTTGCTTTTCTCTGGATCTTTTTCTTTAAGTAGCACAGAGTAGTTTGCCGAACCTACGATGTGCAAGACCCAAAGGTGAGCTCACCACAGATTTAATGCATGGCAAGTCATGCTAAAACCCAAAAAAGCCTCCATGCTATGCTTTGTATAGATGCTTTATGGCTTTTCTTTCCTGCTCTCAGAGTTCAGCTAAACCAGCAGACTGGAAATACCAGAGTGCCCTGACTGCTTCCTGGTTAGCTTTGGGCTGCACAGTAAATGTGAACATCCACATTCCACTTCTTGCTACTTCCCCCAACCATGACCTGGAGAAGAACACCAAGGTAACTCACTGCCTGCACCAGTTCCTACACACCAGGAACCACACTCATTTCTCTGCTGAAAATTAAATAAGAATTGTTGAATAGTGCAGGGGAGGAGTAGGACTAATCAGTGGAGAATGTTTAGCAATTATTCTTCTTTTAAATGTAGCACCTCTGCTGTGTTCAGTGAGAAGTTTCCTTTGTTCAAAGTTATATAATAATTGTCATGAGTATCCTAGGTAACATCTCTGGTGCCTCACCTAGTGAAAGGTTACACCCAGCTGGAGCAGGGCTGCAGGGTGCTTTTGCTGTGAGTTGACTTTCAATGGGCTGCAACCCTCTCTACAACCCCCAAATCCTTGGGGTGGCACTTCAGTATTTTGCAAAGCTTGTTCCTTAATTTTTTCTGAACATGGTCCATTTAAGGTTTACCTTTGAAAAAACATAGGTTTTTCAGAGATTTTAAAACTCTCTCGGAGTAACTATTGAAACGCATATTTCTATAATTTTCAGCATGATCCTGTCCAACCCTTTAGTGAAATTCTTTCCTCTTTCTTGTGTTTTTTTTTTTTGTTTGTTTTCACTTATTTTAAAGAATGGCTTAAACCGATGGTCAAAACAGATAGAAGACAGTGTTTTTCTGATCAATGGCCAAGTTAAAGACGAGGATACAGAACTGCTGGAAGGGCAGGTGAGTAGCAAACAACGAGGAATGGAGCTCTAATAGATGTATGGTTGGAACCTCTGTGTGACAAAGCATTGACTGGGGCATCTCCTGTGCAGTATTTGTTGATCTGATTGCCTGTTCCAGGCAACCAAGACACAGAACCGCTCCTGTTCTCGGCTCCATTGCTGCAGATTGCCTCTCCCTCCTCGGGCAGTGTGAACGCAGTAATTATGTGTCAAGAGGCTGAAATGTTTCTATGACAGAGCACGAGTGAGGTGTGAATGTGGGTGATGACATTTCAAAGACGTCTGTCAGCTTGTTTGGCTGATGCATTCATCTCTCCTTTTAATTTTGTAGTTCTCTTCCCCTGGCTGGTTTCTAAGTGCTATTTTTCTCTCCTAAAGGCTGTAAATTAGGGCGCACTCTGTGCTATAGAGAGGAGACTGCTTCAGGGGCTTTTTTTTTCCTGTTTCATGACACAAAGAATTTTTTTCCCCTCAGAAAAAGTTAAGAGGAAATACTCAGCCCAGCACTCAGTTTTCTGATGTCAAGGTTCTGACACAGCTGGTAAGTTTTTAGTGGTTTGCAAAGTATAAGCTTGCCTTTGTATTATAAAATAGAGAAAAAATATAAAATAACAAGGTTCTGAATTATTGCCTAGAAATCCCTCTCACTTATTCCTAAGACTTTTTTTTTCCCACCTGGATATTGAATGTGAAACTGATTGTTGACAGATCTGCGTATTTTGTGCCTTTAGAAATTCTTGTGGCGTGATACCCATGTTGTCCATGAATTGCATGGTATAGCTGAAAGACTGGAAAACAGGTTATGGAAAAGAAGTCCTGTGACTAATTCCTTTGGTGGTAGGGTACCTGTAGGTACCTGTGTACATTGATTTCAAGTGACTTCGCATCTGAAGTTCAGAGTCACCCCCACACTTCAATCCACATCTTGCCTTGGCTAGCTTGGACATTCACTTGGATGATTTTGTCAGAAGCTCAGCTGCCAGCTCTGGATTAAGGCACAGATCCCGTGAGCTGAATCATCATCTGGAGCTGCTGGATCTATGTCAGGAGTTTCCTCTCTAACCAGAGCTGTGAAGAACTGTGAATTTGGTGCCCCAGTCTAGGTCCTGAAGTCCGAATGTGTCCAGGCATTGTTTCATAGCCTTCTGTGTTTTGTCAGGTAGTTCCTGGATTCTCAAAGTTATGTTCAGCAAAACTAGAAATGTATGCAATGCCATTTTAAAGACTCCATGAGTATCTCAGCTGCTTTTGTTGTTACTGTGTTTTTACTGTCTGTTGTTTTGAGGTTAATTGCTGCAGGGAGAGGAAAACTCTTTTTTGGCAGAAGTGGTTGGTGCAGTTGGTGTGGAAGTCGTGCATCCCCGTGTTTCCAGGTGTTGTCCTGGAGTGCTTCAGGCACACACTCATTGTTGTGGTAATTAGGGAGAGCATTTCTAGGCAACAGTTTGATGCAGCTGACAGTGTGACCACGTGTGTAATTTGGTACTGATGATGGGATGACTCCCAGCGCACCCTGGGTTACACTGATTATAGTAAACACAAAAACTTCATTGTTTAAAAAAAGTCTGAAAACGATGTATCAGTTGCAACACTGTTATTTGCCACAAGCCTGGAAAGTTTTAAAATCTCGTAGACACAAGTGTTTGAAACACCTGGAGAGGTAAACGCATTTTCCATAACGGAAAAGAGATTTTCAGTCTTCATGAACAACTAAAATAAAATTAGTTATAAATGATGAGGGAAACAGGTTGTGTGTGAACACCTGCTGTTGATTTGATGGTTCTGGTTGTAGTGACTGCTGCAAGTGGCTGGCCCTGAGATAAAAGTGGCTGTGTTTGTTCCTCAGTGCCAGGGCGCGAGCGCCAGGTCCACGGCGACGGTGCAGGTGTGCAGCGGCTCCATAAACCTGCGGGGAGCTGTCAAGTGCAGGGCCTACGTCCACAACAACAAGCCCAAGGTTAAAGAGGCTGTTCAGGTACTGAGCAGGGTCTTAGTCCATCAGAAACATTCTGCTGAAACACGTGGAACTTGCCATACTGGTTTTTCTTTGCCAAAATGGTCTAAACTGGGGTCAAAATGTTCATCTGCTTGGACGGGGGGATTGTTTCAGTAACCATTCATGTGGGCTCGGTTTGGTTCTTTCTTCTGAAGGATATGGATAAGGTGCTCTGGTGCTCTGGATAAGGCTGGGCTCTGGGGAATCTTTGCACAAATTGTTAAAGGGATTAAGAAAAAGTTGCAGACTGTATTTTTATATTTGTAGAGGTAAAATTCAGATTTACTCTCTTAGTAATTTATTTTTTTCCCTTACTGAGTCAATGCCTCGTGATTATTTTTGTTTGGTTTTACTGATAAATACCTAGAAGTTGTCAGTTCTTATCCTAACAATCCTAAAACTTTCCTGACCTTTTCATTTTTGTTTTGTGGTTTTCCTTCTTGATGCCAGTTCTTTTGATGTTTGCTTCTCTTTATTAATAAATTATTATTTATTAATTTGAAAATTCACACTAGTTTTTGTTTTCTAGGAAAAAACTATTCTTTCATCATGGGTTAAACATATGGGGCTTCTTTGGTTATTTCTTCCTGGTTAAAAGCTTTGTAAA
Source organism: Orthonyx spaldingii (assembly GCA_013397795.1). Taxonomy (NCBI): domain Eukaryota; kingdom Metazoa; phylum Chordata; class Aves; order Passeriformes; family Orthonychidae; genus Orthonyx; species Orthonyx spaldingii. Next base: position 234,716 of record VZTJ01006248.1, on the reverse strand, counting down.
TGGCTTTGATATTCCTGATGATTTCACTGTGTCCTTACAGGCTTTGAAAAGAGACATAATAAACACATTGAGTGATCGGTGTGAAATACTGTTTGAAGATCTGATTTTAAATGAAGGACCTCAGAAAAAAAGTAAGAAATTAAAAAAAACCCCAGCAGCTTATATTTGAAGTGAATGTTGGTTGTTTTAGAAAATTCTGGTATAGCGAAGTTCCAGTATAGTTAGAGCAGAATAAAAAGTAAAAACTATAATTGCTGCTTGTCAGCCTTGAGTTTTTCTTAAATCCGGAGATTTTTTGTCAAGTTTGTGTCCCTTTGGCATCACAGCTTTCACACCATGTTTGTGTTCAGTTCCTGTGACCACAAAATGCAATTCCAGCTTCTTCCTCACTCATTAGAAATTACGTGATTTTTAAAACTTCTGTAGTTGAAATTCCTGTCTCTGAAATTCCAACTGTACCCTGCACACTTTAAATTTTTATTTTCATTTTTTAAATCCAGGTATGGTGTTCCTGTTAATACTCAAGTGTGTTAAAACTTGGTAGAAGCCAGATCTCTGAGCATGTACTGGGGACTCTTTAAACTTCTTTAAGTCAGCGCAGTGGTGTCATTGTCTTATTGTGTTTAAACCATAAAGGAATTAATTGACAAATCAATGGGAATATCTCGGGTAGGGAGAGCCTTTTCCATCGCAGGTAGTTCTGAGTGCCCTCTCTAGGTGGCAGCCGAACTTCGTGGCTCTGACACTTCTGCAGTTCTTTGTGCTGGTGAAATCCTGCTGCTCGGGGAGCTCCCACCCGCAGGCTCTGCCAGAGCCCTCCTGCAGGGCATTCCAAACAGGAGAAAAGCTCTGCTGAGCGTTTTATGGCCTGCTTTGGAGCTGCCTTGGGTGCTTCTGGAGAGATTAATAATGTAAGGACATAAATCCATATAATAGCAGCCAACTAAACCAGGCATGTGTGAAAGCAGGGGTTTTACACGGAGACCTTGAGCTCTTCTTTTGCAATGACTTTATCTTACGCTCAGAGATTATGGAGGAATCTTACCATAACTGTCAAGGTTTTCATTGGGATGGTATTTCTCCCTCTTTCCTTTTAGATTTTGAGAGGGAATATCATGTCTTGCCTCAGAGACTGTTTGTCCCAGTTGCTGGATCCAGTGTGATGCTCAGTGATTATAAGTTTGGTGATGAGGCTGCTGGAGAAATCCAGGAACGTTTTGTGGAGATGTTAGATCAGCCTGTGCAAGCTGAAGATATCCACATAGCTGAGGACATTAGCACAGGTAAATATCTGACAGCCAGGGCAGGCTGGGTCAGGGGCTGGGAAAATGCAAGGTTTGTATGTGCCTCTCTACACATTAATTAGAGAGCATCCTTTATTGACAAATAAACTCTTAAAAAACACCCTGTAAAGCTGTATTTTTTACATGAATATATATATCTACACTTTCAGTAGTTCTTTTTAGTGCTATGCTAAGTAGTTTTGAGAATAGATAGAATAAGAAGTTGAGTGATTTAGTCAAATCTACTTTTTTCACTACAGATTTAAAAACACTTGAAAAATTCTATTAGCAAAACACACATGTAGTCTAATGTGTCTGTCAGGAAGTTTTCATGCTAAACCTGATGTTCTAAAAAACATCAAATACCTTTCTTTATTCTGAGTGTTTTAATTTATGTACCAAATGCAGTGCCCAAACCTGAAGATTTGTGGTTCACTCGGAATGAAAACAAAATTGAGAGCACTTTTCATTTTCTACTGAATGTCTCACAAGTTTATGGTCTGATTATTAGACTGCTATATTCCCTTTAATACAGATATTTTGCTATAATCTAGTTACTGGCATCCTCTTTCTGAATATTTCTGGTTTATGTCATTTCTTGTTGGGTTTTTTCCCCCTTGCAATGTTAATTTCAATGTAGAATTCAAATATGACATTGAAATGCATCTAATAACATTTCCTGTGACCTTAAGAAAGAGATTTTACTCCCCTTTTTTCCACCCATCAACATGCATATGAGCTGCAGATTCCAGTTTTATAATTTAAATAAATAAAAAATCCAACACTAGTTCTCAGATAAGAACCATGAACACTTTTTGATGTTGGTATTTAGGGACAAAAACTGGGCAATGTAATCATGACTTGCTGTGCAGGGTGAGCTGTGAGTATTGATATTCTCCTTGACCTACTTGTTTCCTTGGAGGGGGTTTTGAGTTTCCTAATTTCAGAGCTAACCATAAATTCTTGTCTTTCTAAATGAATCAGCTCCCCCCCAGGCTTTAACCAGATCTGTTAGCTGTGAACTGACTCATCATCTTGAGGAGTAAGAGGTGTACAGGAACCTCAAGGAAAACAGGAAAGCCAATAAAAATCTCCCTGGCATTACTAGAGTAACTTTAATACCCTTAGAACTAATTACTACTGAGCTTTAAGCAGTGTAACTTAGGGAAGCAAATGAGTATTGTTGTAGCAGTGGAGAGAGGTGTGGGAGGAGAGAGGTGATGATTCAGTTCAGCTTTATTGCTTATGTAAGGCTGTGTGAGCTGCAGGTAGGAAGGAAACACCTTTCCACTCACAGCAGGGCATCCCAAAGATTAATGCCAACAATAGGTGTGAAGTGATGGCCACAAAATGAGCTTGAATGTTCTTATACCCTGCTGCTTGTAGAGTTAAATGGAGGGGATTTATATTCCTTTTTTTTTTTTTTTTTTTTTTTTTTTTAAAAAAAAAAATTAAAAANAAAAAACCCCAAACCCACAAACTAAAATAAGTGCAGAGGAGAGGGGAAAACATGCAAGGGGATTTTGGGAAAGCCTGGCCTTGTCTTGGTGACCACCATAAAGTTTGTCCATGGAATGGGCTCTATTAATAGCAGTGATATCAAGAATGCTATCAGCACAGCACTGTTCATTCTGATAATTAATGTTGGGGCATCAGTCACTTGTGGTTTATTCAAATCACAAGTTATTTATACACTTTTATCACACAGGAAGGTCATTTTAGAAATGCGTCCTATTAAATGCATACAAAGTGTTCTGAATTCTAAGAAAAAACATTAATTATGGAATTTGATTTTTATTATTGCTTTGGTATGAAATGTCTGAAGATTGCTGAAAACATGTTTCTGTGTTATCATGGCAGTCTGTGGTTTCCCTTTTCTAGTGCATCATATTAACTTGGGAAGCATGTGTTCTTCCTCTAAGCTTGGCTCTGACTTTGTCAATATTCAGTAATTGGTTTGTAAGGAATTTTGTCATCAGCCTTTCTGTTTGTGTCACAGTTCCTGTGGTCTGAGGCACCTACCTCGAATTAACTGGAAATGCTGTTCATACTGAGGTTCTGGGAAAAGTTTGCTGATAAAAAGAATTCTCTAAAATTCAAGAACAGAATCAGGCTTTTGAAATAATTTGGGATTTTGTTGTTCTTTAAAATATGCACTTCAGAAGAAGAGGATCTAATCAGTATAAGGCAAAAGATTTATTTTTTAAGCAGCGTTTAGTCAAAACATGAAATTTTGAGGTCAGTTTTATGTGTTTACTGAACTTGGCCTCTCCTGCTGTCTCCTGCAGTTTTAGTCTCTTGATTCCTTGTGCAGCTCTCTAGTGGGGACACCACTGGGTCATGCTTTAAAACTGCTACATGGAAAATAGAAAGTAAACCCCGACTATTTATAAATGAAAGCCTTAAATAGCTCTAACACTGTAATTTCAAGGTGTTTAGTGCTCTAATACAGGCAGCTGAAAGCTCTGCATTTCTGATTGGCTTTACTAAATCCCTGCTCCTCCTTGGTGCAGGGGGTGGGCTGTTAAATACCCTGAGTGGATAGACAGAAATAAAACTTTGGCAGTGGTAATCACTTCCCCATCTTGGTTAGGAAACTGAAGAATTAAGGATTCATATAATTGGTACTAGAAAACATCTGCTATGAAGATTCTTTTGTGTGATTTGTGCTACAGCTGCTTCACTTGCAGATCTTCCAGAATGTGATGGCATAAAGGTCTATGGTAACTGAATAGCTCAAGGGTGGTTCTTTTTTCTTTTTCCCTTTGTCTTTTTTTCCCCTCTGAACAAGTGAGGAATGTGCAGCTGCCTTGATGTGCAGCTTCCGAAGGTCCCCTCAGCACAGGGAGGCACAAAGAAACCTCAAGTTAGAAGGCTCAGACTGTCCTACCTGCTCATCAAATGTACAGGGCAAAGGAACCTGCTGGAGCAGGACTTCAGAGGTGGCCCAAGAAATGCAGGCTGATTATCCCAAAGTGGGATGTTTTAGGGAATTCAAAACTCCAGACAAAATGTTCTCTTACTGTGCTAGTTAAGATAGTTACTGAAAACCTATATTGAAACAATGACTCCTCTACTCTAGCTGAAAACTTTTTTTCATATTTTAGGTAGTTGAGGGAGTGTTTTTCTTGGCACAGAGAAAATGATGGAGCCATGGCCTCATTGAGGACCAGTGGGATTCAGGGATATTTGATAATTTCTCTTCAAAGAAACACACTTTGCACTGAAATTTTACTTTGGTTTTACATGTATGTGCTGCTTGCAGAGAGATCTCCAAGCAATGGTTTGCTTAATATATGCTTATAAATATATATATGTCTGTATATCTGTATATCTCACTATCCTGTTGAGATTCATATCAGACAGGTACTAATTGCTCTGCTGGAGTATATCCTATGCCAGTTCAGTGAGTTTAGGGATAAAAAAAGCCTTAAGACAGGTTCTAAAAGCCTACTTTGGGTGCTTTTGTGTAACAGTTCTTGTGCAAGTTTGACTTAAGGAGATTTTGAAGACAAATCATCCACATGACTCAGAACCAACCTTTCTGATCACGTCTAGATTATCTAGATATTTCCACCACAGCTAATGATAGAGAAAGTACTTTGTGAATCATTTGTATATGAGGCACACAAAGGATGTGCCTTACTGCTCAAGTATGTAATTTGTGATTTTTTTGCTGATGGACAATCCCGCTGTGGAAAGGAGATCTGGTTTTATTCAGATCAGTGTGCCATGGCCTTCTAAACCCCCGTATCTGGTACTGCTGGGGGTTTTCCTTGTGTCCTGAACAGTCTGTTGGGCTCGTTCTCTTACCTGAGCCTGCCCCAGACACATCCAGCTCTCTCTGCCATGCACAAACACTTTCTCTTACACTTTGCATATGCAGAAGGTGCCTGTGGTCATAGCTAGGGAATTGTAATCCAAACTTTTGGCAAGTGAAGCCTTAGCAAACTGCTGGAAATGGGAATGCTGCAAATGGAAGGCCTTTGGCCCACCACCATCAAGCAGCCTTATCACTGAGGGGTGTATGGCGTATTCCGTGCTGCCTCTGTGTGGCACAAACGAGTTGGGCTGGAGGACTGCAGATTAATCCCCTTCTTTCTCTCCTGCCCCTCTAACAAGCTGGGTATAGCCAAGGGATTAGGGAAATCTTTGCGAAGGAAATAGACACAGGTTTGGGTCCCATCCGCCTGGAAATAGATTCAGGCTCTCTCACATCCGGGCTGGGCAGACTAAGGATTTAGTAATTCTTCCAAAGAGGAATGAGTCCTCCATGCCTGCTGTGAAAGGGTATTTTTAGAGGATCTTCAAAAAGAAATTTCTGTGTTTGGAAAAAATGCATTTCTGGCTGTTGGGTAGGGAAGTGCTGCCAGGCTCATCCTCTCGTGGCAGTGGGATTTGCATGTACCCTGAACTCAGGACAGATGGCTCTGAGGGGAAGCTTTGATCTTGGAAGGTGCTTACTGGTACATTTGGGTGGTTCCCTCTCAGGGTAGTCAAATTCTCCCCAAGCTATGCAAAGAGGGTTGGGAATGTTACTGTGGAAGCAGGGCGTGGAAAATGAGTTCTGGAAGAGGAACTCCTCCCAAAATGCATTTTTTTCTCTTTAGTTTTACCCACTCCAGCCATACAGCATAGTTTAGCACTGTGCTGTTGCTGTTGTACCACTTCTACTACAATAAACTTTTTTTTTCTACCATAAATACACTTTATAAAGTTGATGTGAAGTTCTTGGCTTTTTGCATTAATTCACTGTAAAACACAACTGTTAATTTTTCCCTTCTTCCCTTGATTTCTGTGCAGTTGATATTTGTCCAGTGGCTGACAGCCCGGGTGACACACAACAGGCACAGCTGACAAAAGCAACGTTGCTGTTGAAGCTTCAACAAAACATGGGTATGTAGCTTCCCAGATTTTCCTATGGCACTCCAGAACCTGCCCTTTCAGGACTGATAGCTCCCACAGCATCCTAATTGTCAGCTCAGGAATTCAGGGAACGCCAGCCACAGAACTCTCCTTTCCAATGCAACTTCTCCATAGTGCTGCCTAGTCCAGCTCTCAGAGATCTGTCTGCACTTGGTACAGCTCTCTTTGCTGTGGGTCTGCTTGTATTGAAATAGTTACACTTTAGTCAACAAAGCAGTAGCTTCTGGTTTCTATTAAGTATTAGAAATAGAATATGGTAACTGGAAGATTAAATAGAAACAATAAATATGTGTTTACTTTGGATGTAAAAAAGTTTTCCCTTAAATCATCCCTCAGGAGTTTTGGGGTTTTTTGTGTGTGTCCTCAGCTGCATTAGTAATGAGCATGCTAATAAAAGTAGTTTTTGAGGTAGCTCTTTTTGTTTCTCCTTGTGCTCATTCCCCCTGATCCACCCTCCCCTCCCTGCCTGCTGCTGCCTGTGCTGCCCTTCCTTCACTGCCTGTTCCCTCTGGATTTAGGGATTGTGCTCCCCTTCCCTCACTGCCTGTTCCCTCTGGATTTAGGGATTGTGCTCCCCTTCCCTCACTGCCTGTTCCCTCTGGATTTAGGGATTGTGCTCCCCTTCCCTCACTGCCTGTTCCCTCTGGATTTAGGGATTGTGCTCCCCTTCCCTCACTGCCTGTTCCCTCTGGATTTAGGGATTGTGCTCCCCTTCCCTCACTGCCTGTTCCCTCTGGATTTAGGGATTGTGCTCCCCTTCCCTCACTGCCTGTTCCCTCTGGATTTAGGGATTGTGCTCCCCTTCCCTCACTGCCTGTGTTCCCTCTGGATTTAGGGCTGGTCGTGGCAGCCGCTGTCGCAGTCCTGGCATCGATCTTCTCCTTCAACTACTTCAGTGATTGATCTCCAGTGATTAAACTCCAGCCACCACAGCTCCTGGGAAGCACTGGCCGTTCACAAGATGGAAACAACTGGGTTATTATATTAGTAATTAAGAATTGTTGCCTAAATGTCACCAGGTAGAGGTGCAATATAAACTGTAATGATAGGTTCAGTTACCTTGTTCCTTCATGCACTTCCTAGATCAAGTAGAATTATGCACTTACAGAATCAAGTAGAAGGTGAATCAGGTTTACAAGAAAATAACCCTGTGGCTCTGTATAAATGAATGATAATATTATTTTCTAGAGAGATCCCTTAAACAAATACAGAACCTTCATTTTCTTCCTCCTGGCTCCTTTAATGCAAAATGCTGCTCCTGGTGTTTCTCAGGGTATTGGTAAAACCTGCATAAGGACCTGGTATGACAATTTCTGCTTCAAGGGTTCCTTTGCTAAGAGAAATCTTCTTTTATTATAGTTAATTGGGGGAAAATTAGTTTCAGTGAAGCCAGCATTTCACTATATACATTGTTTTAAATAATAGTGGCTAACTGGCATAAAATGCATATGAATAGTTTCTAGAAGTTTCAAGACTAGACCAAGGCAGCCTGTAAATAGCTTGGTTCAAGACCTGGAGAACTCAGAAATCAATGAAATGCATAGCATTGCTGAGCTGTGTTTATGCTGCTACCTTTTACTCAGTGCCTCCTGATGAGGATTTCTCTGTCCAGCTCCAATACAATCATTGCTATCTTGGAATTTTAACTATTTCAGCAACAGTTACACCTAGGCAGGCCTCATGGGCTATCTTGCAGATACAGGCAAGTTATCAAAATTACTGCTAATCAGGATTTTTAGGCTATAAACAGAGAGCTTTCCATTATGAGAGATTCTCCTGGGGATGTTGGCCAGTTACATGTTTACTTGCCATGAGGAAGGTGGAAGGAGGGAATGAATTCTAGTAAGGTTAATAAAGATAATTTGTATATGAAATGTGATGTTCACTTGGACCTGAACTACAATAAGAAAGAATTAAAGGCATTTTAATACTAATGCAAATTTGTTTGTTTGTTTGTTTGTTTGTTTGAAGGCAGTGGAACACAAAGAAAAAAAAATAAACCCCTTGATTCTAAAGCATAATCAAGTATGTACTGGGATACCTTTATTAAAGGCAACTCTGAGAAAGGTGTCTTGACTACTTTTGCCTCACCTGTGTATTCTGTTTTTACATGTTTGGAAAAAAGAGCTGCTTTTAGTATGGTAAATATATTTTGACACAGTGTTGACTTCTGTGCTCAGCATTGCTCAAGTGGGGCCTCCTGAAGGAAGCTGAGTGTTGTAATGGAGGCACTGGGTTCAGCTGCTCTGGGTTTTATAGTTGCTTTTCATTCTGTGCCAGTGGGTGGAATGAATAGGCAGGAATCAGGAGGTGGGATGGCATCCAGGGGAGGCTGAGGGTTATCCAGAAAATAGCAGTAATTTTGTTACATGCCTCAAAATATGGTTGGTTTAAAAATCGCTCTGCTACAGCCTCTGTTAGAAGGAGGAAAGGAGGAACAGGGGTGCAAAGAGAAGAAAGGAGCTGTCTTTTGTCTCTTTTTTTTTCTCTTTTTTCTCTTTTTTTAAGGAGAATAAGGTGTGCTTTTGGAGGTAAAATGCAAAATCGTTATTCTTTAGTTGCCTGTAACGCAAAACTCAGCCACAGAAGTGAAGTATAGTATCTCTGACCCCAGAGAAGAATATGGTCCTGAAACACTCTTCCTGTAGTTGTTCTTGTTTAGTACTTGTGGTGTCAAAAACAGAGCTTGTTGGGATGTATTATGTCAGGGATCCCCTAGCAAAGAACTCTGTTTTTCTTCCCCTCTGCAAGCTTATTCAGTGCTTAGTAAATGATCCTCTTCTTTGTGGTGATGGTCAAATTAATCCTTCAGTTTATAACTAACTAGGTATCAGGGATCTGTGGGAGCCTGATATTCTAATTTGGGCTCTGGTGGAGATTTCAGGTGTGATGTAGGAGACTGTTGAAGTGCCATCTGTGCAATAACAAATTGATTAACTCTGTCAAATTAAAAATGAGTAATTTGACTTGTACCTACAGATTGAGCCTTCCTGTCATCCTGGCATGAGGAAATAGTGGATGTAGAAGAAAACAGGTTCTCACTTGTCTTAGGAATTACAGGACTAACCAAGAGGGTGTTTCATTTTCCCATCCTTTCTTGTACCATTTTGTGCCATTGATAGCAAAAGAAAAGGAAGGCTTTAGGATAAATTAAAATGTGTGTGTAAGAGAAAAGGAAAACAACCTTTTAAAAATCTATTTCCTGACTACTGCATAACTCTAGCTCAGGTTTCACTGTAGGTTTATCCTTTTCCTGCCTGTATAATACTCTGAAGCTTTCAGTCTGTGAAAACTCTGTTGCGACTGACACTGAGCTTTGTAAACTCATGTCCATGATTGCAGATATATATTTATTTTCATATGTAAGAGTCCAAAGGAATGGTTTGGACTTCCACATCTGAAAATCAGGCTCTTCTAAATATAGTTCTAAAATTTATGATACAAAATAGTTTTACAGAATCATTATTTTCTGTGCCATGGGGTTTTAAAATGTAGTTTTAAAAGCGTCAGTGGTCTTGATCACTGAGGTTTATAATTCCTCACATCTGAGGGCAGCATTTGGTGTGATAAGTTGTGACAGGTTGTGATGGTTTGACCCTAGCTGGCAATTAAGGACCACACAGGGCTTGTTCACCTCCCTGGGGCAAGGGGCAGGAGGGTTGGAACAAAGATAAAACTCTTGGGTTGCCATAAGAACATTTAATAATTGAAATAAAGTACAGTATAATAATAGTTGTAGTAATGGTAATAATGAAAAGGGAGATAACAAAAAGAGAGAGGCGCATACAGACAGACGAGTGATCCCAGTGCAGTCCCTCACCACCCACTGATGCCCAGCCCGTCCCCAGCAGCCCTCAGCCCTCCCGGCCGACTGCCCCAGTTCAACCACTGGGCATGGATGGCATCCCATGGTGTGGAATATCCCTCTGCCCAGGGGGATCAGCTGTCCTGGCCATGCTCCATCCCAGCTTCTGGTGCAGCTCCTCACTGGCAGAGCCTGGGACACTGCAAAGTCTTTGACTCGGGGTAAGCTCTGCTCAGCAACAACTGAAACATCAGTGTGTTATCAAAGTGATTCTGTACTGAATCCAAAACATAGCCCTGCACGGGCTGCTGGGGGGAAAATAACTATCCCAGCTGACAGCAGAACACTGGCTCTACCAGAGGCTTTGCTCTCAATCTGAGCAGCAGTGACAACAGTGATAATTTGTTCCCCCCTCTGCTCCATCAGAATATTTGGGGACACTCGGGGTCTCTGTGACTTTGACTCAAAAGGAAGAGTAACCACAGCCCAGAGTTGCAGGAAGGCTGTTCTTGTGCTTATTGAAGCATTTACTGTTTGCTACTCAGAAACAGTAATAAATGCTTGAGTCAAGTCTTGCTTTTTGTTTTTAAGGTGTTGGGTTTTTTCCTGCAGAAACTGATAACTGCTGTGATCAGAGTTTTATTTGCAACTTCATTAGTCATGAGGTTCTGTTGAGGCTTGGTGCCACATGTGTGTTTGCTCTATGGTTTTTGTTTTTTAAATTACAGGTTGAAGAAAATCCTGCTTAAGCACACTTAATCTGCCTCTTAAATTGGAGTGTCAGCTTATTCCTTACAGTAGCTATAGGTGCAGCTTCTGTGGTGCTATTGTTGGGGTTTTGTGCTTTCAGCCTTGTTCTCAAAGAAATGAAACTTGTGTGATGAGGCTCCTGATGTACAGCCTAATGGCTTTTAAACCAAGGTGGATAAAGAGGGAAAATTCTCAAGGAAGTTAAATTCCCACAACTTACACGGAGATTTTTTCAGTGTGTAGAGGATAGAAATTTTTCATGTCTTTTCTTTAAAACACATCATTAACAAAATGCAAGAAAAATGGCCCGCTACTCAGGTAACTGGGCACTTATGTGATGGACAAAAGATAATTCAGTATTTTCTACAGAAACTCCTACAAGATCATTGGATTTTCATGCTGTTGTGTGTATCTGCAAATGGTGGGTCTGCAAACACTGAAGAGACAAATGAAATGTTAGTATGAAAGTGACTTTACCTGAGGGATCAACTTGACGCTTCAGTAAGGGGAGAGAGGACTGCTCCAAGGGAAAAGCTTTATTCCCCCTGAAGTTCCAGCAGAAAGACTTGGGACAGTGTCTCACTCAGCAGTTCACAGATTGGAAATCATGACATTTTGGGAACATGCTATTTGAATTCTTGGTGTAATAAAGTCACAAATTGTTCTACAGGTTAGAGAAGATTTTACGAGAGATGATTAAGAAGGTGTACATGAGGTGATGTTTCTAGAGCTCTGTTAAAGTAGTCATCCATGGCAAAACAACATTAAAAGTAGAAATTCAGTAGCATTTTGATAGTTTCTAAAAAAGAACAAACAAAATAGAAATAGTCTTTAACGTTTTGATAATCTCAAATGCTATAAGCAAATCTGTGCTGTTAAGATCTTTAGTAAGATACAGATACATCCATTCTCAGAGTCAAATTCAGCCTTTAGCTTTGCCAGTGTGCAGAAGTCACTGAAGTGTTTCTAATGTTTTGTTGTGCTATATCAGAGAGAGGAAGGTTTATAGTGAGTTTACCCCATGTCTTCCTCTAAGACAGATTGTTAAATTGTAGTTCTCAGCAGCTTCCCTTTAACAAAACTGAAAACTTGGAGTTTAGTAAAGGTCTAGTGAGTACTTACTAATATTTCACATGTCTTTAAGGCTAAGGTTATGTACTACCAATATAGTTCACACTTCCAATGGCAGGTTTTGAGAGCTGATAAGCTTTATTCAGAGTTATTACATAAGCATAACATACTTTTCCAGCAACTCACAGACATTTTAAATACTGCTGCTCAGCATAGGGAGCACCGATGAACTGAAATCAGCTGATGCTGTGTCTGTGTCAGCTGTTTGGGTGAAAAACTTACAGGAGCACAGAGCTACCTCCTCTCTTTGCATCAGTAAGAGAGAATATTAATTTTGAATATTAAATATGGAATAAAGTAATGACCTGGATACTTGAGCCATGTAGGAATGCAAGGACTTTGGGCTGTTTGTCTGCCCTTAAAACTGCTTGTTCCTGCCAAAGTTGGTAGAAGTGAATCAAGAGCCAGGACTTGCTGTAACTCCAGAGCATGCAGATGGCTTTTTGTGTGCACAGAGGGTTGGACCAGTCCTGTCCCCATTGAGATGAAGGACTTGTGCTTTGTGGAGACAGGCATGGGCCCTCAAGTTTTAATTTGTTTTTCCTACATTTCTTAAATTTCACTCCTGTTCTTCCTATTACTTGTGGCTGGCATAGAAATATGTACAGGACTGCCAGCTGTATGTGTTTTAAGTAGAATTCACATACTAACAGTTAAATGATTTTTGTATCTTTATATGTTACAAATAAGTCAGCAAAGACAGCCTTCTCTAAGTGGGATGGGTGTTACTGACATTGGTTTACAGCTGACTGAAGAGGAAAGGGAGGCAGTGAGGACCATGGCTCTAATTATTCAACATCTTGCTCATCCGTGCCATTCCCCAGCGCCCGAAGCTCCCTTTCAGGTAGCAGCCCATACTCATTTAGGAAAGCCTCCACATCCACAGCAAAAAACTCCTCGTTGAACTGTTCAGAAACACTAATGAAATTGCTCAGGAGCTCCCCGGCCTTGTAGACCAGTAGGGAGGGGAGCACCTCGTTGGAGAAGCGATCCCCGGCGCCCGTGCTGGAGGCCTTGATCTTGCAGAACTTGACGGTGGGGTACTCGGCCGCCAGGCAGGTCAGGCTGCTGTTGAGGGCCTCGCAGCCCTTGACGCCGTCCTCGTAAATGTGCACGATGACCGTGGTGGTTTTGTGCTCCTTCTCCACGGCCTCCAGGAACTGTTCCCCGTTCTGCAGCTCGCACAGGAAGCCGAACTTGGGCCCGAAGCTGAGCCGTTGGTGCATGTCCTGCATGCAGCGCTTGCGGTACTGCTGTAGGCAGCTTTCGTCCTCCTGCGCGTCGTGAATCAGCTCGTACTCCTGCATGCTCATCTGGGAACAGCCAGAGAGTGCTGGGTTAGTGACTGGGAACCCCGTGGAGCTGCAATGGGGACAGACCCACCTGGTGTCTGGAGAATCCCGAAAGCTGAGCCAGAAGAACCATCACTCCCTACGGTCACTTCGGGAGACAGGTGAAGATCCTGTCTCAATGCTTGCCTGTCAGCATGATGGTGCTGAAGGCAGTGGCCACATTTGACAAATGTTTATGGATCTCTCAGAGCTGGTGGAAGTTTTGCCAGTAGTGGAGCAGGTTTAATTCCTGTGTTATTGGGGGTTTGGTTCCCCCCTGTTTCAGAATTAGTAAATGGTCATGAGTGATGTTCAGGCTCAGAGCTCTATCCTGACCAATAGGTTTTTAAACATGCTAAAAATTCTCTATTGCCTTAACCAAGGATAGAGCATTGTGGCAGGGAAGGGAGGAAGAAAAGTCCAGCTGTGCTGTGATAGATGTGAAATACACTGCTTGTTTTACTGAAGTTACCCTTTGCTTGACAGAGAACTGGATAGAATCACAGAAAGCCCTGTAAGATCATCAAGTCCAACCGTAACTCAGCACAGCCAAAGCCACCTCTAACCCATTGTCCCTGAGTACCACATCCCTATTTTTTGGGATGCTTTTAGGGATGGTGACTTCATCAATGCCCTGGGTAGCTCCTTCCAATGTTTGACCACTGTTATTGGGAAGAAATTTTCCTGATATCCAATCTAAGCCTCCCCTGGTCCAGCCTGAGGCCGTTCCTTCTCCTCCTGTCCCTGTGCCCTGGGAGCAGAGCCCGACCCCCCCGGCTGCCCCCTCCTGTCAGGGAGTTGTGCAGAGCCAGAAGGACCCCCTGAGCCTCCTTTTCTCCAGGCTGAGCCCCTTTCCAGCTCCCTCAGCCTCTCCTGGGGCTCCAGCCCCTTCCCCAGCTCTTTTGTTTTGCACATGTGTTCTGCCTGCATTGTGAGAGTTCTGCTAAGTTACACAGAAACTGAGTGGAAAATTCAAGATTTTCTATCTTATAGCAGGCATGTTTTATATTTGCTTCTCTTACCTTACGACAGAATCTCTCTCTGGTGTCTTTATCATCTCTGCTGAAAGATCTGTGTGGTGAAGACATTTGTCTAAGCATTTCTTTCTTGCTCAGGGGTAAGGAGTCTCCATCTTCACTCTCTAATTTGAACTTCCTCCAGTCATGGATCACACCTTTGGGCCCTAAGAGAGAGGAAGCTGGGTGAGAAAGTGGCTGCAACAAGAGGTTTCTTGAGAAGTTTCTGTTCTTTGCTGGTTTGTCCTTCTGTGCCTCAGGTTATCTGTCCCTCCTCCTTCCAAAGCACTCTCCAGGAGTGCTGAGAACCAGAGCTTTGGGATCAATGTGTCCCAAAAAGACAGAAATAAAGAGGGTTTTTCTAACCTGGATCACTTTGATGGTCTGGTTCCCATCAGGATCCTTTGGAAGGATTTTGGTGAACTACATGAGCAGTTAGCATGGATGAGGATGTTGAAACCTGTTAAAACTGCCATGTATGGCCAAAGGTGGTGTTTTGTAGACATATATTTGATTTCTTTATAAACAGGGTATTTAAATAAGTGATATGTATAAGGACTCAGAGCAAAACTAAGAATGCAGGACATTTGAGATTATTTATAAATAAAACCCAAAAATACCTGTTGCATTGAAAGAGTAACCCATAAGGCAAATGATCATTCTGATTGTAATGCAGATCTTGGTCTTTGGAGCTGCTTGATTAAACTGCTTAAATTTTGAAATCCGAAAAAAAATTAATTTCAAAATTCCAGTGCTGTTTTTCAAAATGAAAAGTTTTAATCTGCATCTTAGGCTTTAAAGCAAAAACAAAGAATATTTCAGTGTTTTCAGAGGTGAAGTTTCCTATGAAAAATTTAGAAAAGGCCGGGTAAGCAGCTCTCATTTTCACAAGGAAGAAGTGATGAAAGTGAGATGTGGTGTGTGTGTGTGTGTATATATATATATATATATATTTTATTTTATTTTTTTTTTCCATAGAATGGTTTGGGTTGGAAGAGACCTTAAAGCTCATCTCATTCTACTCCCTGCCATGGGCAGGGACACCTCCCACTAGACCAAGTTGCTCAGAGCCCCATCCAACCTGTATATAAATCATAGTCTTGGCCAACAGCAGCAAGGCTGGTTGGGAAAGAACCCCAGAGTTATTACAAGAGCTGCAATTATTATACCTCCAAGGAAAAGAAGCCCTCGGAGCACAGGGAGGTAATGATTTGCATCCTGTTACATGTCAGTGGGGTGGAGGAGATGATCCCTGGCTGTAGAGCTGAACACAATGGCAGTACTCATAAAAATCCTGGTCACTGAGCACTGGATTAAAAAGAATGATGATTTTGAGCGAGGCCTCTTGTAAGGCTTCTAAATACTGTGCTGTGTTTGCCACAAGGGGCATTTTTAGTAATGACTGTTCCTTCTGTGAGAAGGAAAAAATCATTTTGCCTTTCTAGTGAGACGTTATCACCTAATTCTAGTGTGGGAGTGTGGGTTTTGTTGCTCTGTTGTCTTCTCTCATGTCCCGGAGAACAAAGTGAAGCAATAAATTACAGGAGTGAGGCAATAAACCAAGAGGAGCCACCTTGGGCCATGGCTCTTGGTGGCTTTGTCAAGTGTCGCCCACATTTGCCCTTTGCTTCAGGTTTGAGGAGGAGCAGCACGAAGTTTGGTGCTACCTGCCCTCCGTGGGGGCTATCACTTGACCCAAAATACCTTCTCATTGTCTTTGGAACCTGTTTTTATTGGAAGAGGTTTGGCTGGTCCACTAAAACTACAGGAATTCTGGGCTTTCCCAGTGAACGTGGACAGTTTAACTTATTTTTAGGAGAAAAAATATCAGTTAGTTTCCTTGCCTGTGTGTGTTGCTTGTCCTTCAAAGTCTTCTTCCAAGCTGGTGTTGGCATTTTCTTCCATTTCAGTGACTGGAGGAGGAGATGCTGCAAGTCCCAAAGGGAGAACAGTTAATAACAGGACAGCAAAGGGAGAAGCTCACAGCAGGTACAGCACAGTGTGTAATTTCCTGCAGCTGGTGAGTATCAGTGAAGATCAAAATACACGTGGTAATTATGGAGCTTGTCACTGACCCACAGAAAGCAATTGGGATATATGTCAGTCTCCTTAAAAAGGTGTCTCATCAGATTCTCAGGTGAGGGTTCCTTCATTACGCTGTTCCTTCTCAGTCACTGGAGAATATCAGGGGCATGGTCATGGGAAATAGTGGGTGTAAAACTTCCTGCAATTGACATGGGTACTGAGTAATTTTTTTTTATTTTTTTTTTTAATCCCTCTTGGAATTGGGAGCCTATTAATTTTCCAAGTGCTGTAAGTATTTATATTTAAGGGTTGCCTGAACTGCTCACTTCACATACAGAAAATGGAACCCAGTATTTGAACCTGTTGGGCAAGAGGCCTCTGAACATCCTGGAGCTGATCAGGCCATGTTTGTTGCAAAACAGCAATTTGATGGTGGTTATAAATCAAAATCACTTTCTTGTTCCACCCTTTCCATAAACCAGGCAACCCAAGGAGTCAGGTGACACTCTCAGGCCACTGTGATTCACCAACACCCTTTTTGTCTCTCACAGGGGAGTCTTTGAAGTAGAACCACATTTATTTTGAGTGTTCCCACCAAGGAGATGATCCCAGCTGGGTGGTGCCAGAGCACTACAGAGCAGTAAGGAACCTTAAAGCAGGTGATTTGAGTGTTCCCATTAAGTCTAGACTAGTTTCAGCTGTTCAGGTGCTAAGTTAAGCTTTGTTTGACTTCACGGTAGCAAAGATGTTCTCATGCCCTGACTGCCTTATTTGAAGGCTGCTGGGGTGTTAGACTGGAGTGATACATAGTGGTGTATACACAGGAGGGAACGTGCCTTCATTTTTCCATAACAGCATCAAGGGGTAACGTGGAATAACAGCTGAGCAGGACACAAGGTACCTGATTCTTGTGTGTATTGGTACCAAAGCTGATCAGCAAATGTGCAAATAAGTTGTTCCATGCAAGTAGCCGTGGCAATTAATTGGAACTTGTGGGAAACATTGCAAGTAAGTTTGGAAGAAAAGCAGGTAGTGAATTAAGCTTTATTAGTAGAAATTCTGTAGGTTGCTCTATAGATAGGTTGTGGTCACTGCATAGATCCAGATTACCGGATCAATTGCTATTCCCGCAATTCTGAAATAGAAATCAGAAGCTAATCCCTTCTCACTAGGCAAAACTAAGAATCTTTGCCATGTCAAGGATGAGCACATATGTGGATATGCTGGGTCAAAGCCTTAAGTCGTTCCCTTAGCTTACACGGACATCTACAATAAGCTCTTCTGTCTGCTGCTGCGGATTTTCTTTGTTCTGGGGGGAATGAGAGGGTTTGATTCTCTGTGTGCTTTGCTGTTTCAGAGCTTTGAGCCCTGAAAGGCGCTAAAAGCACAGAGTATGAAACTCAAGCACTCAGTTGCAGGCTCAAACCAGAAAACTTGACTGTGCTTTTGGTGAAACATCTCTCTTCCCAGAGGTGGGAACGGATTGCTTAACAAATGGAAGGTCTCTGTAAAATTTATGTTACTGATCTATTGTGCCCCATAAAACTGTGAAGATTAGATGAATCATAACAGGGTAGAGGCTGTGTTTCACCATTCTTCTGCAGTGTGGCACGAGGCAACAACCCTGACCGTGCACAGGCTGGGAGGGTGAGCATGGGCTGGGAGGGGGAACTCCTAAAGCTTCATCCTGTGACTGAGTTGGGCTGTGAGTGCGGAGCCAGGCCTGCAGACCGTTCTCCTTTCCGCTCAGCAGGGCTGTAAATCCTTGTCATTCTTGTCTTGGCCCTGGGAGAACAGGGCTGCCAAGCCAGGTGTTTCCCAACCAGGCAGCTGAGGACAAGGCACATGGACAGGGTGGTCCGTGGGAGGCTGTTCCAGGCTGAGCTGGCTCTCCTCGAGGAAAGCGCAGCGGAAGCTCTTGCGTGTTGTGTATGGGCAAAGTCAGGCAATCACCTGGGCAGGGAACTCTCCCACATCCTCGTCAGGGGTTGAGGTGGAGCGGTTGTGTGGCTGGTTGGCGGGTTTTTTGGGTGGTGAGGAGGTGTTCTTTTATGTGCTGGGCAAGCAGCATTTTCCAAAGTTAAAAATGAGCTTCCCAATAAATGGGGGAAGTGTGGGTGCTGCCAGCTGTGGAGGTTGTTGTTATGCAAGTGCCTCTGTGAGGAAATGTCCGTGTGTAAGGCTGAGTCAGCACAGCAGAGAGTGTCACAGAGTAGGTCAGGATGGCCCATCACGAGTGTCCCCGATGAAAAGGTGCTACCTGCTTACCTCTGCAGGTGTGCTGGGTCCTGGTGTGCCTGGCATGGGGACGGCTGGAACCCTCCTCTGTATCACATGGCAGCTCTTGCAAGAGCAGCCCCGTGGAGAGGCTCATATGGGTGCACGTGGGTCCTAATTTGTTGACAGACAGTGCTGTCTTTTAGAAATTCCTTTAAGGTCGCCTGGCTAAGGTCATCAACTTCAGCCTGAGTCGGCCTGAGAGCATTGTTAGGCCCAGGACTCTGAGGGAATGATTCACTGCCTGGGGATGGTTGGATTCAGCAGGATGGACTTGTGTCCTGGAGAATGGCCATCCCAATCTTCTCTTACAGATTCCTTACTGCTTTACAGCTGATTATTTCAATTTTTAAAATCATATAACTGTGCAGTCCCTCAATCCCAATACATAGCTGGCTCGGGGTAGGAGCACAGGGTCCCCTGAGAGGGTGTTGTGTCACACAGCAGGAAGATGTGCAGTGGTGGTGAAATGATGATTAATGTCATCACTGGAGTTAGTTATGTCTCCTGGTTCTAAGGAAGCACCCACAGACCTTCCAGCCCATCATCTGCCTTTGGTACCGATCCCTTTGTACCATTCTGACATTCCAGATGAACAGCAGTCTCTGGGGAGGGGGGAAATTGCTAATTTAGAAGAGCTTTTGTATTTTCATTAGCTTTTATCGTTGGTTTTGGTGACTGAAAGTGGCTCCTGAAAACTTCAAATGGGGATAAGAACTTCTTATCAGGTCTGTGGGTCATCAATGCACTAGGCCCTACTTTGTCGTGCGTGTGGTGGCATTACATGAGTATTTTATAAGAGACTGATCATTCTATAAGTTCTTTACTTTCCTGTCTTTCTGTCAGATTTTCTGAGTGAAGGAAGAAAAGATGACAATTTCTTCATGCAGAAGATTTTTATGTCCAAAAAACCAACTTCTTGAGCAAGAAAAAACCCCAAATGCAAAGTATATAGGCCTGATGCTGCCATTTAATTTCTATGAGCTTTGGATCTGTTGTAGATCAGGAGCAGAATTCCTGTTACTGCTGCTCACTCCTCTGGTGTCATTAAAGTGGATGGGCCAGCCTTACTACAGAGCAGAAATAACCATTTAATGAAGTGTTTCCTTTTTATCCGATATGGAAGAAGGTTTTCTGCTTAGTAACAAAGCACAGAATCATGGAATGGTTTGGGATGGAAGGGACCTTAAAGCCCATCCAGTGCCACCCCTGCCATGGGCAGGAACACCTTCCACTGTCCCAGGGTGCTCCAAGCCCCAGTGTCCAACCTGGCCTTGAACACTGCCAGGGATGGGGCATAATTCGATGCCTTTGGCCTTCACAGAGATTTCTCTGTTTACCCAAAATTACAATTTTACTATTTTCTCTTGCTCATATTAAACTTCTGAGGTAGCTCAGGAAAAAAGCACCATAGCTTTGTACTTGTAATGAAGACTTATTTAATCCTTGTAAAAGATTGCAGCTGTAAATACAAAAATATTGTCTTGTAGTTGTGAGTTATAGTTGCAGAAGAGAAGAAAATAAAAGAAAATCCCTAAACAAACTGTAAAAGATGCATTCTGCAAAGGACAAAGCCAATAAATAAAACTTGCTTTCCAATATAAGTGCTTTTGCTTTGCTAGTCCAGTAAGTAAACATGAGTAAAATTTGTCTTAAAATATAAACATGTTCTAGGCACGAATTTGCTGCTTTCCATCTGTGCAAATCCTGCTGAAAATGCTCTTTGTGTCTGGGTTTAGGTAAGCAGATCAGCAGCAGGCTGCAAGTCCCCAGTGGTGGATGGGACCACGATTGCTGGTGACCTGGGAAGTGTGAAATTTTGGGGACCCTTGAGGGGGAAGAGTGAAGACTGAAGGGGGTTTGGCAGTCAGATGTGGTTGCACTTTTCTGTTCCGAGCTCCGTGTGGGTGGGCTGGGGTGTGCTCTGAGTGTTCCCCCAGCTCTTGCCTCTTGGGAAGAGTGTTTGAACTTGAGCAACACTCCTCTCTCCCTGGGCTGATTTGAATCTTGCTTCTCTGCCCATTTTCCCTGGTTTCCACTTGCAGAATTCCTTCCCTGAATGCTCTTGTCCCCACTCTCAAATAGTAATTAATGGCCACAGATGTACCTGGCACATGGGCAGCTTCTGAAGCAAGCAAGACAAGAGAAGGAGCAGCCATGGATTTAAATGCTCAGGTTCCTGAAATGTGGGGGAATTGAGTAAAATAACATGGAACTGGGGAAGGCATCATTCCCCCTGCCTGGGCAGTGGAATGGAGTGAATTCTCCACTCTGCATGTACCCTTGGGAGGGCTGGCATCCTCCTGTGCCTGCAGCAGGGACAGGTTTCCAAGAATCCTTGGTCATGGATGCCCTGAGGTTTGCAGGAGGCTTTAGCAGCATTATGTAATCAAGATCAATGCCGAGGCTGGAGCTCCAGCCCTCTGCCCAAGGCCCTGCAGCACCTTCCATGATCCAGGACCCGCGCCAGGGAGCGGCAAACACGGAGCACTGGCGGCAGCTCCCCTGGCATCACGGGCAATCAGATCCCTTTCAGCAAAGTGGCTAAAGATGGACTTAAGAGCCAACCTGCTCTGACTGCTTGTGTCACCCTAATGTGCAAAGACAGGCTGGTTGTGTGGCAAAATCCTGTGCTTACCTCAAGGAAAAAAGTGTGGTGTATCACAGAGTGATCGGGTCACTGTGGTTGGGAAAAAATATGATTTCAAAACACCAGGCCAGGACTTGATTTGCTAGAGAAGAGGTCATCTGATGGGAATAACACATAAAGCAGGCTGGGCTGACGCAGGGAGCTGCCAGCTCCACTGCATGTCACTGGGGCTGATGAGAGGGTTATGGGATTGGATTATTCCCTCTATCCGCTTTAGCAGAGTTATGCTGTTCTTTATTTGTGAGGTCGAAACATTTTAAATAGATGAGTCCAATGTTTCATTTATCCTTAAGGCTTTGCCAATTAGGAAATTCCTTATGTGACTACCCCTGGCTTCAGTATTGTGTTGGGCTGCAAGATCGTACGATTAAATAAATATCCCTTTCTCTTCCTCTTTATTTTAGTCTTTCAAAATTTGGCCTATAATTATGCACCAGGAATTACTCATCTTTTCAGGATTGCACATTTATTTCTGGATATCACTCCAAAACAGGAAATTAGCTCAATGCCTTCATAGCAGTCAGGGAATGGCTTCAAACTGCCAGGGAGTAGCTTTAGATTAGATATTGGGGAGAAATTGTTCCCTGTGAGGGTGGGGAGGCCCTGGCACAGGGTGCCCAGAGAAGCTGTGGCTGCCCCTGGATCCCTGGAAGTGTCCAAGGCCAGGTTGGACATTGGGGCTTGGAGCAGCCTGGGATAGTGGAAGGTGTCCCTGCCCATGGCAAGGGTGGCACTGGATGGGCTTTAAGGAACACTTCCATCCCAAACCATTCCAGGATTCTGTGGTTCTATGATTCACTTCTATCAGAGTACCAGAATTTTGTCTGGAAAGGTAGAATGCAGATATTTTAAAACAGGACTTGTTTTATTTTTTGAGGAAAAATAATAGTTGCCATTAGTATGGCAATAGCACTAGTATTGCCAGTAGTTGCCATGTCAAATTTCAATTAGCATTAACCAAAAAATTTTATTTGGAAAAGCTTAATTTTGTATATGAATTTTGAAACTTGGGATTCAAATTTTGGGGCATATTTCATATTTGTTGGAGCAGCTGCATCATTGTTACTATTGTGATGAATTAATCCTTCTTTTTTAATTATCCTGCCAGGAAACCTATTATTGATTTATCTTCTTTTTAAACAAGCTTGGCTGTATCAAGCAGGGTGGAAGAGGAGGGTGGCTGGATACCGAGAAAATGTCTATTTGAAGCCAACGTTTTCAAATGCAGATTATTTAAGGGCACGAACCTCAATCCATGTTTAACCTCAATGCCTGGCCTGATTTGTCAGATGGATTGGACAGTTCACCACGGTGCTCTGGGAGTCTGGGCAGAGTTTTCAGTTGATGTTTAAGTGTGTGTTTCTTTCTGAACTCTACGTTCACGTTTGCTAAAGCTGACACGTCCTTCAGAGCCTTGGTTGGAGTTTTTTGCTGTATTTAGCAAAGTCATGATGGATGGCAGAAGCCCAGGGCAGAGATTGTGCATATTTTTTTCCCAAGCTGAGCAGATGCTTGCAGTGTGTATAATCCCTATAATTTGTCAAAAATCTCTTGTGTCAGAGCTGTTTCTCTGACAGTGACTGGAGACAGGTCCAGCTGGAGATGTTGATGGGCTGGTGTTTTATGGAAAAGGGAAGGAACTTGAGTTTGTTGTGAGATTAATTAAAGGTCTAGAAGTAGTTGCCCTGTGAGGACTTTGAGCAACTCTTACTGCTCCTTTCCATCAAAAACTAAAAGGTGCCTGTGGGGCAGGGCTGAGAAGAATCAACACTTGTGAAGCTGGGAGAGCATCCACGGTCTCTTTTGGGATGAGTTTGACCAAGAATACCTCCTAAGGCTCTGGACATGCAAAAAATTGCCCCCAGAAAACAGTTAAGGAAATAGTTTTGGAATTATAACATTTAGTTCTGGTGAGGGGGGGGTTCTGCCTTTTTTTTTTTCTCTGTTTAGCTGGTTGATGTTCTTTTCAAACGTGTATTTGTACCTATAAATCAGTAGGAATATTTGCTTTTACTTTTTGCATGTCTACAGTTTGAAAAAAGCAGGCCTGATTTAGCCAACAGGCTCTAAAGCAGGGTCTAAACAGTCATTATCTCAAACTTGAGAGCTAAGCAATTAAAAAAAAATTCTTCACAACAGCTTTGATATTCATGCATTCTTCATTCCTGGCTTTCTCTGAGCATTAACATCCACCCCCTGAGATGTGTGAGGATCTCGTTTGCTGCTTTCCCATCATTAAAAATTTAGATTCTCTTGTAACTCTGACCCTCTCTCACTGAATTAGTGCCTTTCTCTGCAGATGGGCCTCTCCTTCCCAGAGAAGGTCCTTGTGTGAAGGGAGAAGAATGAACCATCTACTGCTTTGGGCACTGGGCAAATACCCTTGGCCAGGGGTGTTTATTGATTTGGTGGCAGTTTAATTAGATTTACATCTCTGGTGGTGCTGATTCAGGTGTAAAGTAAATCACAGCAGACCAAGACATTGCTATGGTGGGGAAAGGGACAGGTGACCTTGGGTGGTCAGGCAGTGGTGGAGTCCCCATCCCTGCAGGGATTCAACAGTGGCCGCACTTGGGGTGCGTTTTAGCCTTGGCAGTGCTGGGTAAATGGTTGGATCCAATGATCTTGGAGATCTTTCCCAACCTAAATTCTGTGATTCAGCTTGTGCTCTCAAGAATTTCTTGTGTGTTCCAGCCTGCTGCCTTGGAACTCCTCCTGTAGGACTGGCAGAGCCAAGCAGTAGTGCTTGCTTGTGACTGCCAGGTACTTCCTCTTCTTCCATTCTCTTTTTTATTCTTCTGCTAAAGTGTCCTGAGTGCATCTCTGTGCCTTGGAAGAGCTGACAGATGAATTTCCTTATTTCTCTGACATGGGAAGATCCAGAGATAAAAGTAGTCATTCTGTACTTGTTATAGGCAGCAGAGGCACTGTCAGGAGGATGCTGCCAGTCTGGATTTAGGTTCAGTATATCCAAAAGAGAAGAAAAAATTTCCTCTATGCAACTGTAAAGCTGTGGCCAGCTGGATGTGGTTTTGGTTTGGTTTGGGTTTTTGGTTTTTTTTTTTACTTGACCATTTACCAAAAAATGGAGTTATCATGTAATTGATTAAATGATGGATGCCCAGGTCCTGCTCCAAGCAGCTGTTCCTTTGCTTGCAATATCAGAAATAACGTTGTCTCCACTGAATGATCCTGACATCCCTGTGGCAATTATGATTGCATGAAGGAATAGGAATGTATTTCTTTTATTATCCTTATTAATCAGAACATGAAAGTCAAAGCAGATAGGATTGTGTGGCCTCTGAAAGCCCTGGAGTGTTGACATCAAGTCTGTAACTTACCTATATCCCAGAGCCACAGACTGGTTGGGGTTAGAAGGGACCTGGAGATCATCCAGTCCAGCCTCCCACCAGAGCAGATGGATCTCATCCAGGTGGGTTTGAATATCTCCAGAGCAGGAGACTGCACAGCCTCTCAGGGTGTTCTGAGCCTGTTCCAGTGCTCACTAACCCTCACAGAAAAGTTTCACCCTTTCCTGCAGAGAGCTTTCATACAATTCATGTCATTCCAGAGGCTTCTTGTTTTCTTTTGGATCCTGTGATTGATTTGTAATTATAAATGGTGAGCTTTCATCAGCTAATTTGTAAATATCTTTACGTGTGGCTTGTAAAATTGCACAAAATTTGAATTATTTTGCTTCCTTTTGAGACCTGAGTGAGGCAAACCGGGGTTGCAGTTATGCAGCAGCTGAGGCATGTACACAAGTTTCTCTGAACATGTAAATAAATGTCATGATTTGAAGCACAGGCTGATAGCTTAAAACACACATGTTCCCTCTCCTGTGCCAAAACACAGCTCAGATAAATAGCAGAGCAAATTCTTGCCCAGGGACTTGCTTTTATTTATGTAGAAACTGGAGCACAAATGCTGGGCCCATTTCTCCATGCACAGTTGTCTGTTTCTAAGACTTCTTCACAGGGACTGCCACGGCTCTATCCAAAAATTAATTCCAAATATTTTAGCCCTCCCTGTGCTCAGGCTATAGTTGTATCACCTCCTGAGAAGCCATCTGACATTGTTCTTGGAGGCTTCTGACATTCATTGAGCACAAAAGCATCAGCAGCAAAGCTTGTTGTAACAAGCAGGAGGAGAGACCAGGAGCTTGTTGCAGAGGAAGAGAATGAAAAGGGAAAATAAAGGGAACAAAATGATCTGGTTGGAAAAGACCTTGCTGTAAACACCTCTGATTCATTGCATCCACTTCGTGTGTGCACAGCAGCACCCCAATGCCAATTCACCCCTCCCAGGGATGGGATTTGGAGCTGAGCCCGGGGCAGCGTTCCGATCGCCCGCGTGCTGGGAACACGCTCCTGCCAAGCCCGAGGAATGACAGTATCACTGATACTGCGCCTCTGGGTGAGGGCAAAGCACCTCCTCACGGTTGGGTTCCTGAGACAACCTTGAGGGTAAATGGAAAATGTGCTCCACAGAGGTGCCTGAACACGATGTTCCTGAGCTGGGGGATTTAGGTACCTTCTGCAGTGGCCCAGAGCAGCCCTGGCTCTGCTGCCACCGGGGCTGAAGTGGTAAAATAAGCCAGGTCCTGACCCCTTCTGTTTGCAACAGGTGGCCATGGGATCAGCAGCAGTCAGGACAAGAGACCCTGGAGGACTTCTCTTGGTGGGTTTTCTCCTCCTTGCAAGCTTATTTGTGGAGCAGGGTGTGATATTTGGTTAAGCCCAAGCCTGATTCCAGCTGTGAAGGCTGTGGCAGATGTGGGAAGTGGATGGAGGTGCAGCCCTAGCAGTGTGCTGTGCTTGGAAAAGGAGAGGAATTCCATGAGTATTAGAGTTACTGAAATCTGACTTTTTTTCTAGGGTTCATTTTCTAATGGTTCTGGCACATAAAAGCTTTTTGCTTTGGCTTCAGCACTCAAAGGGGCTCTATTTGTGGATTCTCCAGTGCTAAAGAATAAGATGTGAACGCAAGTGAGAGAATTCCCTCTGCCTGTGGGAGATTCAGACTCAGATACAAACCCAGAGAGTACCATACATCAGAGAAAAACCATGCTACTGCAGATTGCCATGATGTCAGGGATTTGGATTTACTTGATAAATGACTGTTGCAGCATTAGCTCTCCCAATGGGACAGCTCAAATATGAATCAGTTTGTAACAGCCTCATTTATTGATGTGTTCCAACAAGGTCTCTTAAAAAAAAAAAAATAAAATCACAATTCATTTAACTATTTAACAGCATCAGATTAGGCTATATGGCAGCAAATCTATAGTAATCCCTTTACTTTAAATAATGTAAGAGAGTCTTGGGTGATGCATCAATATTCACACTGAACAGAAGGGTATAATCAAATTTTAAAGTTCTAAAATGATTGTTACTCTGTTTTAAATAAACAGCCACTTTTTAAAATTAAGTCATAGAATCATGGCATGGCTTGGGTTGGAAGAGATGTTAAAGGTCATCTTGTTCCAACCCCTGGCATGGACAGGGACACCTTCCACTGCTCACCTTAGGCAGATGTGCATAAAGACATCCTGGTGTGTGGTTTGCCATGGGCTGTGGGTTACTGACATTGCTGAGACAATTTGGTTCAGTGGCCTGAAACCCTTTTTGGGTGAACTACAGAACTTGACTCATCTTGAGAGGCTGCAGACATGGATAATGGGGACGTAAATTTGCTCTCCTTGGCAAAGATGGTCCCTGGAAGCGAAGGGCTGGAGCTGGCTGTGCTGAGGAAGCCCCCAGGGTGTGAAGGCACTATGTTTAGATCTCAGAACATCTATGTCTGGCTTGTTTCCTCCTCTGGCAGAGCCTGACTTCTCCTAACTCTTTCTGAGCACTTACTTCATCCTGTTTGGCTTAAGGCTTAGCTGGGCTATTTTTAGCCAGGCCATATCCAAATGTGCCTCTTGCCTGTGACCAAATGCAGAGTGTCACAAAATAAACCTGGGCACATCCAGCCTGGAAGGGGGCAAAGGTGAGCAGTTGGCAGGTGCTGCTTCCTGGGATCTCTCCTCAGGACAGAACTGAGGTGTCCCCATGACCAGTTGTGCGTGACACTGAGTGTTCACAGGACCCACCTCTGAACTGGTGGCCGACAATAACCATGGGCCTGGATTTAACTTAGAGTTGCCAGGGAAGGTTCTTCATTACTCTGTGCTTGCAGAGAGCTGAGGTCCAAGGATTTATCTCATAACTTCCTTTAAAACATCCTCCATTTGCTTTATTTCAAATTTTTCAAGGCAAAACTTTTTAGGATTTTATGGGATCACTGTACTGTTACTGCTTTAAGCCTGGACAGCATCCCTTCTCCCAGGAGGAACAGGAATGGGTGGTTATCCTTGGGCTCTGCTGGAGGCAGCTATTTTCATGGGATTCCAGCAATTCAGAAGGACAGCAATGAGAACCCCAGTTGGTTTATTTGATACTTGGTGCCAAAATGCCAAGCCCTTACTGTAACAGGCTTTCATCTCAATTAACGGTAAAGCCTTTAATTCCATGCAAAGCAACTCTTAAGATATTGCACAAATGGAATAATTCAAGAATATTTTAATTATGTCACATTAAGAATGATTTACTGCTAGAATGGCAAGGATATGCAAATAGAAACAAATGTCAGTTCCAGATGCCATGTGAATGCATTTCTTTAATGTTTTCAAAACAAAGAGATTGCTTTTTTGGAAGATCAGCCCTCTCTGCAGGAACTGCTGCTCCTGCCATCCCTTCCCCTGATAAAATGCAGAGAGAAAAGCTATATGGCATTTGATCTCTGCAATTTCCTGCATTGTCCTTGCTTGTCTGATCTCTGGCTGATAGATTGGAAAGGGTTCTGGGTCATCAAAAAAGAGTTTCTTGTCTTGGCAGACAAATATATGGAGCTATTTTTCAGGCTCATCATTATTCCTCTGCTTGTCATTGCCCTCATTTTCCATGTCTGTCCATAACAAAAATGCCACTGAAAAATTGAAATGTTTCACTTTAGCTTAAAAAAAAAAAAAAAGAATTATTACAAGAGTTGACATGAGTTCACCAAGTCTTTCACTTGAAGCTGGAAGGGGTATTTTTTTTTTTTGTTTGGTTTGGTTTTTGTTCTTTTACTCAGAAAGTGCAAATTCCATAATTTTGGCCAACTCTGTGCAGGACCTGGTGTTGGGGTAGACCCCATTTCTCACTGTCACTTTGTTTTCTTCTACTCATGGTGCTTTGATACCCTCATTCCAGTAAGCAGCAGAATAGGAATTTCTCTGGACTGGGATGCTGACTGTGGAGATGCTGTACAGCTTTGCCTGGAATTCTGTAGACACTGAGCATTAAAGGAAGGAGATGTGGGGTGCATTCTGCTCAATACAACAATATATTGGTTTATAGCATCTTCCAGCTTATGCTTAAATCCATGAGAGGTTTCTCTGTATTTAGACTGAGGCTGAAGTCTGTGCTCATTCAAGCAGTTCAGAGTTAAGGGTGTAATTCAGTCTCACTGTGGTTGGCCATGTGCCCTAGAGTGAGCCTCTTATGGAGTTTAAGATGGGATAGTGCTGAAAGCTGGTTACCAGACTCTCCAGCTGAGTTCCCCGAGTCCTTTGGCCACCTTACACACATCAGATCTCGGAGACAAGCTGATTTTCTTTCCTCTCCTTGCTCACCAATGCCTGACTAAGTGTGCAATACAGTCTCTGGAGGGTTTTCCGTCCACAGGTGCCTCGTGGGGTTGTTAACCTGGTGTCATATCACTGGCTATGTGAGAGAAGACAATAGGTCTAAAAGATGGGGTGGGAAGCTAAGGATGATGTGAATTTTTCCTAAGTTCTTGCAGTTTTACATTTAAGAGCCTTTGGAACTTGCAGAGCTGGTGCAGAGTGAGAGTCACAACCTCCTAGAGCTGCAGGTTGTTACCCACTGAGCTGCCTAATCCCTGGAATCCAGTGCAGTATTTATGGAAAACTATTTCTGCACTGATGGCATTGGTCAGGCCCTGTTTTTTGCTTTGGAGGGCTGGAAGGGGGCAGGAAATTCCCTTTGATGCTGTGATTCACCCAGGAAAAACCTTTGCAGTTGAGCTGAGGGTATGACCAGATGGCACCTGAGTATTTTGAAGGTGTGAAATACCTGTAGGGTTTTTGAACTTTGTAAATGAGGAATATGGGATCGCTGTGATGGCTTTGAGACCCACTGCTGCTAGAGAGGAATTCCCCTTATCACTGGAAACCAGCAGTTGCACATCCTGGTGTACAGTAATCATCTTTAATTATGTTAGTTGCTCTCAAGTTGTATTATTTTGGTGATTATCTGTCATGCCCTAATGCATTTCCCCATTTTTTAGCTGTGCTGTAATTATAATTGCTAGGATTAGGCTTTAATATTTATAACAAAGATCATCTTAAAATCCCATTCTGAAACAGGATGAAGCACTTACATACAATTCTAGCAATCTGGCACAGATCAGCTGCAGAAGAATGGGTTAGGTTGAAATTATTCTCTCCTGTCAAAAAGATGTCAAATACTTTCAGGAAACCTGTAAAACCTTTGATTGTGCGGATGATACTGTTTGTGTAAGGGAGTGGAAGCAAGAATCCAAGGTTGTAATTTTGCCCCAAGGTTTCTTGACCACTCAGACCCATCCTATTCACAACATGCTCATCTTCTGGGGATCTCAGCTGTGCAAAGCAACCTCTCAGGGCCAGAAAATGGGGGTTACCCCATCTTCTGATATAACACATCATTTGCACCTTTAGTTACATACCTGTCACCTGCCTCAAACTAGTGTTGTCACAGCAGCTACAGAGAGAATTGTCCTATCTGTGGTACATTTGAGTTATTACTCTTTCACACCAATATTTGTGCTCACCAAAACATTCCTTTGCAAGAAAATAATTCTTGCCAAACCGAGCTGAGATTAGATACCTGGATAAGAAGGATTCATTCTAAAGTTAGCATTTAGAGTTCCTTGGAGGCTCCAAAATGGGCCCAGACACACACATTTTCTGGGGATTGTCCCAGTGATTTGAGCCCTTCACTCACCCGTCCCCAGAGCACACAACTCGATGCCAGCACAGGCAGAAGGAATGGTGTCTTTGTGTTCTCTTGCAGGTCCTTATATACAGGTTAGTATTCAAAGGTAGGTTACAAAAGAGTAGAAATCCCATTTTTTTAATCAAATCAATGCCAAAATCAAATAGAGAGAGACAGGATTCCACACAAGGAATCTAAAAGCCCTGTTAAATTACATGTAGGTGTCACTTCCAGTAGTCTGGGCACACACTGTCAGCAGATCCAGGGTCTGAGTTCTATTTCCATTTCCCTCAAATGACTCCAGCTGGAATGAAGCACCACTCACTGCCCATGCACTGATTTAAAGCACAAATAATGACAGCTCTGGCAGCTCGTTGTTCTCAGCTTAAGGAAAGCAGCCTGCCAGATTCACAGCTGGAAATGTGGCAGTAGTTGTTATGTCACCAGCCCCATTTCAGCCTGATGCTGCCAAAGGTGAGGCTCTTCTGAGAGACCCCTCACTTACATTTCTTTATTAGAACTATTAATACACCACTAATACATCTTCAGAACACCTTTTTTTTTTTTTTTTTTCACTACTGAAATCAAACTAGAAAGGCAAGGTTTGGACATAGAAATCACTGTACCTGAGAGGCTCAGTCCCTCAGCTCTGCTGTTCCCAGGTGCTGACCAATGTCCTTGGAGTTTCCAGGAGAGGAGCTGGATTACAACTGACCACAGCGAGACCTGGCCCCAGATTTACATCCCTCTGGAATGATGACCCTTGCAGAAATAGCTTTGGACAGGTAATAGGATTATCAGGAGGGAATTAGAAAATTCTGTTCATTAGTTTGAGCCAATGAAGCTGCAGACTGGAGAGAGGTTTAAAGGATTTGGTGCATACATATAATTGGGCAGGGAGAAAAACAACTGAGCCCCAAGAGCCACCACAGATGGCACCTTGCTGTTGCAGAGCCAGGTGTATTAAAAATGCTGGAGATGTACAGATGGATTATAGGAATGGTGTAAGAACCCGTTACTGGATGCAGGAAAGCTGCCCTTACAACCCTGATGGCCTTTTCAGTATTTCTGAGCTGTGATGGGACTCCAGTTTATAAAAAGGATAGAAGTATTCACAGAAATTATGCTAATATTTAAATAAATCACCCAGTCATGCCCAGGTACTCATTAAGCACTGACAGACTGCAAATGGAAAAAGGGTGAAGGAGAATTGTGTTCTATGGAAGACTATAAATGCCTATGTGGCATTAAGGAACATTAAATTCTAAGCAGTTTTAAATGGAAGGCTTGCATTTAAACACCTTCAGCTGTAGCTGTGACATGTAGTTGGATGTTCTGCAATCAATAATATCACAGAATCCTAGGATGGTTTGGGGTAGAAAGGACTTTAAAGCCCATCCAGTGCCACTCCTGCCGTGGGCAGGGACACCTCCCACTGTCCCAGGGTGCTCCAAGCCCCAGTGTCCAGCCTGGCCTTGGACACTTCCAGGGATCCAGGGGCAGCCACAGCTTCTCTGGGCACCCTGTGCCAGGGCCTCCCCACCCTCACAGGGAACAATTCCTTCCTAACATTTAATCTAAATCTCTCATCTTTTTGTTTAAAGACATTCCCTATGTTCTATCATTCCTTGTTTAACCAAAATCAGCAAACTTGAACCAGTTAAAAAAAAACTTATATAGAGAACATCCTTCACAGGTACAGCGTTGAGGGTTATTGCCCCATGTGAATATTGAACAAGAGTTGCAGGGTACCCAGAGCTTTTGGAATCATATCTCTGGAGGGGTCATGGAGTGGCTGTCTTGGATGACCAGGTTATCCAAGGTTTTGTTCCTGATAGCACTGAAATCTCTCCAGAGGTCTGAGTCCTCATTAAGACCAGCCTTCATTAAGCCTCATCTTCCTGATGTCCGAAAGGCTGGCACAAGGAATGCCCCTCCTTCTCCCAGTGGAGGAGGACCAGGTTAGGGGACATTTGCACAGTTAGCAGACGTTTCAGGTTAGGGAACATTTTCACAATTGGATGTTCTCAGAGCCACAGGAGATGGGGTGCCCAGGAGGGTTGAGAGGGCCGGCCCATGTCAGTCAGGGCCACTGTCCTTGTCTGGGCCCTGCAGAGGCACAGCTGTGTCCAGGCAGGGATCCCCAGTGCAGGACTGGTGTGGCTTCCTGGAGAGAGTCCAAGGAAGGGCTGCAGGGATGATGGAGGATTGGAGCATCTGTTGTATGAGAGACTGAAAGAGCTGAGTGTGCTCAGCTTGGAGAGCAGAGGACTCAAGGGGATCTCATCCATGTCTGTGGATATCCAATGGGTGGGAATGAGGAAAAGAGAGAGGCTCTGGGCAGTGGTGGCTAGAGACAGGACAAGAGGCAGCGGGCACAGACTGAAACACACAAAATTCCTGTGAACAGAAGAAAATGCTTTTTTACCATGAAGGTGGCAAAAGAGAAATTAGGGAGCCTCCATCCTTGGAGTTACCCTGGGTACCCTGCTCTAGCTGGCCCTGCTTGAGCAGGGACTTGGACTGGAGCTATTCCTAAGTATTGTGCCTCAATTAAAAAAACAAACCCATAACTTTGAGAAGCTGAAATAGCAACAGTTCCTTTTAAAATGAGACATTCCAGTTCAGTGGCATTTTTTCCCAACTTCCAACATTTATGTAGAATTTTATTTCCAGTGTTCATTGCCTGTTTGCCTGATTTTGTTCCCGGTTTGACCTAGTGAAGGTGTCCCTGTCCATGACAGGGTGGAATGAGCTGAGCTTTAAGGTTTCTTCCAACCCAATCCACTTTGGGATTTCAGGATTCTGCCTCTCTGTTTGCTAAACCTGCCCTGAGTTATTTCCTACCTGACATGCACGAGCTGCCAGGGATTCCAGGTTCTTCATTCCTTCCACTTCCATATGGACTATCTAAATGTCTTTTATGAGGTAGTTGTTAATTTTTAATGGGAGATCCCATTAAATAGAGAAGCTCACTTAGCTCTGTTCCAAAGGGCAAACCAAGACATTTCATTGCCTGTGAAAACATATAAAATCATAGCACTGTGTAGGCAGAACTCAATTTAACAGTGAAGTAGCTGATGGAGCTCTTCCAGGGTCCCACAGGAGGGCACACACAAGGGAAAGGGGCCAGGCAGGGAATTCCTAAATATAAACTTATCAACTTCCAGTTCTTTGAAGATTTAAGCTGGCATTTGATTTGAGATTTCTTTGTATTTGAGCAGGATATTGAAGATCATTATTCCTAATGTTGAACCTTCTACTTTTATCGGTTTTGTCCATTTTTGCAGCTTCAGACTGTGAGATGTTCTCTTATTTCAGTGCAAGGCCTGGATATCATTTAACTCCACCACCCTTTATGTTCTCCCTACTGCAAGTCACAGGAACATAAAAAAACATTAAAAATTTCCAGTGTGCCTGTGGAGGAAACCTTTTAAATTAACATGGCCAAAACACCTTTGTCAGGCCTAAAAATGACATTTTGAAACAATTTAGTCCTCTGCAACTGATAAGCTTTCTTAAATTTTTAGGGTTTTCCTGGGTTGTTTTTTCTCTCTTTTTTAAAATTTTTTATTCATTTTAAAAAAATTATTATTATATATTTTTCTTTCCTCCTTGCTTCTGATGGGATATTGTTTCTACAACTTTAGGTTAAAACATGTCCTTAATGTTTTTAATTTAGATTACATTTTCTCTGCTAGCAACTGCACTGCACGTGCCAAAATTTCAGACGAAATATCTCTCCAAAAGATTGATTAGTGGTGTTATTTTGTGACAGTTTTATATATAAGGATAAAGAATTTGCACTTGCAAGAATATCTACAAAATTACAGTTGTTCATCATTGGCTCAAAAAGCCCCTTTGTTGCAAAAAGATGGATTAAATCTTGACGTGGAAACTGATCCTAAACCAATTAGGAAAACTCCATTTGTTTGCATCTTTGTCATTAAGTTAAGGAAGATTAAAATGCAGAGCAGAAAGAGGAGCACTGTGTGTCTTACGCCCCATTTGTCACGGAGCTGCAGTGTCTCACCCTGCTGCAGGTCTGAGGCAAAACAAGGCTTAAATTGTGGCCCATTTAGTTGCTCTTCCACTGAAGAGGTCAGAGCAGCCTCCGGCTGTCAGGGAGAGACTTGTCCCACCTTCCCACCGCCCAGCCATCCACTGCCCTTCTGTATTTGTGTCATAAAGCTTGGTTTTCCTCCCGCTGTGGCTCAGTCTCCATCACCCGGGACGGTGACTCTGTGTATGCTGACGGTGTCCTGCCTTTGAAGAGGGATGAGGAGGAGCCACATTCCCAGCTGGCCATCCTCTGGCACGGGGCCTCTGCTCCTTCATCCTGGCTGCCCACCCTGCGTGCCCCAAGCGATGCCAGCCCTGGGCAGCCTTGGCAGGGCTGGGCTCAAGTGCTGGTGTGCACGGAGACGTCTGCGTTCCCTCGTGGGCTCAGGAACGCCTGGGGTGCGCCAGGCTGGGAGTCAGAGGGGTTCAGGCACTGGAGGGTTCCTTTTGGGAGCAATTCCCTTGGGTTTAGGAGTGCTTTGTATGTTGAGTTGGGTCTGTTTGCACTAAAGCCTGTTCCAGCGAGGTTCGATGCAGAACTGCTGGAAGCGTTTGGTGTAACTGCCGCTGTAGCCCAGCACTGCATCCAGAGGGTGCATCCATCCTTATCCATAGCCTACCTCACTACAACGACTTTGTCTTCCAGGGAGGTTCACCAAGCTTTTTTATTTTCCTTTTTTTCTTGCATATTTGGCCTTTCTTCAGTCCTTTGTTTTGCACCATTCCGTGTTGCCCGTAGAGGTCGGTGTTTGCCCGGGAAAGCAGAGCCGGGTGCCTGGAGTGCCGCAGTCTCTGTCCTTGCTAATCTTTGCTTCAGAGGTGCTTTCCCCCTCCCTTTCCTGGCGTAAAAACATTACATTCATCTCTTCTGAGCTTCTAAAGATGTAACTGAGGGACGGTGCTGGTGTGTATTTTGGTACGTCATTAGGCTTTGCTATCTTTAACAGATTTTAGAAGATCAAACACGCTATTTAAAAAACCTCCCAACAACTTGACATTTCCTAAAATATTTGCATATCTTAAAGAGGAGTAGAGGATAATTCAGAGTGAGAATCATGTCTGTAGGTATCATCTTACATATATTTTATGCAGTCCTTTTCTGGCTGAGCACATGAAACGTTTTCAGTGATGTGCTTGTGGAACAAAGTACCCCCTCTTTATCCTGACACCCACCCCCGTGATTTATCAGGGGTAGTAACAGCATGAGAGCAATTACACCAACTGGCTGCCTGAGATTATGGAAGATATTTGGGAAATAAAGTCCGTGGAATGGTTTTGAGTGAGGAAAGTATAAAAGCCATCACTCAACAACCGAGTTGTGTTTTGTAAGGACCGTCTCCTCAAATTTTCTTTCCATGAACCACAGGTAATGTTCCTAAACACATTTAAAATTTTTATTTTAAATTAGTTTCTGTGTGCTTTCACATGGAAAGTGAGGTGAGAATTAATAGTACTTTAATTAATAGTTCTGTGTGTTCCTGTAATTAAATTGACCTAAACCCTCTTTGAAGAGTGACAGTTTTTCTACAAAAATCAAACCAATTGATTTAATTGGATAGTACTTGGGACTCCATTAATTGGGAAGTTTCTATGAAGGATAGGTTATCAATGAAGTGATTATGGAAAGCATGGTGCATCCGGTGCTTTTGGAAATGTATTTGTGGACATCTTCAGCTAAAAGTGCTTATATATAATTTCTAATATTCATTTTCCCTCCTTAAAAGTGTTGTCTCCTCCTAAGGCGTCTTGGCAGTAAGTAAGGAATTCTGAGTGTTGAAATTCTGTTTGTACCCGGGTGTTCTCCCCCTAATTTTTTTTAAATTAACTTCCCAATCCTACTTTTTTTAGTCCTTTGTTTTAAAAATTATTCTTAATTAAGTGCATAGGACAGCATGATGTATGACTTTCTCCATCTGCATCTAGGTAAATGAAGATCACTCCTTTTCAGATTTCCTTTGGAATCTGCAGCTGGAAGGGAGCACTGTTACCTAAGGCACTGGAATGTTCCCCTTACCCCTCAGTTTCTGCTGGCTTGGTGTTTAGGTAGCAAATTCTTTCACCAGAACAATGGGTAAAGGGTGAGGCTGGGAGCTGTTAAATGATGCAGTTTCTGTATTGGTTTGTTGCCACGTAATAAGACTTTTGTGCCTCCTCCATTACTGCTGGTCGCCTCTGCTTGCTAACATTGAATGGCAGCTGGGAGTGAGATGAAGCAATTCTCCCTTTGTTTTCTGGTAGGGATTTGCCGTGTGCGTGTTTCCACAGCAGTGATGGATGACCCTCTTTTTGCCACTCCTCTATATGATCGTAGAGTTCTTCGTGTTGGAAGAGACCTTAAAGCTCGCCCAGTCCCACCCCTGCCATGGGCAGGGACACCTTCCACTATCCCAGGCTGCTCCAAGCCCCAACGTCCAACCTGGCCTTGGACACTTCCAGGGATCCAGGGGCAGCCACTGCTTCTCTGGGCACCCTGTGCCAGAGCCTCCCCACCCTCACAGTGAAGAGTTACCTTCTAAAATCTAATCTAAATATCTTTCCTTTCATCCTAAATCCACTACCCCTTGTTCTGTCACTACAGACCATAGTAAAAACCTCTCTCAACCTTTCTTCCAAGCCCCCTTTTGGCACTGAAAGGCTGCAATAAGGTCTCCCCAGAGCCTTTTCTTCTCCAGGTTGAACAACCCCAACTCTCTCAACTGTTCTTTATAGGGGAGGTGCTCCAGCCTTCTGACCACTTTTGTGGTCCCTCTGGACCAGCTGTAACAGGTCCGTGTCCTCCTGTGCTGGGCCCCAGGGCTGGAGGCAGCTCTGCGGGTGGGGTCTCACCTGAGAGGGGCAGAGGGGCAGAATCCCCCCTTCCCTGCTGCCCACACTCTGGGAATGCAGTCTGGGATATCATTGGCTTTCTGTGTGCCAGCACTCATGGCCAGGGATGTGCAATTTGCCACCCCACCACTATCCCCAAGTCCTTCTGTGCAGGGCTACTCTCAATCCCTTCATCCCACAGTCCGTGCTGCTCCCGGGGGTTGCTCTGACCCAGGTGCAGCACCCTGCACTCAGCATTGCTGAGCTTCACACTGTCTCAGTTTGGTGTCATTCAGACACTGTCACCCAGGGTGTCACCTACATGGCACCTCACTGCCGTGGGCAAGGTGTAAAGGATGCAGAAATCTGTTGTGAACATGTGTAACAAAATTAAAATATTTTGACAGAGAAAAGCATCAAGTTCAAAACTGAACAGAGTAAACAGATCCATCAGTCACCCCATTAGTCAAAAGTTTTCACAGTCAAGTGGGGACAGCTTTCACGTGTTTGTTTTCCTTCTCAGGATTAACCAGAGCGCCACACAGAGTTCAATGAAGGTTTTAAAAGCAAATGGGAAGTTTTCCCCTAACAGGGTCCAGGTAATCTGCTGTAGTTATTAATTTGTCACATAGACCGCTGTCAGGATGACAGGTAGCTGCACCCTGCAGTAGGTGGGTGTCTGCATCCAGGATGTCACTCTTCCTGGTCCAAAGAGTTTGGAGCCAAACCTGCTGTCTCCTAGAGCCAGGCTGCCCAGCTCCCCCTGCTTTGGACACTGATTCCAAGGATCAGAGTACACCTGGGTGATGTGGTGGAGAGCCCCACTGTGTGTGGTAAGTCACCTCTGTGCAATCGTGGAATCACAGAATATCCTGAGCTGGAAGGGACCCACGAGGATCATCCAGTCCAAGCCCTGGCCCTGCACAGACACCCCAACAG
Organism: Orthonyx spaldingii; assembly: GCA_013397795.1. Classification (NCBI taxonomy): domain Eukaryota; kingdom Metazoa; phylum Chordata; class Aves; order Passeriformes; family Orthonychidae; genus Orthonyx; species Orthonyx spaldingii. The sequence goes on along the minus strand of VZTJ01006248.1, from coordinate 196,690 downwards.
CCCCACCCTGTGCATCCCTGAGACTGGTGTCCAAATGCTCCTGGAGCTCTGCCAGGCTCTGTCACTGGGACACCAGAAAGGTTCTTTTGGACCTCTCCCCTGTTGGCCTGTTTTGAAGCAAACCCAAACAAACCATTTCTAACAGCAGGGAAGTGCAGGCCTTGCTGGTCTCTTTAAGCTCCTTCTCAGATTTCTCTCCAATGTCCTGCTGCTCCTCCCAAGTTTATTTAAAGTTGAAAGCCATGGGCAGCAGTGAAGCTTTAATTGCCTGTGCTAATATTGTGGGGTTTGTGCAGTTTATCAAGGGCATCTTTTCGGCAGCTCATCGGAGAATCCACCACGGGAATGTCAGGCCGCTTGTGCTGGTTCTCTGTGCAGGGGCTGGTGGGAGGTCTGTGTGAGGGCTGTGGTTACAACACAGAGAGAAAATTATTATAAAACCACGGGATGGACAAACGAAAAAAGAAAAAAAAAAAGAAGGCAGAACTGCAGAACTTCTTAGGGCAGACACACAAGTTATTCATAGGTCCTGATATAACTCTGCACGTCATAAAGTGATGCAAGGCCAAGCCTGATGAATTTGGAGCAAAAAGGGGAAATAAGCCAGCAGAACACGCAGGTATTTAATCAGCACATAATCACAGAGAGGTCTGTGGAAGGAGCCCTCTGTTGGTCATCGGGTCCAGTCCCTTGCGTCATGGAAGGGTTTAACTGTGCTGAGCCACCCCTCCGGCGAGGGAGGCCAAGGGGTCATTAGGGCCAGGGAAGAGGTTTCCTGGCAGCTCCTGCACTGTCCGGCTCTGACAAACAAAAGGACTGCGGCGCAGCATTGTTGGACTCTGGGAAGTGACAGTAAAAAATGGAATTGCCTGGGCTCCATGGTTACCGCTTCCCAGGAACTTCTGTCCCAGTCTTTGCAGGGGAGAAGTAAACTTATAATTTTGTTTTCTGAGCAGGAGTCATGGAAAATATTCTCTGGGAGCTGAAATTCAGGGCTTTTTCTGTCTGAGCTTCTTGCTAAAGAATCTGGGGCTCAGATGCATGTGTTATATGTCCTATACATAGAACCACATAAACCACACACACACACATATATATATATATGTAACCTGTATATGTTTGTGTTCCACACACATTTAGACAGGGCAGAGTGTGATTTCTTGTGTTGCTTCTGCTTCCTGGGAGGAACTGAAAAATTACAGAAGTTTAATTAATCTAAAATTACTTTTCCAATCAAGAATTGCCCTTTCAGGGCAGTGAGTTATCCAAACAGACTGTGTCTTACCCATGTGTGATCCTAGATAAAGCCTGTAAAGAATTTTTGAGATTTTAGGTCCTTTGTGAACTCTTTGCCTTAGGTATTTGAGATTCAAATTCCTTGTTAGTGCATGTGATTGAGTAAAAATCTGGAGTGGGACGATGTGCTGACTCTGCTTTTTAAGGGACAAGGACAGATCCTGAGGTTCCATGCTGTAAACTTCAGCTTGAAACGTTTCCTTCATTTATGTTCTGTTGTCCCTCCTTGTAGCATGTTGGTGTCCAAATTCCCATTCTTATCCCACCCAAGGGAGCTCTTGGCATCTACCGAGTTTTGGTGTAAGGACAGAGCTGGAGAAGGAGGAGGGACTTGGCTGACAGCCCTTGCCTGAGTACCATGGGCCTGCAGCCTGCTTTGAGGACTCGGTTTGGTGTTACCCTGGTGCAGCTCATGACTTCTTGGTCTGGTCTCACACTCTGCCTGGGTTTGGTACCCTGTCACCCCTTTGCATCTCCAGCCACTTTGTGCTCTCTTTGTTGCAGCACACAAAATAATTTTCATGTTCTGGTTGCTGCGTTGTGGCTCTGCTCTTTTCTGACTGAAAACTACTTCCTTGGGGTGAGCTGTTTCTCACAGAGTGACTGTTTTCTGAGTAGCTTTTACCCTTCACAAGGCTCTTGAATGTTTCTTTACCAATCCTCCTCACAAATATTCCTATTTTCATAGTCTTTAGCTCTCTTTCAAGTCTTTGCCTCTGCTCAGGTACCACTATCAATAATGGGCTAATTGGCTTCCTTTGGCTCACTGGCATGTCAGATTGCCAAACTCAAAAAGATAGGAACGGACTAAAAATAGGTCTTTGGCCTTTTCTGCTTTCCTTGGGCATTTCTGTTGCCTCATCTGACTTTTGAAAGAGTTGCTTTGTGGAACCTGCCAGTCACTACCTGAGGGGGAGGGTTCCTGCCTTGTCTGGCATGGTGTTAACAGCTCTATAATCTGGCAGATCTGGGATATTAAGGGAGAGAGATTGTTTTCTCTCTTTCCTGGGGCTTTTACTTTCTCTGTTATTTAAGCTAATGCATTTCTTAAATCATACTTGTGTTGGCTCCCGTTCTTGCCTGATTTATGTGTTAACATGTCTGTGCTGAAGGCTCTTTCCTTTTTCCATAAGCATCCAAGCATTTGGATCTTTTCTTTACCAGCACTGCAGCCTAATCAAAATCATGCCTTAAAATCTTGCAGTTCTAAAAACGTCTGTAAAATAACTCATAAGCAGCTGCTTTATTTTCACTGGCTGTGGAAATCTGCAGCACTTAGATTTTAGATGTGAGAATTAATGTTCGTGAACATCTCTCACGAGTTTTATTTCCTGAGCAGTGGGAATGCTGGGAGTGGCACGTTCCTCTGCTCAGAAATGTGCAGCTGCAAAATATATCAAAATATTGTATTTAGATGAATGTTTGAAGGCTGAATCCAAGATGATTGAAAGAGGGTGATTTGAAGGTAATTTGTGAATAAAGAATCTTTTGCAGATTATTATGAATGGACCTGTCAATATCTAACAGGGGCCCTTCTAACTCAGCTCCAGAAGAGGTTGTAGAAATGCACATTGGAATCAATCTTGGCACTATTTCTTCCTTTACCAATTGCATCATAAAGCACCCAGGGAAATGCTGATCTTTTGTGCAAAGAGTTTAATATAAAAATGGAAAGGCAGAAGGACATCCATGGTCAAGACTCTCATCTAGCTTGGAGTAGGACCCTCCAGTGTGATGGCATTGTCTCTTTTGGCAATCTTTCATCTGACTCTAACTTGCTTAGGAAAACTTGGAGCCCTGTCCACCTTGAGATTTAGATATTAACAGGAGTGGCCTTTTGAAACTCCTGTGCTGTGTGTGATCCCTGCAGCTGTCCTGTGTTGTTTGTAAGTCAGGAGCCTGAAGCCTATGACATGAGCAATAGGAATTTGCTTGTAAACCAGCATCTGGTCAGGACATACCAGAGGATATAGGATGTGTGTGTAATACTGGGGCTGAGTGCCCACTGAAACCCCCTGGTCTTGCCACCTAACTCCCTTAGCCTGCTCTGAGAAATCCCAGGCCTCATAGTTCAGGGGGGGAATTAGAAGGTCACTGTCATCAGCTGCCGGACGAGAGAGGAACGTGTTCAATGCATCACATCACCATCTCTCATTGTCAGCAGTGATTCACGAGGTGCAGCCGAACTCCAGGGTGTCCTGAGTAAAGTAAATCCATCCAGAGAAGTCTCAGCATGACGTGCACGTGAATCTTTGTGTGTGAAGAAGCTGAGTATGAGGGAGGGGAGGCCCTGGCACAGGGTGCCCAGAGAAGCTGTGGCTACCACAACCCTGGAAGTGTCCAAGGCCAGGTTGGATGGGACTTGGAGCAATCTGAGATAGTGGAAACTGTCCCTGCCCATGGCAAGGGGTGGAACAATATCAGCTCTGTGGTGCCTTCCAACCCAAACCATTCTGGGATTCCATGTGAGACATTGTACAGCCATGCTGGAGTGCTCCCAGTGGAGATATCCATGGAGGTGCGTGTGGGGTTAATGTCACACCTTCCCTTTATTGCCCTTGTAACAGGAGCAAGAGGAAAGAGGCAGGTGAGATTTCAGCAGTTTTCATCGTTACAATCAAAGGACTTGTGAAGAGCCTGCACAGGCAGCGTCAGCACCACCTCGGACTGGGTGTGCTGGGCCTGCAAATGCTTTACTGGAGCAACTGCAGAGAGAGACAAAACTGCATGTGTAAATGTTTGGTTTTTATGGCACAGAGCTCATTTTTATCTCAAGACAAATACCACTGAATTGTGCTGCAGAGATGTAGCCCTTTGCAAGTAATAGGACTTCTAAGTAGCAGTGACAGGCAGGTGATGAGGAAACACTGGGTGGATGCTGCAAGTACCTGAAAGGAGGATGAGGGAAGTGAAGGCCTAAGGCGGAATGAATCTTGCTCTTTCCAGGTGTAGTAAAGAATGGCAGTTTTGCAAGCAATTGAAAACAGAGTAAACACTTTAAAAAGACATCATTTTCTTCCTCCTTTCCCTTTACACCTCGGCAACAGGTGGAGAGAATGGTGCTGCAAGGAGCACCTGCTGCTCACACGCTTTCAGCAGCCCCTGGAGTCATGGATAACTGGCTTAAATTCCAGCAGGATGCTGTAATTTATGTTCCATGACTGAGCAGACACATCTGGCCTGGGCTTAGGGGACCATAAAGATGGCTTAAAGCTTCCTCGACGTCGTAACCCCTCTCCAAGTTAAATACATCCCACAGCTGTTACCAAAGGTTGTGGCCGTTATCTTCTCCTATATTTTTTCTGCCTTTAGGGTTTGTTGTGTAGTTTCATAAAATGAAATATCTGAAGCAGGAGCTCTTGGAAGGAGACATTATCTCATTTTTGCTGACTCTTCCCTAATCTCTCACCGGTAAGGTTTGAGAATCTTTTCCAAAGTGGTAGATAAGGCTTTGTGTGGTAATGGCAAAACCTCATTCCCATGTTCCAGCGGTTTAAGTGTTGACCCCTTCCAGACATGTATTTTGGCTTTTCTCTGCTGTAGCAAGAAACAAGGAGAAGAAGGAGGTAGTGCTGGCTGTCTCCTCCTGCTTTGGGGTTCTTAGTGTATACGTTTGGATACTTCAGTGGGTTGTAATACAAATATTTGAAGAAAAACAACAGAAACCCCCAACTGAAGTGGAGAGCAGCTCCAGAGGTGATTCAGAGAACATCTGTGTAAGGAGAGCTCTTGACTGTGAAGGAGGAGGGTAGAGCATGTTACCAAAAGATGGGAGATAATTGCCAGGAAAAATCACAACCCAGCCTGGCAGCCCCTGGTCTCCAGAGGGCAGGAAAACAGACCTGGTGTCAGACTGTGGGGGCTGGGAGGAAAGTCACCAAACCTCTGCCCTCCCTCCCTGCTCCTCAAAACACCAGAGCGCTTTTCCTGCTGTCCCGAGCCCCACAGCCCTGCACACGTGTGGGGAGCCCCTCGGAGCACAGCTGGGATGGGAACGGGCCCGTGCGGGGCAGGAGCACCACGGACCCAGCAGCAGCATCTCCCCACGGTCAAAATGTCTGAACTCTTGCAAACCCTGTGGGGAAGAGCTGCTTTCCAAAGCTGCTTCCCAAAGAAAAATTAGAAACAGTCCATGTAATCCTTGTATGTGAACATTGGAGCAGATATTGCCAATGATCAATAAAGGACAGTCACATGATTTTATTTATTTCAAATGGTCTGGAAGGTCTTTTCCAGCGATTTAATAGTTCCAGCCAAAGAAACCTTCTCCTTTCCTTGCTCAAGAGGCCTCGGCACAGGGGTTTAGGCATCCAGCACAATGAAAAATGGATATTTCTGGTTTTGTTTTTCTTCTCATTGACCTGCTATGACTTCAGTCTCTGAAATAAAAGAAACGCTTGTGCTCTGAAGACATCTTTTGTTTTTGTTTTCTTTTGGAAGAAAAAGTACCTTATTCTCTGAGGTTACCTGAGTGCAGCTAAAACTATCTTCAGAAAATTCGCTGCAGCCATCCCAGCTATGGATCCTGTCTGGTGTGCCAGATGGATTCCTGAAGACATGTTATGTACATAGAATTTTTATAAATAAGCAGATTTAATTCTTTTTTCTCACCCCTTTCTCTTAGACCAACTGTGAACTTCTGAACTAGAAAAAACACCTTTTTTCCTGCTGGAACCCCCTGATCTGATCCATGCTTGCAGTTATTTGTCCAGTTTATGTGCTGAATAGACTTTACAGATTAGAGCTCGGCAGAAGAGAAACGTAGTTCAGCAAGGTAACTGAAGCTTCAAAAAAGAGCTTTTTTGAGTCAAAATAACATCTTCAGTGCTTTTTTTTTTTTTTTAATGAAAACATTAAAAAGTAATTTTGACTTAACTTTGTACTACATGAAGATGTGTTATTGAATCGTGAAATCACCAATGCCTTTGGATAACCTCTTGATTTTAATTTTAACCAATTTTAAAAGATTTTGCTGTATTTGAAGTGAAAATTTTCAGTTAAAAATGTCCATATGGCTTTGAACTTTCTAAGTCCTTTCCCCCACCAAGCGGAAATAATCAACAAATAAAACCAAAAGGCTTCCCCTCAGTGATAAATCAGTGCCCACTTGGCCTCTGTTCCAGGCTTGGAAGGAAAGGTTTCACCACATTCAGTGCCAGCTGGGGCTGGGCAATGACTCCAGTGCCTGTTATTCACTGGGTTTGACATTCAACATCATCCCAAGGAGCAAAACACGTTGCCCAACGTCTCGGAAGAGATCCCTGCGGTGAAGAGATGACTCCATCAGCTGAGTTCTCTTCCTTTGTCCACCTATTTTCCGACTGGATTCATCATTCCGGTGTCAGAGCACCCCTCCAGCCGTGGAGCCCCAGAACCCAGGATGTGTCACAGCCATTTGCTGGTGCAGATGCTGCCTTGGGTTTCTCCTCCTCCCTCACTGCCCTGCTCCTTCTCCAGGGTGTCCTCCTCTGCACGTAGCCCCTCAACAGTGAAAAAAAAAATGAATCACGACCTATTGTAGTTTTTGTTTTACTCATTTTGTTATTTTTCCAGGTTCCTGATTCATTCAAATCTCTGAGCAAATTTCCGTGGTAAGATCTAAGGTGTCAAAATATCTCCCCCAATGCTTGATTATCTTGGCTGCTGTAATTTCCTTTTTCAGATGTTTTGACTGGAAACAATGATGATGGTGGACTCAAAGCTAATGACTCACTTTCAGAGAATGGGGACTTATTTGAATTCTTGGAATTAGTAGGGGGATATGCAAAGTACCTCTCCACATTTTCACAAGGGTTCAGTGTGAGCAAGCCAGGTGGTGACCACAGATGGGTTTTAAGAGCATGACTTTGAACTCACCCATTTGAGAGGAGCAGTGTATCCAGGGACAGAAGAGGGTAGAAGTGTGGCCTTTACTTTGGTAGTGATTAAGAAACTGGATTGAGTTCATGAGATCATTAATGTTTATGGATCGACCACTCAGCCCAGCTTGTTTGTCCCGCTGTGGCACAGCAGGTAATTTGTTCCCTGCTCAGGAACTGTTCTAGTAAATGTTTGCCTGTTGCTCATTCTGCTTTATAAATCACCTGGAAAGTGATGTTATTACAAAAATATTTCTAAAGATGTGGTAGAAGGAGGGCAGACGAGGGAGAGGCGAGGGGAAATCTCTCATGAAATGTTAATGCAACTACTTTTAACATTTTCATGATCAGCTGACTGCCTCAAGAGAGGGTTCACAGTTCCAAGTCCTTGTCTTCTTAGTCCCAGAGGGACGTCTTTCTTCCTGGTTGTCTCCTGTGGCCCAGTCCTTTTCTGGCTTTGCAATGTAAAGCTCAGTGACTGATCGAGGTCCCTTAGGACTTCCATGTCCAACATTTGTCTTGGCTGTAAGCACAGCTTGGTGAGCTACACCTTAATGAAACAGAATTTATCCATAAGACTTAGGTTATTTATTTCTTTTGAGCTTGGACAGCACAGCTGTGACCAGGAGGGTCACAGACATAATGCAGGTTCTTTTGCAGCACCGTGTTCCTCGTCTGAAACCTGACCTCAGTCACTCTTTCAGGAACACCACCAGCAAAAGAACAGATAAATTCAGGGTTCTGGGTTCCCCTTTCACCCACTGCCTGTATTGACACATTTTAAGCATTTTGAGCGTAATGTGTTTGAAAAAATTTACACTAATTTGACAGATTGCTTTTAAACAAACAATTAACTGCACGAACTAACTTTTGACTACCCTTCATCAAAGGCAATACATCTGAAATCAAACAAAATGGCACTTCGTCATTGCTGCTGGGTTGTCTGTGCCTGACTTAGAACACAGGACACAGGAGTAGCAATGACCCTCTTTTAGTTTCCAGTATTCTGTTCTGAGGCTGGAAAATTCTCAAATTACACGACCTGTCACTTTGCCTTGGTGTCAGTCTGTGGGTGATGTGTAAATGTCCTGCTGCCCCTTCCTGCCTGCAGGGAAACTGCTGGGGGCACCTCCAGGGATCTCCTGCAGGTGGAAAGCTCTGCACAGGCTCTCCAGGTCGTATTGGCCCCCTGATGTCTTGCCCAAGGTGAGTAATCCAGTGGGAAGTGTTTCTGCGCTGACTGGGCCATGCCTGGAAATCCCTGTGCTGGTGGAGTGGGTTCTACTCGCACGAGAAACCTGGATTTAATCACAGTGTGTCTCAAATTCCTTAGAACAGAGTAGGGGTTGAATAGTCTGGAATGTCAGCCAAAGGCCTGGTTGCTATTAGGACAATAAGATGAAGATAAACCTGCTTCTTCCAATAATTTCAGTCTGCATCAGATTTTGTGTCGAGATTCTCCTGATCTCTGCTTGACTTTGCAGAAAGGAAGTGGTAAAAGAGCCTTCTTGCTGGTTTTCAAATTGGTTCTCAGCTCTTCAGCCACTATAACAAATTTAGCTTTAATTGTTCTTAAAGTAACAGTAACTGTAAATTTTCTAGGTGTCTGCATGGAACAACACCCACAGAAAGGAAAACTCCTGTTCTGACTAACTTGTTGCAGCTGAGGAGTAATAAAGAGAAATAATCCAATATTCTAGGAATTTGCACTAATTTACTTGGTTTTGAACAACCCATCTCATTTTAATCCTTGTATAAAGCAGAACACATCCTGCCAAACTGTACTCTGGTGAGGGTTTTATTTTTCCTTTCCCTTACCCTGTGATGGAATTGTTCCATAATTGCAGCTGTTTGAATCTGAAACTCAAATTAGAAGGACTTGAAAGAGGGAATGCAGGAGAAGACATGAACACAGCATGTGAGGAATTCGATGGTCCTCTCTGAGTTAGAAGGGTTTATACTCTAATCCCTTCCCTGAAATGTAGCAAATCCCATTTTAGTATGAGACCAAACAACTCCTTTTTTTCCTTCAGTGAGGAAAAGTTGCAAAGTGCATTTGTGCTGCTCTGGCTGCAGACTTGGTGCCCCAAATATTTTAATGTCTGTCTTACTATAGTGATTTAATACTGTGGTCACCATTTTTTCAGGTGTTAGAGAACTTCTGTCCTGTGTCTGCTGCCCTTTGGAGTGGGTAATTATTTATTTTCTAGGTAGTTGGGACACCTGGCAGATCCCTCTTGGAAAGCAGCTAATCTGCCACGTCTGATGGCCTGTAGATACCAGTGCTCCTGAGCAGGAACCTCCTCCTGCCATAATCCAGATATAACTAATCCTGGCTCAGTTTCCTGGCAATGTAACTTAAAATGAACCTGGCTGCTCTGTATTCCATCAGTCCTTGCTCCATGACTTTTTTCCATCCTTACAGCCCCTGTAAAGACCTCCCAGCCCAGAAGCAGCTGCTACTGAGGCCACCTCGAGCATCTTTGCCTGGAGACACCACGGAGACAACAGCATCCCACTTGTTTTGATAATTTCTCATTTGTTTGGATAATCTCCTGATAAAATTCCAGAGAAAGATTATTCATGTGCTCCCTAGGACATGCGGAAATTGGTTTTGAAGGAAGCCTAGAGAGCAATGAGATGATTTTCCTCTCAAGCCCCTGCCCCAGCCTTGGGTTCAGTGTGAACCCTTTCATGCCATGTGTGCTTCCTTGGGAAGGCAGAGAGAACTGGGATCCAATTTTCATTCACCTGCTGCTGATCCAGTTGTGGCTGTCTTAAATTGTAGAACATTTTTAATACTAGGTTTGTCTCTTTTTTTTTTTAATGAGTTTCTGCCATCCCTGTGGGGTGTCTGTGTAGGGTATCAATAACATCCCGAGCATTTACCAAGTGAGACTTGCAAATCTGCTTCTTTGGTAGCACAGCTCTTGTCTGCTTCATTGAAACAGATGGAATCTTGTTGGAAATATGCACTTGAAGGCTGGGTGGTTATTGGTGCTTCACTATTAGACTGAGGCTGGGAGGCTTTAATGGAGGAAATTAAGAATCAACTTCCTTTAGCAATAATTGTTCTAAAATCGTCTGAAGGACTCTTGATGTGATTCAGTGTGACATTTCCTAGCACAACCTGCTGAAACAAGCCCTTCCTTTCGTTGTTTTACCCAAAAAGAGAAGAGCATGGTATTTAACTGTCCTAACTGAAAATCTTTCCCCTTGAATCAAGCATCTGGCAAATTTTCCCTGGTGGGATCCCACAGGGCTGAGTACGTGTGAATTCACACTCTGAGAATGCACCCACACACTCGGGGTGGACTGTGCTCATCACTCAGCAGAAACTGATATTATCCCTTCATTTTCATGTTCTATTTTGCATTTGGTTGCTTAAGTATTTTGGATGGACTCACACTGACCTTATTCATCAGAGGAGGTTAATCCTGACCAAGTGCTGGGGTCATGCTGGTTCTGCTCAGGGATGAGAAAACCTCATTTTTCACTAAGTGAGAGAGAGTACTGTGATCAGAATCACAGAATTCTTCTTTCACAGCTTATTCCGTTTGTCACATGTTCAGAGCAAAGCCCATTTTTCTCTGTTCAGCTAATTAAAAAGAAAGGTCTTTGTGAAATTCAGTTCCTGATCTCAGGCCAAGGTTTTCTTGAGGAATAATGAAGATACAAATTCCCTGTTTGATTTATGGCAATTCTTTCCCTAACTTCAGCTTAAAAACAGATTTTAAATGATGCTTTTCTAGCCATGATTCTTCATAAACCAACAGCTGTTCCCTGTGCTCTGTAAAACTCTCAGACAACTTATCTTCTTCATGTCTTGTTCCCAGGAAGGGAAGTCTGAGCACCAAAACAATCCAAAGCTGCCCTGGAAGGACACTGTAAAAGGAGAAAATACAGAAAAATACTTTGTCCATGTCTATGAGATTTGACACTGAGGTTTTGTGCCTCAAACACATACAGAGTATAATTGCTGACTACATTTATTCTTCTTTTTTTATACCTTATTAGGTGTTTATTTTGTGTTACAATGAACTTTAAATTTCTTAATTTCTTTAAAATAAAGAAATTTATGTTATTTATTTAGTTTTAAAATTACTTTATATTTATTTTGTTTACTTTTGGGGTAGGATCTCTCACACAAAGTTATGGTTTTGGAATATCAGCTTTAACTTCAGTTCAACATCATTTTTACCCAATGTGAGAAATTTTCTATTTAATGACTCTCTCTTTTCATTTGTGCAGAGTTACATTCCTGGTGTGCATTCCTAGCTACTGTTGGCAGCAGAAAACAGGTTTTTCTCTTTTAACAATATATTGGTATATTAAATCCAAATTGAGTAGAAATCTCTTGAAAAGGAAAAGTAAACTAATGCCATTACTGAGAAAGGCTGTCTTTTTTAGAAGAATTCCAAGAGAAATAAAACAACAAACTGAACAGGCAATTGTGTAATTGCCACACAGAAAAGAAATGGAAAAGGAGTAGAAGAAACCCTTCAGAGGCAGGAAAAAATTTAAACTCTTTAAGACAAAGTGTTTGTGTGGGCACCTTAATTCTCCACTAATAAAACAACTCTGGCTAGCTTAGAAATCTGGAGATGGTTGGAAGAGCTAAATGTAGAAAGAAGAATCAAAAGATGCAGTGATAAATCTCGAACAGTGGTGTCCTTGTGTTAACTCAACATCTAAAAATTATAACGTTAATAAAGAGCTTGACTGCAAAAGTTCCAGGGATTTTAATTACAAATCTATTTTTTATTGGCTCTTTGCCTGTGAGCAGGAGGGGGTTGGAGCAGAGGAATTTTGTGTGCTGAATAAAAACCTGGAGCTGTTTTTTCTTCAGAGGTAATATTGCCCCAAAGGTTTTTTGTGGCTATTTTTAGGTTCTTGCAGTCAGTTCATTTTGGGAGACAGACACTGCATTACAACAGCAGTATTTATAGAGATATCCCTTCATTTCTCAGTTCGTGTGTGGTTTGAGCTGACATCAATTATAACAATTTTATGAGGGTTTTTTTCCTCATCAAACACAAGTAATTGTTCAGAGGAAGATTAAATCTTGGGCAGGTCCTTTTGCAAAGGAGAAGTTGCTTTCAGGAGCTTCCCCTGAAGAACTTTTAAGTTCCATTGAGGTGAATGGCTGCATTGGAAATGCAACACTGAAGTGGATGGAATGAAGGAAATTGAGGGCAGAATTGCTGCTTCCAGGTGGATGTTTAGAGGATCAATACAATGTACGACCTTCCACAGGACAAATTCATTTGAGCAGACCTTTACAATTTCTATTTCATTGTCTTAACTTCTTTGTTTTGTCCCCTTTGAACTTCAGGAAAATCTTAAAATGCCTCTTGTTCTTCTGTTGCGTGTTCTCCACCTGTATAAAACAGGAGTAAAATTTTGGCTTGTGAGAAACTTTGAATTTTCAGTTCTCAAAGGTGTTGGGCTGCACCTTTTTCAAAAGTTTCTTTTCCATACACTCATTAAAGTTTCTGTTTCACCTCAAAAAAAAAAAAAAAAAAAGAAAAAAATCCAAACAAGCGAACAACACTTGAAGGTAACCCAGTGTTACATTTGGCTTCTTATAAAAACCTCCCCTGAAACTGCCTCGAGATTTCAGCAGCTGAAGAGCCAGACAGAATTTTTCTGTGTATTTTCCCCTGATTTCCTGCAGGAACCACTTCTGCTCAGCCTGGTGCCTCCCTTCTCCTTCCTGTGAACGTCGCTGGGTCCACTCCCCCTCATCTGTGTTCCCTTTATATCTAACACCTGGAGATTTAAAATTTGGGACAGATGTTGGCTTGGGAACATCTCTGGCCATAAACACCCAACCAAAGGCCTCCTTTGCTCTCTGTTCTCCCCCAAACCACACCACACTTCTCACAATTTTATTTGATGGCAACATTTTGCTCAGTTTGGGGAATTACGGAGACAGTTGCAGAGTTGATCATAGGCTCCTTTCATAATAATGAGTTATTCCATTCTCAGAATTCACTTCTTGTGTTCATTCATGTTCTCAGTCTTTTATGAAAGCTCGTAAATGTCACTTAAGTCACCTCTCCCACACCAACAGATGGGGCTGGTAGCTCATTGCATTTCACCAAACCCAAATATTTGCCTGGCTATTAATTACAGCCCGATATGCAATCAGTACACGAGTAAAGGCACAAGGTATTTCACAGCAAAATAAGGACCTTGAAGAAACTGCCACTCCTGTGGGATAATTTATCCCTCAGGAAAGGCTGCAGTATGGGGAGCATCCCTGGGCACGGCCATGGTGCTAATTAGCAAATTGAACCCTGTTCAGGGCTCAATTTTGTTCTCTCAGGCTTGTCAGTTGTGTGTGTTGTATTTCAGATGCAGGATGTGACCGAGTCTTTATAAATAAAAGGTCATTAAAATACAGCAGGAAGGTTTCATGGTGCCCATCCCTTGCAAATTTTTGCATGTGAAAAATTTCATCTTCCATCTAAGGATGCAGAAACATTTTTGGAGCTTTCCTGTGTTCTGTAGGCTTGAATGCCAAATCTGTGTCCTAAGCATGTGCTCCGGATTTTGGGTCATTCCTGCTCTTAATGTGGCTCTGCCTGTGCTGGGGGAGAAGGATTGAAGAAAAACTGAGTGAGTGGTCCTTTGGTTACAGTCCTTACATGGACAATTTATGTCCTTACATTTACAATTTATATAGAAAGTATCAATTCTTCCTTCACATAATGCTGAATTATTGAAACATTTTGGAACAGTTCCTGCAGCAAACCTGGAATAGTCTGCCAGGAGAATACCTGGAAGCCAGCTGGTGCTAGGAGCAATAACCCTGTGGGAAAGCTATTTTTGACCATAAATACCAACTTAGAACTGTTTGGGGTTTTTTTGTCTCCAAGATTCACACATTTTGGTGCAAAGACTGCTTTTGATAAGTTGCTTTTCTAATGGAACTGCTGGGAAACTTTAAACACACCCCAGTTATTAGCATGTGCAGATTTATGAATTTTTTTTTGTTGGAATTTCAAGTCCATAGGAAGATTTTGGCTGAAGTTGCATAGGATGGCAGAAGTGTCAGAGGCTGTAGGAAGTGTTCTTTTCAGTGGCCTAAATAAGTGTGATAATCAGCAGCTACTTGAGGCTGGGCTTCCTGTGTTCCAGCACCCCATATTTATTTAATCTCAATTAATATCTCTTCAATCTTCTGTGCTCCTTCAAAAGTGCCATTGACACCAGCTGCTCATGGGAGGGGAAAGTTGTAAAAATTTTTTCTCCAGCTGTGTTTTCCATGTCTGGGGACTGAATTTGGTGGTTTGTTCTTTCTTTTTTTTTCCCCTGAAAAGCTCTTTTTTAAGCTTTAAAGGAAACAGAAATGTTGGAAAATTCCAAAGCTTTTTATTTTGTGACTTTGGTGCATTGTCAAAAAGAGGCTGGTGAAGCCTCCAGTGTGAGGAAAGGTTTTCTCATCAAACTCTTAACACTTAATTACAGTGATTTGCTGCCTGAGGCACCGTGGAGCCCAGAAAACAGTGAACCATGGTCAGATATAGTGAGGTGTGCCTGGGAGCCCTTCTCCTTCCTGGGCCTCCTCTCTCAACCTGAAAGGGTCTGACTGATGCCAGGGACTGAACAAAGCCCCCCAACATTCAGTGAAAAGGGACTCTGAGCAGGTGAAATAGGAAATGACCCTTGTAGGGCTGGTCACAAGGCCCAGTGTGGGGCCAGAGGGGGAAAAGCTCTGCAGGTGTTGGGGAACGTCTGGAAAACTTCAGCACAGACAGACACTGGAATTCCTGTCCCCATAAGACCTCAGGAACATGAGGCTGAGATCTGTCATGATCCCAGCAAAGCTCAGATGTTGCAGGAAGTGAGGTGGGGTCGATCCCCATCCCTGCTCTCTGGTGCCAGGCCAGTGCTCATTCAGTGTATGGACAACAAAAAATGGTCTGAGGTAGAACTTCACTCCATGCACGACAATGGATTGGAACAAAGATTTGAATGGGGAAGCCCTTTCTGGGCTCTCTGGATGGAGGGGAACTCCTTGTCTTAACTTTATGCCTTAACTTGGAAAAGTGAAGATGATAATGATGAGTATTTTGCACAGTGATTAAAGCCTTAAGGAGAAGTATCTCCAAATGGCAAATTGCATTTTCCAAATTGAAATTCTGAACTGTTCTAGCAAAGTACTGTTGCCATTTTCACACCTTAATTTTTATTAGTTTTTAAGTTTTGAATTTTAAGTGTTTCATATTAAACTTTTTTTCAGTGAGCTGCTGAGGCCATGCTTGTAGCCTGCAGCTGTTGTGCAGGTACTGAAATACCAAGGGAAGGTGTTTTCCCCTTCAAGTGGTGCTAGAAAATTTCCTCCTTGTGTGGATTTTTTCAGTCACTCCATCACCAGGGCTTCATTTGGCTTTGTTGTGAGGGGTTCAGTAGGGTGGCTGGGTTGTAGAGGCCATCCCAGGGGATCTGGATGGCTTCTCCTACGGTTGCCTAACGGGTGAAGGAGGAAATCCACAGCTTCAGGGAACGTTTGGTCATGTGCAGAACCGCGGTTGCTGTGCACAGAGCTCAGTGAGTGTCGTGGCATCCCTGTGGATGCACATCCCGCGCTGGGCAGGGTTGGGCAGAACCTGCTGACCTGCTCTGAGGGAAGCTGTAAACACCAGCTTTGGCACAGGGGATGGGTGGGCTGGATTTCCAGGGCGGTGCTGGGCCAGACTGGGTTTTTCCTTTCCCAAATTAGAGGCTGAACGTGCTGCTGGGAGCTCAGCAGAGGCAGGGGGAGGCTCCATCCCGAGCAGGTGAGAGGCTCCCAGGCCCTGCACAGGCAGCACCTGGGCAGCAGGACAGGCTCTCCCCAGCCCTGCTCCTCACAGGTCCTGCACTCCGAGGAAAACCCCTCAGCCTGTGCTTGTGGTCTGGTTTTGGCACTTTGTGCAGGGCTGCTGGCTCTGCCCTGGCACTCAAGGAGCTTTGGAAGGAGAGGTTCCCTCCTCACACGCTCCCTGCAGAGGGGCTCTGCTGCAGGGCTCACTGCGAGGTGTGCAAGCAGTGCACCCTGCTTGGGATTGGAAAGAAGTGCAGTTATTTAATTATCTGTGAGGAGGGAAGAGAAGGGTGTGAACTGGTGACACAATAAATCAAATCGGTGTTGCCATGGCTCTGTGTGACTGAGTGCATGTGAAGTGCCTCTGTTGGTGATGTGATCCAGCCATGGCCATTCCTTAGAGCTGCTTTGCAAGTCAGAGTGGTCTGTGTCACCATCATCCCTTGTGTGGCTGGAGAGAGTAAATCAACAGGAAATAGGATCATTCTGCCGCTTTCTCAAAGGTTTTTTTTCAAGAGTTTGGCAAGCTGAGCTGTACAGCGAGAAAGTTTACTCTCTACTCACGCTAGCTCTCACTCTGGACTTTCTTAATTTATGCAAGAGATTGTTTTGCCTCATCCAGAGTGATTCATGAGTGGCATTCTCGTGTTTGACAGTCAGAGTATTGGGAGGC
This sequence comes from Orthonyx spaldingii, assembly GCA_013397795.1. Classification (NCBI taxonomy): domain Eukaryota; kingdom Metazoa; phylum Chordata; class Aves; order Passeriformes; family Orthonychidae; genus Orthonyx; species Orthonyx spaldingii. Next base: position 180,048 of record VZTJ01006248.1, on the reverse strand, counting down.
TGTAAGTGAAAGGCTCCGTGCCTTCCAAGGAAATGGATCCCAGATTCTGCAGAGACTTTTGAGCAAGGAGGGAAAGCAGAGAAAGCTCCGAATAGAAAGTATTTGTGTGTGCTTTCTTGTTTATTTGGGAACATGAGCAGTGCTGCAGGGAGGAGTCAGCTGGAGTCTGAGGCTCAGCCACCTTCGACACAGGCCTGTGAGACACTTCGATCTTCTGTCATCCACATTTCCTACCCAGCTGGCCTTCCAGCATCTACCTGGAGCTGCTCCTGGAAATCTGTTCCATAGGCACAGGAGGAGCAAATGCAGAATTAGGTCACCATAGCAGCAAGTTCCCTCTTTGCTACAGATTCCAGAATCCTCTAGAAACAGGGGTTTCTGAAGCTTCCTGGTCTGTTCCAGGGCTGCTTTGCTTGGTTTCATGGATGTGTGTTGAGGCTGCACCAGGGGAAGGTATGACACCGTTCAAGAGCTGGTGTGTCCCCAGTGAGAGAAAGGCAGAAGATGAGATGGAGATGATGGTTTCTGAAGTATGGACTAGAAGGAAGAAGAGGGGGCAGGTGGAACATCACAGCCAGAATTTGGTAGTGCCTTTGGAAAAAATCACCTTTCCAGTCTCCCTCCAAAACCTTATGGGACTGGTGCAGTCTGAGGCATTTTTTTCCCCTAATAAATTGTCTACACAACTTCCCTTCTGTATCCACTATGTAAAAAGGATTCACCTTCACCTGATTTCTAGGAAACTGGCTTGAAGTTTCTGTCTCCTCTGATCACTTTGTGCTACTTGGCAGAGTGTGAATGGCTCTACAGAGAAGTTAACAAAAAATAAAGTGGAAAACTTCTCGTCCCATTGCCAGCCTTTCCAGGTCTCCAGACTGGTTAATGCATGGCAGCTGATGGTTTGTCTACTTGCCTCGGTCCCTCTGTGTCCTGCAGGCAACCTGAGGTCAAAACCATCCGGGTGGGATGAGGTAAACCATCCCAGGAATTATTCAGTCTGAGCCTCGAGTGCCAGGGGCTGTTTGGAAAATACAGATTCCATGCTAAGAATGAGAAAATGTGGTTTTTCCTTACCCACTTGGTATTCTGTAATGTGGGCTCTTCCTGCCCGGGGCAGAGCTGCAGATGACTGAACGTTTTCCCAGCCTCCCCTCAGAGTCCAGCCCGTGGTTTGAGGGAGCAGCCACTGCCCCATGCAGAGAAACCCACGGGCACCCAGCCCGGGGCACCACGGCACGGCACGTCCGTCTGTCCTGCCCATTCCCACCATCCCAAAGCCAGGTGTGGCCACAGGGAAAGTGCCTTCCTGGGGGGTTTTGGTGGGCTGGGCACAGGGGGGTGCCAGCGGTGTCAGGGGGGCACAGCAGTCACAGTGGGGTCTTTATTTCTCATGTTGAATTGCCCACACCCTGTGCCCACTTGGGCTGGCATTAAACCACCTCAACCCCAAGAGTAACCACTGAGATGTTTCTTTTTTACCTTTTCCTTCCTCTTCCTTGTACTCCTCTGCCCCTGTTTCATTTTCGTTGCTAAAAGCATCTCCTCTACGTGTGATTTGTGTCTGCCAGACAAATGATTGCACATTAATGGTTCCCAAATTTCTGCACATAAAAGAGGAAGGAACTGGATAGATTTAAATGGCAAACTTCACACAGAACATGATCTGAAACCGAAATATGTTTCCTGATGGCCTTGTTTGCATTTTCCCAGGCCTGTTGTTGCTGGAGCACATGGGCAGGATGGTGTTTGTCCATCGGAACATGGGAAATGCTGAGCCCTGGCAGGGAATGGGTATTTCTGAACAGGACTCCTGGTTGGTTCAGGCTGACCAGGAAGAACTGTGTAGGCTCAGAGAAGCACTAGAAATGGGCCAAAATGGGGCAATGCATAAAACATCTTCGATATGTGGAAGAAAGTGAAGAAACTGATACTGTGCTGGTTTTCACAAACCTGTTCCACTCCTCTGCCATCCCTTTCTAGAAACGAGTCATTTATGACCGAAATGTGGTGGCAGATGTCTTTTTCCCCCTCCTAGTATTTCAGACAAGCTTCAGAAACACCAAAGCCCAGCTCAGACATCTGTTTATGTCCTCCAAAGTCTGGCATTGTCCCTGTGCTGCACATCCAAAGGGCTGCTGCATCCCCCTGCCCTGTCTGGCCCAGGAGGTGTAACAAAACCTGGGAGCCACAAGGAACACAAATGTAAATGTAAGAAACTTGGTTACAAGTGTGAGTGGCCTCGCACTTCTCTGGAAAGCTGCCTTGATTAATTTTTTACATTGCTTTTTCTGGGTTTTTTTTCATGAAATTGCAATTTTTTGTGCATTTTTTTCTCTGGGGAGAATCTTTTCAAAGGAAAAAGAGGTTTTAGATAACTCCCGTGTAAGACTGAAAAGGTCAACTTCAATTTATTCATTCTCCACGTTCACATGTTTTATTTTCTGTATGATGAGTTGGTAACAGCAATTACATTTTATTTTTCTCGTTATTATCACTATGTATTTTAATAGTCCTCTTTTTCACCAAGGTAAGTTTTACAGAGGAAGACAGCTGATTGCACAGATTGGAGCATCTTTGCTGCCTGAAAAGCTTTTCTTTGTCTCTTTGGCTGAAGTGGCCCATCACACACTGCTCAGGATGCATCGCTGAGGGAAAAACAATAAGATATTGAAACACAGAGCACGTCAAACCACATAATACCTGTATTTATTGGGTCCCTTTGTTATTCTGAATTGGAGAGAGCAGAACAATGTGTTTTCTCTGGAAAAGGAGAGTGGTTATCCAGTGATTCAAGCAGAGGAGAGCCAGCATGGGATGAGAGGTGCCATAATTCTAACAGGATGAAGAGTAACTCTGCCATCTGACTTCCAGAATTTTAATTCTTCTAATTAAAAATCCCTTTTATATAATGTGTGTTCATCTGACCAACATGACTGATGCAAGTGATGGAGAGATTGGGCAACATCACAATGGAGGTGCCGATGGGCAACACAGAAAAAATCAGGTCGATCTCTGGTTAAAAACAGATTTACATTAAATAAATCTGTGGAATAACTTGATGCCAGAAGGCTGAAAGCACAGTTGGAAGTTATCCCTTCAGCTATAACCTGCAGAGTCTCATACCAAGTGGAATGGGTTTAATCAGAGCAATATCCTGTTCCCTTTGGGAGAAGGGGCTGACAAAGCAGAATAAAGCTGTGGCAGATCAGCTCTGCTTCAGACAGAGGATTTTGAGGGAAAAAAACCCTGAACTAAGCTCTTCTGAAACAGCTCTGGCTGTGGAAGGTGTGTTGAGTTCCTCTTTGTTTAACCTTTATTTAACCCTGGTATTTTCACAATAGGACAACATCTCCAAAGAAGTTTTGTGTAAAAAACAGATTTTTTTGAGTTTCATCTCCCCTCCTAAGATCTCCTAAGTGGTGTAACACTGTCATGGTCCAGAGAAAATGCAAGAGCTTTTTCCATCCATCCATCCGTCCATCCGTCCATCCATCCATCCATCCATCCATCCATCCATCCATCCATCCATCCATCCATCCATCCATCCATCCATCCATCCATCCATCCATCCATCCATCCATCCATCCATCCATCCGTCCAGCTTTGTGTGGTTCCCATGGGACAGAACACCTGTGGGTCTGGTGTCATTCCATGCTACACCTTGGGGCTTGAGGAGTGAAGAGGAAGTGATTTTGGGGGTTTGCAGACCTGTTGTAAGGCCAGGAAAGCAATCCTGGCTTTTGGGGGTTTGGGGAGGTTTTGTAGCACAAAACTTGTCACGTACCCCAGAACTGCCCCTGGCTTCTCCAGAATGCCCAGCTGCTCTGGAAATCTCTCTAAGAAACCCTTCTCAGAACTTAGGCATTAAGACTTTTCCATTGCTCAGGAAATTCACCTTTTCCACACAATCTCTGTGTTCATCTCAAGCAGGCTGGAGAGCTTCGTGTTTCTTTGTCTTTTGCCTGAGTCGTTGCCCACATCTTCACGAGCCAAGTGGCAGCTCTTGACTTCTGGAGAACAGACACTGGGGCAAACTTCTTTCAGTGGTGCTCAGCTCTTGTAAATGTGTCCTCAAAAGCATCCTCAGGAAGTGCCTCAAAAGTTGAAGAGTGCTGTGGTCACACCTGGTGGGGCAGTGGCTCTGCAGGTGAGATCCAGCCCTGCTCCTAGGGAATGTGCACTATCCTTCTCTGGGAGCAGCCAGGAGAGGATGGGGAAGTTATCCTCCAAGAGGAAATGTGTGCTTGGGCAGGGAGGAGCCAGCGTGGCTCCTGAGGGATCCTCCAGGCTGGAGCACGTGGAAAGTTCATATAAGAAGGGAAAAAACCCCAATTTTTCAACAATATGCAGTTGCCAGCAACTGAAAGGTACTTTTACTTCCCTTGGCACATAAGAGAGAAGAGACAAAAGTTCCTACCCCTGATCCCAACGAAAAGGCAGAGTGACCTCCCAGTAAGCCAGTGGAGCATCTCAGCAGGGACATGCCCACTGCCCACGGAGCTGGACAGGCACCTGGACACACGCAGGAATGTCCATGGAGAGTGTCCAAACCCCACATTGTTTCTAGAGACAAAATCCCTCTGCTCCAGCTTTGTTCTCCTCCAGCAGCTGCTTTGCTGGGGCAATCCAGGGTTCCTGAGCTTGCTCTCCTTTGCCTGCCCCTAGCACACAGTGCTGGTTTAGATTTATGACTGACATTGGCTGATTAACATGATGATTTAATTGGAGATGAGATATTCCCTTTCCTTTCTGAAGCCTACCTAGTCCAAATGCTGGATCATGCTGTCTTATAAAGATGTTTTTTTAGGCCAGTATTTTTCTTCGCCCCCACACAACCTGCTACCCGAATTTTCCAGCATTCTGTTTATTCCCCTGATTTCAGGGGTCATCAGTACTCCAAGATGTTTGTCTTGAATGTAGCTGAATCTAAAACTGAAGTAAAGAAAATTAAAATATTTACAAAATTTCTAAAGAATCATTTGATATTCCAGGTTGACCTGTCTGATTCTCCTTAAGAAGCACAATTTGAATCCATTTTTTAAAGTCATTCAAGTGTTTACCTAAGTAAGACTGAAAATATTTAAGGATGAGTGTTCTGCCCAGTGCTGCCTTGCAGGTTTAAAAATGAATATGTTCCCTTAGCTGTTTTGTGAAGCTAAACAAAACTTGAGCTTCAAAGTGGTTTTTGCATTTGATTTTTAAAAAATAGCTGCTGCAATAGTGAAAGAATAAGTGAAAGACTATTTTTTGGTTTTTTTGTTCAAAAGAGAATTTATTTTCCTGCTGATTTTTTTTTTTTTTTTTCAAATGGATCTTTAAAGAAGACAAACGTGGTTGTTTGGTGGATTCAAGCCCAAACACTGTTGGGCAAGTACTGCACGGCACTGGACTCTCCTCTACTGCAAATTCAGTCCGTCCAGTCCTGTTCTTTCTGCAGGATGCAGAAAATAAGAGACGTTAAAAACTTCTTGTCAGCCGTACAAGCCAAAATCTCAGTTCAGATGGGTGACAGACCTGTGGAGCCTTCCTTCTGTGCTTGTGTCTTATGGTAAGGCCACACCTCTGGACCTGCAGTTCTTAGCAAGCTTCTGGGTGCTTTGGAGATTTCCTGGGTGAAGACCAGAAGAGCCCAAGAAAGACAGAAAAAATAGGTGTAAAGGGCAGGGGAAGACATGGCCAGAATCAGGCGTGTGCCCGGAGACACCAACTCCATGAATCAGATGACAGAATATTCTGATGATGCAGAAGAGCAGGAAAACGCCCTGGCTGACCGGAGGAGACACACAGAGGAAAAATTTGGAAATATTCCACCTTTGTCTGGGCATGGTAAAAGCTGCCAGTGTCTGTTCCAGTGCAACTCAGCACATTCCTCTTGTCCCGGTCACTTTGCTCCTGTGGCTGGAGCCTCGTCCATCCAGGGGCAGGAGGTGTCTCGGGGGTGCAGAAGGCCATAGCAAAGAGGGTGTTTGGCCAAGCTCCTTGCTGCCCTCAGGAAAAGGCAGAGGGTACCCAGTGAAACGGGGGGATAGGAATTCATAGGGAGAGCAGCTCGGCACTGGGCACCACGCGCTCTCCTCACGTGGAGGTTTCAAAGCTTCCCTGGAAGGGCTCTCAGCAGCCTGACCCAGCTGTGGGCTGTTCAGAAACATCCCACTGGGGCCCACCAAGGCCTTCTTCTCATTCAGGAGGTCCCACCAGGCTTGACATTTCCATGGAAGTCACTTTGTGCCTTTGCAGTCGAGGAGAACAACCCTGATCACAGCTTTGGAGCATTTCCGCCGGGGAAAGCCACTGCACACGTGGGATTTATTGAGGGGTGCTGCCAGAGCTGCAGCCCTCCACTTATCCCATTTATCAAGAGGAGTTTTTGGAGTACCTGTTCCAGCAGGATGCTCAGGATGGCAGCTGCCAGCCTGGGACATGAGCAGGTGAGGGATGAGGAAGCAGACATACTCCTGCAGTGCTTCAAAGGCATTTGGATTTTTATGGAATATGAACCTGCTGCCTTGAGCTTTTATGAGCCCATTAGAGGTGCAGGGTGAGTTCAGGCTGTGAAGACAAGTCATCTGGTAAAACTGCCTGTGAGACTAAGGTACAGTAAATAAACCTGCAGCAAAGCATATTATTAACTTTGCTGTTCCTGGTGCTCTTTTTAAAAACATTTCTTAAATGGAAACACTTTATTTCCTGGAAGTTTTGTCTCAGCTGAAGTGCAGTTCTTTGCTATTTTATGATTTAGGCATATCAACATTGATGAATCTTAATAGACAGACCAAATAAAAGTATATTTGTGGGTGCAGTCAATACTTTCAGGAAAAGAAAGGTTTTATAGGGTGCTGTGATAAATAACACAGATGGGTATTTAAGTTAATAAACCCTAGATACTGAGAGGGATGGAAATGTCTGTAAAAGGTGAATTTAAGAGCTAATAAGTATGTTCACAGGGTGGGGTGGCCTCAGCTGGGGCTTCCTGACCCCTGCTCATGGCTCCAGGCCACCATTTAGGCTCAGCCGTGGAGCTCCAGGCCCAGTTTGAGTTTGATCCCGGGGTTGCCAATTGATTGAGACCCAAAAATTCATGGGTTTCTGGGAGATGGTTGGAGCAGAAAGAAGGATTACGAAGCCCAGTTGTGGCACTGTCAGACCCCTTCCCTGGCCCTGCTGTCTGATTTCCTGAGCTGCTCCCAAAGTGGCTCCTGGGCAGACTCCTGGTGCGGGGCTGGTGGATAAGGCCCTTTATGTTTGGGGTGCTCAGGGTGAGGTGGCTGAGGGATCCTAACGAGCTCTGGCTCAGTTAAAGTGGAAAGGAAGTTGGCAAGAATGAGCAACGTCTGGAGAACTTTGATCACCAAAGAAAAATGGAAAAACAGATTAGTTTATACACGGCTTTTAAAGTTTTTTGAACCAAGGATTTTTTCAATGGATATGGAAGATTTTGAGTCCTGTAACTACAGTCCTGCTTCTCTACATTATAGCTTATGGACCTTGCTCTGTAGCCTTCGTTTTAAGTTGTGTTTTGTGGGGGACAGGCTTCTGGATCCTGGAGGAAAGGAGCACGTCCTCAAGTTGGGAAAGGTCTCTGGGAGGGATTAAGGGAATGAGCTGTTCCTTCCTGGCCACAGGCAACAGAGCGAGAAGCTGTGGGTTTAATTTCCAATAGGAAATCCAGAGCTTGTCTCTGATGGAAGCAAAGCATGGCTCTGAGGGTGTGGTATCTCTGAGGTTTTTAAGAATAGGTTGGATCAGCATCTGTCAAATTATTTGGGTCAAATTGATCACGGCTTGGGGCCGCGGGAGGGAGCACATCAAGACTCATTGGAGCTGAGCGTCACTGAGGGAATAAGAACCATTCCCTTTCCTTGGGCGTCTTTTCCTCACTTCCAACCAGGGCAGCTCTTGCCAGCTCCTTGCTCTCCTCCATGCATAAAACTTTGGCAGATTCCACCCATTTTGGGTATTTTATTTCATCTGTTCTTGCCCCTCATCAGAAACCCTTTTATTAGCAACCACAGACCATATGATAGGAAATTTCCCTATGATTATGGCTGCAGTAGGATGGACCCCCTGGCTACTAAATGAATTTTTTTTTTATTTTAAAGTGCACAATGAGTTTTTTAAACACTTGAACCAAATAATGGGAATTCATGGGTGTGGAGTTCATGGAGAACTTGCTCTCTACAATTCCCTGACAAGAGGATGAAGCCGGTGGGGTCGGGCTCTGCTGCCAGGAACCAATGGGCCAGGATGAGAGGAAGCAGCCTCAAACTGTGCCAGGGGAGGCTCAGGTTGGACATCAGGACAAAATTTTTCATGGAAAGGGTGGCCAGGCCTTGGCAGGGGCTGCCCAGGGAGGTCTGGAGTCCCCATCCCTGGAGGTGTCCAAGGAAGGCCTGGGTGTGGCACTCAGGGCTCTGGGCTTGGGACAAGGTGGGCATCAGGCATAGCTTGGACTTGATGACCCTGGAGGGCATTTCCAACCTCAGTGATGGTTCTGTGATTCTCTCGCCCTAGGCAAGCCCTAAGGATCTTTGTGAGAACAGGATGGGTAGTGAACTTCAGAGCCCCCAACTTGGGGCCCCCACCTGCGTTGAGGGAATTAGCAACTACCTGGATGCTCCGGTGAGCTTTGCAGATCTGAGCACCCTCAGCTGAGCAGAAAACTGTTCTCTTAAGGGGAGATGTACCTAAGAGAAAGTTGTCATCCCTTTGCCCCTTTTCCTCACCCTTCCTCAGTATGGTCACCTGACTGTAAATTTTTATTAATTAAACCACAAGATGCTCAGAGACCCCAGGAAGCCCCACATGGCACAGGAATCTGGAGAGGACGGCACATTTGATTGATCCTTGTGATGGGCAGAGCAGTCTGGAAAACCCAGTCCTTAGCGCACAGCAACATGTGCTGCAGGGGGAACTTGGGGCTGCCTGAATTCATCGCTCGTAGGGGCAGCCTGAGAGGCTCCATGCCCAGGGAGGGGACACGGAGTGGTTTGGGGAAGGCAGAGCAGGGATGGATTGGAGAAGGCAGAGCAGGGATGGTTTGGGGAAGGCAGANATCCCTTTGCCCCTTTTCCTCACCCTTCCTCAGTATGGTCACCTGACTGTAAATTTTTATTAATTAAACCACAAGATGCTCAGAGACCCCAGGAAGCCCCACATGGCACAGGAATCTGGAGAGGACGGCACATTTGATTGATCCTTGTGATGGACAGAGCAGTCTGGAAAACCCAGTCCTTAGTGCACAGCAACATGTGCTGCAGGGGGAACTTGGGGCTGCCTGAATTCATCGCTCGTAGGGGCAGCCTGAGAGGCTCCATGCCCAGGGAGGGGACACGGAGTGGTTTGGGGAAGGCAGAGCAGGGATGGATTTGGGAAGGCAGAGCAGGGATGGTTTGGGGAAGGCAGAGCAGGAATGTCCTACGTGCGCTGGTGGCCGTGCAGGAACCCTGTGACTGCAGCAGCTCCAAGCTGATGGGGGAAGCAGCTGGGACCGGCCATTTCCACCCATGATGTGTTGGGTTGGTTGTGTTGACGAGGGAGGTGATAAAATAGGGGTTCTCCCCTGGATTCCTCTGGCTGAGGGTGCTTTGGTCATTGAGTTACTTGAGAGCAGCTGTGGGCAAAATGAGTAGGAGAAACTTCCTCTAAAGTTGGCAGCATCCAGCCCTCAGCAGAGAGGCTGAGCTCTCTAAAACTCATCCTAGAAAACCCAATTTTAAGTCTGCATGCATTCTTTTAAGGGGAAAAACAATTAAAAAGGAAAGGGAGTAGGGGAAAGCCAGCAACAAAAGTGTGTCTCTTGGAGCTCGAGTCTGTGGAAAAATAAAGAGAAAAGGAGAGGGAAATAAATTACTCTGAAGAGGTACAGATGGAAGCAAGTGTGCTTTGCTTTCAGCAGGGCTGGAATTTGAGCACAGAACAGAGCTGGGAAAGTCAGACTAACCCTGAAGTTTGGAAGAGCAGCACCTTCCTGTGACTGCTTATTCTTACTGTCAAAGCTGACCCAAGACAAGCTGACTTTCCTCAGCTGATTTCCCTTCCAAACAGTACTAGAATTGAGTTTTTCTGGCCGTGGATAATTTCTCTTTTTTGGCTATTTGTATCATACTTAATTTTCCTTTCTTCCCCTGGAGAGGGAAGCAGTGAAAGGCTGTGAAATAAAATACAGCTCTTAGCTGAACTGATGATCCCAACACAGATTGTAATGATTCAAGCACTAGCAATTAATTTTATACAATTAACCCATTTAGTTAATTATTCAGAGCAAAATTAGAACATGACTTTGCTGTCTGTTCACTGACACAATTTCCCAGCTACCAGCCAGAGCCTCGTACGTGCCCAGATGTGAAATCTCAGCCTTGGCCACCGGGCAGATTCGGGCTGAGCGCCTGAGTCAGCAGCCCTTTGGGGGCTGCTGTGCTAAATACAGACAAACCCGACTGCAGTGGGTTTGATCTCCGCGGGGAGCTGTGGCTTTGCCCCAGCCACACCCAGGGAGGGGTGGGAGCCGCCGGCGCTCTCTCTGCGATGCCCGGCACGATCCATCCGGATCCCACACACGGCTCTGCCTCTCGTGGGGTCGTGGCCTGGACTCAGCTCTCAGCTGGTGCTTCTTCACATCCAGAGATCCTGCTGGATAGCTCGGGAGGGAAGGGATAGGTGTAAGCCATGCAAGAAGAGCTTGAATCCTGGTTTTCTGCGTGTGGCACTGCAAGTCATCCCCTCACTGCCGGGAATCCGCCTCTTACACGGGAAAACCACCCTTCTTTTGTGTCAGTGTGCAGGAGCCTCTGCTCAACAGCTCCCGCTCCCCTCAGCAGCACTTCCTACCACAACCATGAAACTTGGCAGTGGGGCCCAAAGGAACTGAAAGAAAGAACTCTGATGCTTCTTCTCACTGGAGACTTGCTTTCATCTCCTGGGAGGCCTCCTCTAAAGCAGGCAGTGGCTAAAACAGACAACGAGCTCAGTGTCTTCTCAGTGCCCTGCTAAATCCATTGCACTGAAGAAACTCAATTTTCTAATGAAGTGAAGTGAACCCTCACATGCCCTCAAGCAGTGGCTGCAGGAGGAGTGCCTGGCTGAGCTGGAGATCCTCATCCACTTGCACATCCCAGTGTCCTGAGATTTAGGTTGAAACTCAGCCATTCTCTTCCATGCAAACCTTGAGCCCTTTGTAAAATACATTATTTTCAATCAAATACACACTAGGAAATAATAAAACTTCCTCCCACCCCGAGCTGCTCCTCTTCTTTTTCATTTTGAAGGGAGTGCTCAGTTGTGGGCTCCCTGTGCTGGGCTTTAGAGCAGTTCACTGAAGTGAACCATTTTCGGTTGGATTCAAAATAGGATACTTTGATTACTGACATAATGAGGAGAATGCTGAACTCTTATCACTGTTGACTGGACCAGAAATATAGAGGAAATTATTCAGTCAGCCTTGGTCTTGAACAGGAGCTGCTCCTCCAGCAGTTTTTGGATCAGAGGAAGGTGATTGTGGGTCCTGGGTGGCCCAGCTCATATACTTTGGTGATTTTTCACACATGTGATAATTGCAGAATTGAGTAAATTTTATGCTTCCTAAAGATCTTAGTTTGAAGTCATTGAGATGGTCAATGTTGCTGGAGATCAACCACAGCCTGGTGTAGAAAAGGGGAATTTGGTATCTGCCTCAGAAATCTTGAGGATGATTAATCCACCACCGGTAACCAGCGCGTGGCACGAATGGAATTAACCCTGGATTTTGAACAGGCTGGAATGCCAACATCTGCACATCAGCACATCTCCTGCGGCCTTAAGTGGGGCAAGACTTCACAAGTTTGGGGTGAGCTCATGGTTGGAAAGAAGGAATTCAGTCTAAATTTAGCCATCTGAAAGAAAGTCTTGTCTCAACGGGGCTGGTGCCACACATGAACATCTGCCAGCGTGTGGGGTGACTCACCTGGGAGCACATCCAGCCCCTATCTACAGCCCAGGGATGGAGCCTGGCTGACCAAACTGCTGAATTTTCACGCTGTTAAGGTTTCGGGAGCTGACTGACACCCACGACGTTTGCTGAGTGCATTTCTTCCACGTGTTTGGTATCTCCAGGTGCCACTTCTGCTGCCAGGGAGTTGGTCTGAGGTCTCTGCAAAGCCTCTCTCAGGCAGTGGTTACAGAGCTGCATTTTTATTGATTTAAGGCAGCCTGGAATAACTAAATGTTGCTCACTGGAACAAAAACATCTGTTTTGACCGGGGTTTGAACTTCTCCTCTTTCTCCCCGCAGAAATCCCTTTCCCTGTCTGTGGGGCTCCTCCAGGCAAGGAGCTTTGAATTCCAGACTGGTGGAAACCCTGTGCTTTTTGCCTCTCTGGCCAGGGGACATGCAGGAAAGCAGCTGGCTTGGGATGGTTCTGTTTGAAACTGCGGGAAGAAAGGAGGAAGGGACAGTAGGAAAAGTCCATGTTGAATATCCAGGGAGGTGCTGGGAATGCATTGCCCATGTGTCTGGGAAACAGGGACATGGACTTCTCATTTCACATGCAGGCTGGAACTCCAGAGTCAGGCTCAACATCCTGCTCTTGAGCCCTTCCTCTTCTGTGGGCTCAGGGTGACCCTGTGGTGGGTTAAATGAACTCTCTCTGCTCCCTACCACTTAAGCTGCTTTTTAATTAACGTTCTCAGCAGGAAACTCTGCTTGAGGCACACAGCTAGCCCAAGGTGTTTTGTGTTTAATGGTTTCTAGGGCAGACACATAAATTCATTATTAATTTTTAATAATGAATTAACAGCTAATTAATAACTTCCTGGTGCTCTGATCCCTCCTCATGATAGCTGTGGCCAGTGGAGAGTGTCCCTCCACCTGTCTGGGACGATGCTCCTGTGGGATGCTGTAGGGAAGCCCCAGATGCAGCTCATGCGACCAGCTTGGTCCCATCCTTTGGCTCTGCCTTCCCAGCACGTGGATCACTCCTCTGGCAGCTCCCTGGATGTGTGTTGTAGGTGGAGTCTGCAACCACAGGCTGGGAATAAAAATGGGATGAGTTTTTATGGGGAAAAACATGACGTTTCAGGTACTTTTGGTGGGGCTGTGAGAGTGAGGGAAGGTCCTTTTGCAATCTGTCAGGGGCTGTCTGAGGTGACTCTGTAAACCATGTGTTCCCCAGCTGGGAAGCGAAGCCATTGAATTACCATCAGATCAGTAAATCTGAACTTTGTGAAGTTGGCGCAGCCTGGGTTTCTATAGTGATGGTATTTTTATAGGGTTTGGACAGGTTCTCCTGTGTTCTTAGACCCCAAAGCTTCTGAACCCGTGCAAGGGGAACAGCTTGTTTCTCTAGCCCTGCTCCAGATCACATGGAGGCCAGCTTCAACAGTTAGAAACTTTTTGCTGTTTTTCTTTTCCTTTGTGTGCTTTTTAAAGTCGGGTTGAGTGGGTTGGATTCCTCTGTCCTGGTAGCTACAGAAAATAAAATCTATTTCTAGATCTACCCAAATCAGCTCCTCTTGTACCAACCTGTTTTGGTCCATAATTATGTTTAAGTACTCACTTTAAAATTAACCCAAAGCCACAAATCAAGCAAACTCCATAATTTCTGCCTTCAGCTGGAGGGATGGGGGGTGGGGGGGGAGGGCGATAGAATCCCCCAAGTAAAATGGAAACTGGAAGTAAAATTATTTGAAACAAAAAAGTGCAATTTCAGCTCCCAAATTTCCTCTTCTATGTATGTTATTGAGGTTCTTAATTTGATGAGCATTGAAAAATAATTTCCTCCTTCTGGGTACTGCCTATTTCATGAACTTTTTTGTTTCTGTCCTCTGAACGCTTCTGTGTGAAGGTTAAGGTTGTCAGGGAAATATAAAATGGCAAATGGTAACTTGACCTCAGATTTTTCTAGGAGAGGAAGTTGATTTATTTGTCTGAAGTTCTTATTAGACAAGCTGGAAATATTTAAGGAGAAATTGTGGATTTTTTTAAAAAAGTCCTCTTCCAATTATACGAAATAATTGGAAATTTCACATATTCCTTGTACCTGTTTCTGTCTTGCTCCTCTATGCCCCATCATTTTACCCCTTGGTTTAATTGGCAAACTCACTCTCAGGTAAGAGAACATGCCAGCAGTACGGTAGAAAAAAAGAGGTTTCATTAAGAAAAAACCCAAACTTCTATTTTGTAACAAGACAATCCTAAAACTGTTAAATGTAATGGAAACTTTCCTGAAGGAGTTGACCTGTAATTCTCCTTCCTGCTGTATTTGCATTATCACTTTGAAGTTGAGTGAGACACTTAAATAATTTGCACATAATTTTATAATTACTTGTTCCCAGAGCTCTCTAAAATCCCAGGAAGAGGAAAGTACAGCTACAGCACTGACCAGACTGCAAATTTGGGTTTTGATGTTGGCTTTTGGCACGGTTTAGCTCTACTGGGTTGAAGTTATGCTTGTGGGTGTAAAATGTAAAATCATCTATCAGTACAAATATTTTTTGACCTGGGTTACATCAATTCTTGGTCAGGTTTGCATCCATCCAGCTTGTTAAATAAATACAGGTGAGAAGCTTAACCCTGCCCTGAGTTACAGAAGGGAAGGTAAATAAAGGAGGTTATAGTTCACATTGGTTTGCTGCTTTCCCACGACAGATTCGAGGTAATATTAAAGAGCATTTTAGCACCACTGGCATCTAGGGTTATTCCACTGTGGTTTTTATTAAAACACATGGTGAACAGTGAACCAAACCTCTCTGCTTCACTTTTCTGAGGGCAGGCACATCTTAATCCTCCATAAAGTTCAGTGCCTGTGAATCAGGCGTAGTCAGATACAGCAGGAATGTTACACACTACTTGCTAATCAATCGTTTCATTAAGGAAAAAGTTAATCTTTTGTTTGTTTGTTTCCTTGGGGTTTTCTTTAGGGGCTTTTGCATGTTTCCCTTAGTGTCAGAATCTTGGGTTATATTTTGAAAAGTTTGTATCTTCTGAGAGGATTTGAAAAGAAACCACATCCTGGTTTCTCTTCTTTCTTATCCATCAAAAATAAAAGCTGGGCTGTTCCCAGCTGGTTTTTGGATTCTGCAGAGTGACACAGATTTCCTATTGCAGGGCATGTGGCTCCCTCCTCCCTGATTTTGGTTTTCATTCAGCACGAGGCAGTCGTGGAAACAAACCCTTTTATCTGGATCTTCAGAAGTGGCGTGTTCACTTTCAGATTTTGGAAGAAAAACTAAAACAATTTTGAAGACTCCAGTTGAAGAAAGAAGGGAGACATCCAGGATGCATCTCAACCAAAGAAATCCATAATGAAGAAGGGAGACATGATGCTGAGCTCCTAACACCCAAAAGAATTCAGGAAAATGTGTAATTTCTGAGGAACTCATGGCTAAAGCAGCCAGGGTTTTGGTATAAACCTGCCTGATTACCTGCCCTTGGGAGAGGGACCCACTGGGAATCCCAGTGACCAGAGCAGGTTCTGGGAAAGCTGTCTTGGCAATGACTGGGAGTCTGAGAACCATCCTGCTTTCCAGTCTGACCAGCTGGGTGTCCAGTTCTCAGCAGAGATCCAGAACTGGACAGGTTAGAGCGCCCAATTCTCAGGAGAGAGCAAGAACTGGACAAGTCAGAGTGCCCAGTTCTTGGAAGAGAGCCAGACCTGGGCCAGTCAGGGTGTCCAGCTGCCAGAAGAGAGCTCGTGGTAGTGCCTGAAAATAATTGTGTGGTCTTGTCTGTGCCTTTCCAAGACCAGGGAGCTCCTGGAATTTTGGTGCAGGGAGCTTTGTATGGATTTGGACAGTGGAGGTGTGTGGCCAGTCAGCACCCATGGAGGTGTGACAGGTATTTCACGCCCCATGAGCCTTTTACACACTTTCCCCACCCAAACGACCTTGAGGATCTGAGGCTTTTCCCGGCTGAGCTGGGAAGGAGCACTCAGGGGTGGGATCATTTGACCTTTCTCCAGTTGCGTTTTCAGCATCCCAGAAGCCACTGGCTCCACTTTGAGTCACTGCTTAAATCCAGGACAGGCTGAACAATGCAGGGCTGAGGAGGGACAGCCGGACAATCCCATCTGGATTAACAGCTGAGTGATGGGTGGATGTCTCAGAAGCACTGCAGTTTTCCCCTCAGCACACACGGCTCGTGGAGTATGTGAATCAAACCACACAACTAGACAGGTCTGCACGGCTCCATTGCTCTGGCCACTGGGAAATTGGGTCATTCTCCTGGTATTTATGGTATCTCTTCCAGCACAAGAGGAGATGTCAGTATCTGCAACTGGAGCATGGGAGTCACAGGGTAAATCTTGAGGGTGAGTGTGGTCCCTACACCTGATCATTCTACCCCCAAACCAACACTGGGATAGGAAGTTGAGGGCTTCAGCTGCTCAGTCTCATTGAGAAAAATTATTGACCATGAATTGCACTCAGAGCAGTTTGGGTCTGCAAATAACTTTACTGCATATATTGGGGTTTTTCCATATGTCTCCAGGATTTCCATATGTCTCCATGCTTTTATGTTTGGGCTTTACAATGAAGGACTGAATTGAAAAGATTCTTTTTTAATTATTACTAATAGTCGACTAGGCCTGCGTGGATAACAGTCTGAGCTCTACAAATGCTTGCAGTGAAGGAAAACTTCCTTGCAGCTGCTGGATGTAGAAGCACCAATGGAAGGAAGTTTTTTCTCTTCTCTGAGAGGGTGAAAATGAGTTTGACCTGTGAGAGCAGCTGCCCGAGAAGCTGAGTCTGTTTCAGGTGTACAGTGATAGATGGAGACAACCCAGATTGCTGGAGGGTTTGGAGAATACAAGTAATGAAAAGGTGATTTTTCCTCCTCCCTTGCTTCCAATCCTGGAAGGAAGTTGAATGTCTTGTCCAGGGGGTGTGAAAACCTGTGCTGCACTTGTCGTGGGGGACTGGCAGTGCAGTGGTCCCATTCTACAGTTGGAAGTACAAATTTCTTTCCATGTTGTGCTTCATAAATATGCAAATACTCTTTTGCTTTGGTTAGTTCATATTATCTAACTTTACCTTCAAGCTCCCTATTTCAAACTGTTTCAAACTGAAGAGGGAACCCAAGATTGTTCATTAGTTTAATAACTTTCTTCCCCAGCCACTGTAGTGTCAGAAATGGGGAGCTGTTGATGGTTAAAATCCATATTTGGCTGTAAACTTTTGAGCCAAACAGTTCATTAATGTGTTTAATGAGCTGTTGCTCGTTAATCTGTGAGTGTGTATTTGTGTGCACTCCACACTCAGAGTGGAAGTCAAAATCCTACGTGTCAGAGATCACAGCCGACAAACCTCCGCTGTAAAACCCCACTTTGTGTCAATAGGTCATGGAATACCAGAATGGTTTGTGTTGGAAGGGATCTGAAAACTCATCCAGTGCCCTCCAGTGCCATGGGCAGGGACACCTTCCACTATCCCACGTGTCCAGCCTGGCCTTGGACACTTCCAGGGATCCAGGGGCAGCCACAGCTTCTCTGGGCACCCTGTGCCAGGGCCTCCCCATCCTCACAGCCAAGACTTTATTCCCAATATCCCATCTAATCCTGCCCTCTGGCAGTGGGAAGCCATTCCCCTTGTCCTGTCACTAAGGTCTTCCTGGAGTCTTCTCTTCTCCAGACTGGACACCCCATCTCTCCCAGCCTGGATTCAGAGCAGAGGGGCTCCAGCCCTCAGATCATATCTTGATTTTGAAAAGTCCTCAATCTAGTTTTTAATCTGAATGTTACCAAGAGGGCAGCAGCCCAAACACCACACAGCACTTTTATTTCAGACTTCAGTTACAGTGAAGGTTTTTAAAGACCTTTCTTAGAAAGGGACCTTCTTATTGGAAAAAAATTTGCATGAACTGCAGCAATTCCCAGTAATTATCCTCTACTTGCTGACAGTGGTTTTCCCCTTCTCCTTGGCAACACATCAGCCAAGGTGAATCCACATCCCCATCACTGTGTTTATGGCAAACTTCCATGGCTATGGAGTTAAACTCAAGGACTGTGACATCAATATCTTACATGAGGTTTCGTGGTGACAGTCATTCACAAGAACTTTTCTCCTGTGAAAAGTGTTTCCAAATTATGGAGAAAAGGGTGGGACTTCATGCTCCCAGTGAGGGCTGTTCCTGTGCTGCCCATGCAAGGAGAAGAGCAGTTTGGAGATTCCCGTACCCAGTGGGAGAGGAAGGGGATCATCTCCTCTTAGTAACTTCCACTGAGCCGGTGCCAAAGGCTTCAAGTTGACTGATGCACAAAAAGCACCACTTCAGCTGCATCAGCCTTCGGGGCACGATTCTCCAAAGCAGGGAAAATTTCCAGAGTGCATCCTAGGTCTCAGCACAGCGGCTCCTGCTGTGGCCAGCTGGGCCATAGGGTGACTGCCCGGGTGACAAGCTCAGCCATGCCAGAGGCGTCCAGCAAGCTTCTCCTTGGGGCTTTACCTTGGTGATCTTTCAAACACAAGGTAAAGGAGGTCTGGGAAGTCTTGCTCACCAAATTACCTTTGTAACATGTCTTGGTATTCATTTTTCAAGGCAATATGTGATAATTTCCTATTTAAGAGTCCTGGAGGAGGCTGATCTGGTGATCTTTGTCAAAAACAGCCTCCCCAGGTGGGTCTCCCAATGCCTCATGTTAGTCTGTGACTTTTTCCACCAGGATCCTTCCAGGACACTCTCCTGGAGGTTTTTCTATTTTTTAGACAAGGATGCTGTGACATGGACCATATGTAAGTCTGATTCACAGAATCATCAAATAACAGAATATCCTGAGTGGGAAGGGACCCACAGGGATCATGGAGTCCTGTCGCTGCCCAGACCCCCCAACAATCCCCCCTGTGCATCCCTGGGGCGGTGTCCAAACGCTCCTGGAGCTCTGGCAGCCTCGGGGCCGTGCCCATTCCCTGGGGAGCCTGGGCAGTGCCCAGCACCCTCTGGGAAAGAACCTTGCCCTGATCTCCAGCCTGACCCTGCCCTGACACAGCTCCAGCCCTGCCCTGGGTCCTGTCCCTGTCACAGGGAACAGAGATCGGAGCTGTCCCTCAGGAGGAGCTGCAGCCCCTGGTGAGCTCAGCCCTGTCTCCTCTCCCCAGGCTGCTTGGTGTTGCTGCCAGTGCTGTTCCCACTGTCCCACCATGGTGCTCCCTGCCCAGCAAAGCCTGACAGCCCCCACACTCCTGACCCCTCTCCCCACACAGCAGGTTAAAGGGTGAGTGAAAACAGCTGTTTCCTCTCCTCGCTGGGAGTCAGGAAGGCTTGGAACACCCAGGCAGCCCAGGAAGTGCCCCTGTGAGTGTGTAGGCACAGAACAGTGCTTGGCATAGCAGTGATCGTGCACTGGCAGTGTGTACAAGGTTCAGGCATCTTGCATCAGCCCCTTGACTGGCTAAAAAACCCTCTCCAGGAAATTCAGGGGTTCCCCTTTTTCCTAGTTACTGCTTGCACACAACTAGTCTGTTCAGGAACTGTTTATATTTCCCTGAAGTAATACAAATACTGCCTTTAACTCCCATTTGAGGATAGCAGGGATGATGAAAGGAGCTTCCGCTCCTCATCTAAAATCCTGCTAAAATCTGCATCAGCTGGGTGATTTTGGGAAGCTTTCCCTTGCCTGTCCCATGGTCCCAGATACTGGAAATGGGAAGAAAATGCTATTGCTTCCCATAACCTGCTGGATGAAGAGAATATATTGACTCTGTGCAATGGCAAACCATGGTATATAACACAGTGTGAGGGCTGGGGGACTTTAAACCCTGTTGGTCATCCAGTGATTTCCTTCTGGGGGGCTGATTTCCTCCTTTATACCCAGATTCACAGTGGGGGATATTTAAAAACTGGTCTTAACTTGCATTAAGAAACAAGGAAGACTTTCATAATAAAATGAGCCTGTTCTGATTCTTTCTATATGAAGCATTAGAAAAATGGAAGTGACACTTGGTCAAACATTCATGTATTTGTCAAGCACCAGCAAACAAACAGGTACAAGGACTGCTCAACAGGTCCAAATCACTTGCATTTCCCTACACTGTCTGCTCTGGCTAAGAACAGAGACAGGGAAAATGGTCCTATTGCACTTTTACTGCTGCGTAGAACTCGCTGTGCGAGTTCGACCCTTGTTGATATGATTAACTTGATTGAAATGCAGATATTAGGGAAGGAGAGCCTTTAATGCCTCTAGGAACAACCTTATCCACTGACCTTACTGAATCATATGGAGGGAGAGATTTGGGGTTAATGAAACCCTTCCATGTATCTTATCAAAGGCTCAGAAAAGCCAAATAAGTGCAATCACTGGTTTCAGAACAATGAGTTCATCAACAAGGAAACACTTGCAGCACTTTATAGAAAGAAGCTGAGAGGAAAGGCAGAGTGAGGGGTGTGATGCAAACCAGTTCAGTGAATAGCTTGTTCTCTTGAGTAACTTGAGCTTGATAACAACCCCATGTGGGCTTGATATGAGGGCTCATGAGTCGCGGTGGCACTGGAATCAAGGTTCATCAAGTTCTTCTGGTCTGTCTGTTCTGAGCCTACGATCTCAATCAAGGGAGCTTTTCCTAGCAAGGAAAAAGGATGCAGGAGTTTCTGGGTCTCTGTGATACTTGTGGGTGTAGTGTGGGCAGCCCCTTATAAAATGTGCCTGCAGTGGGTAATGGAGCTCAGCGAGAGCAAACACTTTTTCAACACCTGCTGGAGGCAACCTGATGTCTCAGACACCCTTAAATGTCACTCTTTGGGACAGATTTCTCCAGGCTTTTGCTTCTGTTGGTCATAAAGGCCTCTGCTGTTGGCTGCTGAGGTGGATCACGTGAACTTCCCACATGGACATGAATGCAGCAATCCGGTGACTGCAATTCCTTCCCTCTCATGCTGCTGTCAGGGATCTACATACGGGTGACAGGGTTTAGCATGGTGTGCGGAAAATCTGGATTCCTCAAGTATTGAACCAAAATATTTACTTTTCTCTCCACAGATTTAGCCATTGCAAAGCCAATGTCTACCAGCAAATCATGAGGGCTAAAGGAGCAGAGCATCCTGGAAGTTATCATAGGACATGGTGAGACTAGGTGTTGTCCCTGCCAAGGGGCCTTTGGAAACGGTCACCATGGCGCTGCTTCTTCTGTTCTTGGAGACAAGAGGAATTTTCTGGATTGCAATATCACCATTTCTTTTTCTCAATGGGCTTGAAGGCTTTCCCAGATCCCGTTCACGTACAAAGGTAGTTATAGCAATGGAAATGTGGGTCGCTGTTTGGATCAGAGCTGAAAAGCAGGATCTGACCTTTAGACAGCTATTTTTTCCCTCAATTGCACAGAAAATGGATGCACGATTAACAGACCACTAATAACTGCGTGACCAGCACTGGGTATTGCAGCATAGGTTAACACATCCAACCAGTGACTACGTTTGGCCATGGGCAAGGGCTGTAAACCCGCGAAAACCAGTGTTTCATTCATGGAAGCTGAAACGATGGAGGGTGCGTAACTCCTTGTAAGTCACCGGTTGTGTAAGGGTGAGGAAGCTGCTGGCGTGGTCAGCCCGAGGATCCTGCTCCTGGATCATATATCCTGCAGGGAAATGGCTTTGCACAAGTGCAGGAAGTCAGCTATGTCAAGGACTGGTGACACACCATGGGCGCTGAGTGATGGATGCGCAGGGCACCCTGTCCGTGCCATGGGGTCCAGGGTCACTCAGCCTGGAGGTAACCTCAGGAGGTCCCTGTCCAACCCCCACTCAAAGCAGGTCAGCTCTGGGTCAGACCAGCTCACCCAGGGCTGGCACCAGCTGGGTCTTGAGAGCCTCCATGGATGGAGCTGGCCCTGGGAGCACATTGTACCTTCCTCCTGCCTGCAATGAGCGGCCAGGGTCAGCCCTCGTGTCCAAATGGCCACTGTAATGCCCGATCCTCATCAATTCCTGAGCTGATAATCCTGCTCAGCCTGGGGAGCCTCAAACCCAGCTGAGGTCTGGGCCTCAAATCCACTGTTGTTGCCCTGCTCGTCTCTCCGGTAGAGTGAGTAGATTCTAACAGAACTAAAAGTACACTAAAACGTTCTGTGTTTGAACAGCAATAGCAAGAAACCCCCCAAAGATAATTCCAGCCAGGCCCCGGTGAGTGACCGGATGGTTGGGAGTTGAGGTGAGAAGAGTGCCGGGATCTGCTTTGTGGACTTGGCTTCCCTCTCTGTGCCAGGCAATAGGAGCTATAGAAACTTTTCCTTCTTGAGACAACGCTCCTCTTTTCCCCCTACATTTCTTTTCAAGACTGCACAGTTTGTTTTAAGGAGGCTGCACATTCAGAGGCTGCATTGCATAATTTCTATTCTCCTTGCTAAAACCTTAAAGGAAAATCACTTGAATTAAATATTTTTCCCCTTGCCCCAGGCAGGATGTAAAAGAAAACAGATTCCTTAAACCATGGATGGCCAAAGTATTTTTATTTACTTTTTTTATGGCCAGTTTAATTGTCGTCAGTGACTGGTCAAGGGATGAAATGAAATCCACTTGTTTGCAATGCTGTTTGTGGAATTAGTATGTATGAAGAATGTTTTTATGCACATTATAAACAAAACGGGGGTGATTTACAGCAGCTACTGTAACAGGAAGCATTACAGAGTGAAATGAATTGCAACATAACACGCAATGGCTAAAGGCAATGAAATTGAAGTAAAATTCATTCTTCTGATCGCAACTTTTTTTAGTGTCATCATTGCTTAAGAAAATTGTGAAAGAGTGGGAGAAGTTTCAGGTCTGTTTGAATTCTTTGAATGCGTTCAAACTGACTGAGGGGAAATTTAGGTTCAAGACATGGAAGGAATTGTTCCCTGTGAGGGTGGGGAGGCCCTAGCACAGGGTGCCCAGAGAAGCTGTGGCTGCCCCTGGATCCTTGGCAGCGTCCAAGGCTGGGTTGGATGGGGCTTGGAGCAGCCTGGGATAGTGGAAGGTGTCCCTGCCCATGGCAGGGGTGGGACTGTATGGGCTTTTTAAGGTCGCTTCCATCCTAAACCATTCTGGGACTCCATGATATGATTTACTTTCCCCACCCTCCTTTATCTTTTTGCAGAGAACAGACCCCAGGAGCGGCATTTGCCTTGTCCATCCCGTGTCCTTCCCTGATCTTCATGACCTTTCAGAAATGATGGATAGGTCTGGCAACAACTTGCAACGACCAGCCAGCATTTTGGGCAGTAGTGGATGCCACCCATCTGGTTCCACGGACTTTATGGGAGAAGGAATTGGGAGACCCTGACTCAATTCCCTTCCAACGCTGGTGGATCCTCTCTTCCTTGAGCCCCATCTCTAAGCTCTGGAGCCTGGAGACCTTCCTGGTGAACAGTGAGGCAAAGTAGACAGAGTCCCTCATTCCCACCTGCATCAACAGTCACTAAATCCTCTGCCCCACTCGGACACATTTTCCGCATCCAGCTTTACGGCTCATGTAGGTTTAGAAACTCTTCTTGCTGCCCTTGACCCAGTCCCTTGAGCTGTGGCCTTCCTGATAGCACCTCTGCATGCCTGGGCTGTGTTCCAGTCCCTTCCTTTGCTGGGCCATGTGTCCCAGTCCCTGCTCCCGGTGTGCCATCTGTGTGCTCCCTCCTCAGTCTGGAGCTCAGTGTAGACCAGGCTGCCATGGACTTCCACATCCCCAGACCAGAATTCCTATTTTTGTGAGAACTTGTTTTCAGTTTTAAACAGAGAAAACATCTCAAGGCAGAGATTTCCTTCTCTGTTTACACCTAAAAGCACATTGTGACACTTGAATTTCTGCTTTCTCATTGTACAGGGGGAGCACCATGTCTTCAGCTTCTCACCTGGCTATTAACCCTGTCAAACAATCAAGATTGTATTTGGATGACTGTTCTCTTGTAAGTGGTGCTACTGAATCAGGAGTTGCCAAGTGAGAGTATTTAGAACTGCCATGAATGTTTATAGAAGTGAAGAAGCCTAAGAAACTTTGCTTACAAATAAAAAGTTTTTAAAAGTGTTTATTCTAGAAGGCAGAGTTTAACTCTGATCTGATTACATGATGCTGTTGATATTTTGCAGGCCTGGGCAGATCCACATTTTTGCTGTGGCCATGGTGACATTTACATGCCAGGTTTAAGGGGGAATTAGTGAAACAGAGTCATTTATTTGTACACATTTTCGTTTAATGGATTAATCCATGTTTACATACCTACTGTGTGAGCCACCCGGTAAACACCGAAACCTGAGGAGAGCACAAGATATTGGTCCATGGCTTTTGCAAAGCTCATTTTCAAAGTAAACAGGCCTGTGCTGCTGCTTGGTGCCCAACAGTTTGATTTCCATTGTATGGAAACAAAGCCTGGCCAAGAAGGAGGTGCTCAAGCACCAAACAGATTAAAGGATTAAAGAATTTTCTGTGCTGTCACCATCCCTCTCTAGAGGGAGGCACTTCCTATAAATGTTTGGTACAAGTTCCTATAGTTTTTGAGAATGTGGCACTTGGACAGATGATTCATATGTTTTCATACACTTCTAGGCACGTATTTATTAGCTCCTCAGATACAGAGAATTGCATTAGTTAGTTAATTAAGAAGCCGTGGCTGCCCCATCCCTGGAAGTGTTCAAGGCCAGATTGGGCAGGACTTGGAGCAACCTGCTGTCCCTGCCCATGGCAGAGGGTGGAACTAGAAGAACTTTTAAGGTCATTCAAACACAAACCAGTCTGGAATTCTGTGATTTTTGAGTGAGCGTGTGAGTGCGAATAGGAATTTAAGTCTTTTTTTTGTAACAAATCTTGTTATGAGAGAGTGTAGAGCTGCATCCCTGCTGCGTGACCATGGCAAGAAGATGATGAAATCCATCAACAGTCGCTGAAATTCATCCCAGCCACCCTTATTTCTCATTATTCCTGATGTTGGCATTTATGAAATCTCTTTTTAGAGAATTTCTACTCTACAGGAGTTCTTGAAAGCCTATTTTTCTTTGAACTGCAACAAACCCAAGCTGAAAATGTTGGAACTCCCTGCAAATTGGAAGAACTGTTGTTGACGTGCCATGTGAGACAGGTTTTTTTCTCAGTCACGCAACAGGACTGAGTCAGTAGTGTGGACAACAGCAGAGAAACAAAAGCAAGTGATGTGAAAGATCTTACTTCACTGGTGTGTGTGTGTATGTGGTGGTGTGTTGGTCATTTTTCCAACTCAGAAACCACTAATTTGTTTCAAAGGTTTTCTCTATTTCATGCTCTTGATGGCAATGACTCAGATGAGAAATTTTCTGAGATTTCCCTTGGCAGGTTATTGCACAGTTTTATAGCCTGCCACCATGAACAATACTTTTGTGAACACTTTAAGCCCTTAAAAACACAGATTTGTGAAAGTTTTGTGTGAGCTAATGTGGGTTCTGGAATAACTTGGTGCCATAAATGGAATTTCCTTGGCATATCATCTCAGGGCTGCTCTCATCCAGGGCGGGGCTGTTTGGACAGACGCAGGCAATGTCCTCGCAGAAGGAAAGTCCTGCATTGATGTCGTGACGGTGTCAGCGCTCACGTGCCTGCCTTGGAAAAAGCTTTCAGGAGAGCAGAGTAGCTGAGGCTGCAGACACATTTGTTGGTCCTCTAGCTATGGCAGCAATTCTTATTTGCAGGATTTTCTTGTGCCCCCAGCCCAGGCCCATAGCGTGAGGGTGACCATACTGCCTTGCATTTATTTATTGTTACTAATCAATGAATGGCCCTTCTTCCATTCATCCAACTAATTATTACATCTGTTTATACTTTGGGCTTTGCCATTACACCAAAACGTCGTGCAGCTTTACAAGTTGTGTGGAAAATGTCATCCTTTTGTTTTAGAATTGCATCAGGTGAGCTGAATAGGCCTCAAGCTGGGTCAGGAGAAGCAGTGACTACTCCAGTGTCAGTCACCTTCCAAATGCCACCTGCTCATATCTGCGTCATGGGTGAAGCTCCGGCTGGCCCCAGAGGTGACCTGCTTTGAGCTGCAGGTTGGACCAGGGACTTCCTGAGGTCTCTTCCTGGTTGGGTTTTCCTAGAAGTCAGTTTCTTCCCCCAGCTCTCTTCTAAACAATATAGAATAGAATAGAATAGAATAGAATAGAATAGAATAGAATAGAATAGAATCACAGAATGGCACATTTTCCACTAACTTTAATATCACAAATTCTGAGTTGGAAGGGGCCCACAAGGATCAAGTCCAATTCTTGAGTGAATGGCCCTACACAGATCTACCCCAAAACCTTGGTGTTATTAGCACCACGCTCTGACCAACTGAGCTAATCTAATCTAATCTAATCTAATCTATCCAAGTGTCTGGGTGCTGGCATGACTTTGTCCATGGCACGTGTCTTCCACACAGATCTTTTGTCTACCTCTGTAAATTGGCCAGCAGCCAGTGTTGAGATTGGGTCTCTTTAGGTGATAACTTGAGTTTTTGTCATATTTCTGCCAGGCATGCAAGGCAAAACTGATCAGGAAAACGAATTCTATTGCCAAAACTTTGCTCTGAAGGACGATTGTGTCCTGACAGCATTTCTTCACATAGACAGTGCTCATGAAGACAAGGAACCTGGAGAACTGCACACGTGTCCTGGTGCTTTGGAGAGGCAAATTACCTCAGGTCTCTAATGGCTTCTCCTGATGATCCTGAAAGGAATTTTCCCCCTCTACCACCAGTTTCAAAGGGTAGCCAGTCCTTGGTATTTCCTTTAGGGATTTAAGCTCATGGAGAAGCAGTTATAGATTATTCCATTTCAGCCTGTGGGATGAACACACAGATGCCGCACTAATCCCAGTGAAGTAGGGTTTTCCCATCAGGAATGAGAGCAGGAATATTTGAATGGGTTTCAGGCTTTGGATCCAGACTTGCCTCACTGTGCTAAACTTGCTTACGCACACCTAAGCTGTCTGCTGGACAGCCCTGCTGTCTGCTTCTGGTCAAAGAAAGATGTGGGGTTGATGATTCACAGCAGGCAGAGAAATCAGTTGCGAAGGTGAAGCTTCTCTTAATTCAGGCTATTGATGCATGCAACACATTGAATCAAAACCGGTCAGGAGCAGTGGATGACATCTACATGTGTAATTACATTATACACGTAATCCACTGCTTTCAGAAACCTTTCAGGTGGCATTGTTAGAAGTCCTTTGGTGCTTGTTTGGATTTACATAGAGTTCATACCATGTCCATACTGTATATGATCTATAGTGTTACTGTGCTCCTCATTTAGAGTGCTTCAGGTGGGGTGGTAATGGGCAAAAGTATAGCAGATAAATCCGATTTTGCCAGGCAGCTACGATTATTTGAGGTCACTACAGGCTTTCTTTTTCTCAGATGGAAGGAAAAAGCCTTGCTTGCAGTCTGGGTCTGGGTGTGCTGCGCTAGCGCCGCGTTACACCAAGCAGAGCAGCACATGGAAAACCCATCCGTCTGCATCCCTGCCTTTCCCAGGAAGTCACACTTCCCTCACCAACCAGCGTCACGCGATGTCAGAGTCCAAGAATTAAATTAAAAAAAACAACAAAAGAAATCATTGGTGCTGTTCCAAAGTGCTGGAACAAGTGTGATGCTGCGCCACTCCTCCAGAGCTGGACAAAGAGGGATAGGGCTGCGAGAAGCTTTCCAAGCACTGATACAACTCCTGGCTCTCTGAGCCTTTCACAAGATATTCCTAACTCCCATTTCGTAGTGTTTTGGCTGCAAACCGGAGAAACTTCACTTTCTTGGGATTCTCTTAGTACTTCTGGCTTGCAGTGAGGTGATTATGCTCTTCTTCTTGATTCGCCTCATAAAATGTTTCACTCTGGGTTCTTTCTTCCTGCATGAGTGACAGAATGAGAGGACAAAATCAGTGCCTTCATAATTTTTATCTCTTTTTTTGGTTATTCTATATATTCATAACCCTCCAAAAGCCAAGAAAGTTACAATTTCACATTATGTAAAATCATAGAATCACAGAATATCTTGAGTTGGAAGGGACCCAAGTCCAGCTTTGATGTAATTCGATATAATGTAAGGAGGAACCATGAAATTTTCATCGTATTCTGTCACTCCCAAATGCCCCAGTCCATATTTCTCCCTCCTCTGCTTTAGTGTAAGTCGCAGATCATTAGGGAGCTTTACTATTTCAGATGGTTTTGGAAGATTTTCCAAAAATCAGAAGGTTTCAGACATCCAAGATGGTCTGAATCATCCTCTGTAGGTGCACAGCTCTGTCTACGGACTACACTGGGGAGAAAATGATCTTTTTCTGTCTTCTGAGTCACAGCTCGGTTGTATTTGCAAAGCAGCCGGAGAAAGATCAGACAGGAGGTGGGCCGTGGGTTTGCCTCCTTCCTCAGGGGGAAAAAATTGCTGGGATTTGTCAAAAGGATCTGTGCTGACCCTGACAGACAAATCTCTTTGGGAGAGCCCTCAGAACCAAGGGCTCTTCCGTAAAAGGGAAAGGAAAATAACCAGCAGGAAAGAGCTGGAAAGCACAGGGGGTGGAGGGAGGGTGGGAAGACCCACGGTGGCCCTGCAGACGTGCTGGGTGAGCCGGCCCAAGGGGACTGTTCCTGGAGGCAGCTGGAGCTCCATGGGGGCAGGTGGAGCTCCTTGGGGACAGCTGAATGTCCACAACATATCTGCCAGCCCTCCCTGCCCTCATCCCTGATGACCTTGCCCAGCTGGGAGTGTGGACACCGTGCGATGTCCACTGCAGACTGTTCCTGCTCGGTGCCTGTTTGCCCACCCTCATATGCCCCTGCTGCTTATCCCTCCCCAGAGCCTTCCCCTTCCTCCATTGCCCTCCTTCCTTTGCTCTCAGCATCTCCTTTTTTTCTCTTCTTCCTGTGCTTTCTCTTCAACACTCCCGTTTCACTTCGTCCTCTGCTCCATCTTTGACCCTGTCTCCTTGTGATATTTTCTCTCCTACACAAGGAAAGCCACCACACTTTGGATGCTTTGTTTCTCTGCTGAGTTGTGTCTTTCTGAAAAGGAAGCCCTTCACATGAGGGTCTGTGTTGCTACTTTTTTTTCTGGACCACAAAAGCTGCTGCCCATGGAGGCCTCTGGGCACCATGAGAATATAAATAAGGATAATTAATGGAGCACTTCATGCATGGAAAAGGTGGGAGAACTGATGACACAGGGCAGATGTTTGAGACCATTAAGGAAAAGCTGCTGAGATGTTCCTCCTGCAGTTGTGGAACAGTTCCCACTTCAGGCTGGTGTTAACTCCCAGGAGTTACCCATTAACACACAACAAGGCACGGGGCTATGGGTATTTAAATTTTGAAGAAGCCCGTGCATAAGTGAGTTTAATGAACAAGTTTAACGAAGTAAAGATGTTAGTCCAGGTCCTTGCAAGGTCTGCCCAACTGCCTGTGGCCAAAGTTAACACCAGCCTTAAGGACTCCAAATTGCTTTTCCATGCAGCAACGTCTACCAAAGTCTATTCGTTGGCAGACTGCGATGGACAAGCTGTCAATGCAATGCCCTCTCCCATATCCTTCTTCTAGAACATCCCCACCCTGAAGGATGCATTTCTGGGATTCATCCAGACACTGTGGTGATGGGCCTTGAGCTCAACCAAGTAAGCTTGTGGAGCTCTTCCAAAGGCACTGAGCAAAGCAGTGAATGCTGGCAATTAAAGTGTGTGTCTGCTCTGCACAGTGTTTTCAGGAAACTTCTCCAGGTCTTTGTGCCTGCAGAGAGCTCTGCTAGAGGAGAGGGAAGTGAGGAAACACTGGAAATGACAGAAGGGAGCAGGGGACTCTTCTGGCCTCATTCAGGAGGTGCCTTCCTTGTCCAGGCTCTTGGAGCAGCAGTCAAACCCTAAATAATTCAATTTAAAGCTGCACAGCAGTTGGACTGCCAGTCTTGCTGCCAGGACACCCGAGGTCAGCCCCTCTGACTTCAGGCAGCAGCAGGGCACTTATCTCTGGTTCTCTCCCTCTTCCCTGGTGTCCATGAGCCCATGGGTGACGTGCTCAACTTGGTGTCCTGTACGGGTGTCCTTTGAGAGGTGCACAGAACATGCCAGGGGTTTCCTCACACTTGGGACATGCTGGGGTGACCCTCCTACTGTGCTGTTCCCTGCACCCCCAGCACCGTGGTGGGAGCCCCAAGGACCATGGCATCACACAAAGGGCTGGCTTTTGTTAATATTCCCAAGGGTCTCATGAACCTGAGGTCTTTTCCAACCCCACAGGCAGCCCTGTTCTGTCAGACCACAGACTGCCCTGTTCTGTGTGCGGGGACCACTCTGTGACTGGGCTCTGCTCGGTGACTCCAGGGTTGGATCTGTGTGTGGCTGCATCCCCCAGCATTCCAGGGCTCTGTTCTGCACCAGGCTCTGGAAGGACAGGAGGAGGGAGCCGTGGTGCCAGAGCAGGGCCCGCACCCCTCACATCCTGCCCTCCTGGAGTGCGTCAGATACACCACGTAGGGCTCGAAAGTATGAACGGGTTGGTGTCTCTATCTTCACACGCCTTCACGGGCTGACATCAGAGCCAGAACAAACAAATAGGTAGGGTTTTCCCTACCCAATTTAAATAAATTTGGGTTGCTTCCCAGAAGCACTTTTGCTGTGCTCCAGCATGACTTTTTGTGCTTGACAATGGCTCCACTTTGCATAGAGGGGAAATTTTAAAACCTTTCTCCTTGTCCCAGTTCGTTTGAGGGCGGCATTAAATATCTTCATTTTCCTTAGGCTTTCACACCCCAAACAACTTACACATACTATGTTTAACCTCTTTCTTTTTCTGCGATAATTGAAGAAACATGATCCAAGTGGTGCAATCATATTTTTGCCTTTTGTTTCCTTTTAGAGCATCATGGCCCCGGGAATATAGGTGATGCTCTCTCTGCCAACTGGGCCAAAGAACTCTGTTCCAGGACTAGTGGTAGGCAGAAGATCTGTAATCCTACAAAAATGTTCCCATTTTATGGTGAAAGAGAAATGGAAACTTAAAGTTGTGGGCTTTTTAAATGAAAGGAAGGAATTGATGGGGAAAGAGTGACCCTGCAACAGTGATTTTATTGGGAGTTAATGTATTTAACCTGGGGGATTGAGGCATCACAAAAGCTGATGCCAAGCACCGGCCCAAGAGCCTCCATGAGAGGTTAAACCTCTGCTCTCTCTGGCAGCTGGAGGGGAGGGGGAAGGCCTCAGCTGTGCTTTGACCAACACATTCCTCGCTAGACCTGAGAAACACTTCCCGAGACACTTTAGTTGAACTTGGCTTGTCTCCAAAGTACTACACTCCAACAAAAGACAGATTTGTCTGAAAATTTCCATAGGCTCAAGCCGAGAGGTGTTCTTGCTTCCCAGGATACAAAGGAAGTGGAAACAAACTCTGTTTGCTATGGCGGAGCGGGCGGAGAAGGGGATTCCAGCTCTGGGTGAATGCGGCTCCACACGTCCGCTCCTTACTCACCCTGAGTCCGCTCGAGATGTGTAATGTTATGGAGCAAAATAAACTTCCCCTTAAAGATGCTTTTGTTGGAGATCAGGAAAAGTTCAGGGCCCAGCTTGAGTCCAAAGGAGTTTCCTCAGCGCTGGCCATGGCCCCTGATGTCTGAAAAGAGCAACTCCATCCTTGTGTCTGCAAACAGTGCAAGGGGGTGGAACAAGAAGATCCAAATCATTCCATGATCCTATTACTTTGTGTTTAGGGGTGGGAAGGTTAAGAATTTGGCTAGCCATGCAGGGACATTGTAAGGAGATTGTAAATATATTTTTTACAAGAAAGAAAAAATGAACTTGAGAGTAAAATCCCACATCGCTTTTCTCAATGCTGCACTCAGCCAGGGGGAACCTCAGCACTGCCCTCCCATGGATTTTTCCCATTGTATTCCCCTGTTATCATATATGTATTTATTTATTTTAAAATTGGTTTTATTGCACCTGTTCTGACTTCTGATATCATTGTGAAATAGGACTGAAGCTGTTTATTGCCTGACATGCAGTTCTTCATCTCTGTAGGTCTGTATTTCCTTCAAACTTCACTTTTATTCATTGCAACATCTCTGTGTTACATTCTATTCTAAATCAAAAATGTTCTTTTTCTTATAATATATTCTTGCTTAAATACTAAATATATATTCTTGTTTAAATACTAAACAAGAAGCCTAAAAGAGACCTTATCATAGTCTGCAGAGGAGTATTTCAAATTATGAGGATCAAAACTTGGAAGATGTTTATTACACCTTTTAATATTGGATTTTTAATATTGGATTTTTAATATTGGACACACTCCAGCCCTTACCTACAAAGCAATAAACACAAAACAGCTCTCCCTTGTCCCTGGGAACGGTAACCATATTTGTCCTTAAAAAATAGGTCTAAGGATAGAGCTGGAAAAATATTGTCTGGAAAAAAAAAGTGGGCTCCAAGTCCAAATGTTCACATTTTCAAGCTTTTAGACAGATTTTAGATTGGCAAAAACCAGCTCAATAAAATTAAAAAGCAAAATTTGCAGAAAAATTGACTTGTATGAACTTGTTTTACGAGTAATTGCACTTTGCTTCTTATCACCTTGGAGTCTGTGCCCTGTCAGGGTTATGAGAAGCAGGGAGGGGAAATGAGGACGGGGCTTGTTAGGGGCCTCAAAGTGTGCAGTCATTAAATTATTTTTGATTAAGCATCACCAGTGGAGTAAGAAGAACTTGATTTGTGGAGAATTGAGTGTGGCTATGAACTGAAAGGTGGGGCTGGCTTTGTGCAAGTCAGGCAATGATAGATTGCTCTGTCAAAGTGTGAGCATTTATGGCCCTTTAATAATAAAGAATCTTATTCATAACCTCCCATGTTGCCTTCCCATTCATGATTCATGAGTAATATAGCTTCTTTTTTAAAGGAAGCATCTTCCTGTGAAAATGAAGCTAGAGGCAAATAAATAAAATTTTTATTAGTCATTCAAGATGATTTACTTGACTTCCATTTCCCCCAATAAATTTTGTAGTTTCTGAGGATGAGCAAACAGATTTCACGTGATGGGGAGCAGCACATCCTTCTCTCAATGTATTTTTTTCTCAGACAAACTATTATGAAATTGTTCCTCAGTCTGTCTTCTGGTTCCTGGTCTTTAAGTGAAGAGGACAAAAAATTTAAAAAATAATTAAAATTCTATTTCAGAGTTGGATCTTGTAGTATCTGGCTGAAATCAGAAGTGACAGAAATCTCACGGGAACATTTTCTAGCTTCCCTGTCCGTTTTTGCAATGTCAGGAGATGCAGGCAAGCTCTTGAGTTTTTCAGAACTCGGGTTCTAAATCTGATACAGAGCTGCAGAAGAGTTTTTCAGATTGGTTCAGAGCACTGAGCATCCCAACGTGCTGGTTTGTGTCGAATCACACCCGCACATTTTCAGTCTCTGACAAAGTCCATGAGGAAAGGGCTTTGCACCTGTCTTGCCATTGCCTTCGCTGAAGGAGCGTGGGAAGTGCCAATGATGTTTACAGCAGCCCAGTGTCATGCAAATCATGTGCAACTTCACCGATGCCACCTCGAAGGTGCCAGCTGAAGGCACTGGAGACCTGGCTGCTGAATAAACAAGTATTAAGGAAAATGGTGGCAAATATTCACTTATTTGCAAGGAAGGTTTAAAGGGAGTTACGAGAAATATTTGCAACAAAGGGTGAAGGAGGAAGTGACTTCAAAGAGGAAATCAACTTCCTAAGAAATCAGGAACCCTGGGGATTTTTACTCTCTATTCACACGAGCAATGGTATTATTTTTGCTTCTGCTTTCAAAAACACGGCTGTGAAACATTACTGATTTTGGCTTGCTGTGAACCATTGCCTGCCCTATTTTTTCTTCTGTTTAAAGGGATATTTTAACTGAAAAGCCTTACACATATGACACCTCCTTCCTAAGTGATCCAGAACATTTGCCTGCACTCTGGGGGAGGTGTGGGCTTCACTGCCAGACAGAAAATCTCCAGAGACACTTTCAGGAATGCCCAGGAGTTGCAGAAACCAAACCCCTGGGCTCTGCTGAAGCAGAGTCACTTTTCAGAGTCTCATCTCTCCTTGAGTGTTCTGATATTTGTTCTGCAGTTACAGGAGACATTAACTTCATGGAGGGTGTTCATATGCCCCTGAAATTTTCCTCAAAATGAGATAAGCATCCTTCTTCTTTCTTCAGACTGAGGAAAAACACATGGAAACTTCAGCTCAGTGTTTTATCCATGTCCACCTGCTGAGCTGGAGATTCAATTTATAATTGAATGAAAACCATTCCTGACACAGAATGAAGACTATGTAGAACATCCAAGGTTTCTTACTATACAATAATGCCATCTTCCCTTTGGAATGATGCTAAACCCTTTCCTTGATTTATAACAAGATCTTCTTCATGGTCAGGTTGGGAAATCTTTTTTTTCAGCATCCAGCCTGGGTCAGCTATGATGACAAACACTGAAACACTTGACCTAGCAAGCAGTGAAAAGATGGTTCACTGTCCCACTGCTGGAAACACATCCGGAGTTTGCCTGAAATTCTACCAATTCATTGCACACTCAGAAAATTCAGTCCATTTCTAATTTTAAAATGTTTGCTTTTTTCCTGCTTTCACTGAAATTCTCCATGCTATACAAATCCCAGCCCTGATTTAGCTGGAATGGTCTCTCCTTCCCTGCTTCTCTGGACGTAATAGCTCTGGCTGTGATGGCATCACCACATGGAACATTCCCACCTTGTGTAAGAGCTGCTATTTCACCTCTGAGCCAGCTCAGCCAGGATTTGCTTTAATGAGTACCTACCACTGCTACTTAGCAACTCTGCCAGTATTTGTTAGGCAGGATTAATTAATCTTGTCTAGGCAACAGGCTGGAAAGCCACAACTGCGAGGACACTGAGCTGTGTCAGTTCTCAGGGCAGGGTTTTGGAGCTGCTGGAGAACAGCCCCCGTGTTTTGTTGCTCTGTCACGGTTCACTGGAGAGTTTCAGTGCTTAAAATCATATTAAAAGATCCTTTTGCTGGGTTTTTACCCCAAAGTCGTGGTGCTTCTCGTGGTCGTGGTTTCACCTCCCACCTCTGAGGTCCTGCCAGCATAAATGCAGGGATACCCCTGTTAGCTGAAACCTGTGTGGCTTGCACAGCGTTCCCTTGATGAATGCCTATGGAATAATTCCTTTGGGTAAATCTTCTAAAGGGAAAGGGAAGATGAGACCATTTGGGGAACAAGCCTTCCCACCCCCAACAGCTGCTCAGTGTCCTGGGCATTACTTTCACTCTTTTAGCCATTTTGGGGGTGGGAGGTGTGTGTTTCAAAGGTTTCAGGTGCTCCCAGAGGAAAGTTGACCGCAAATGCGGTGCTTTTGGGGCAAATTAATGGGTGTTAAAGTTCCCTGTCAGCAGGGCAGGTTTGGACAGGGATGCTCGCACACACCTACATCCACCACGGAGTGAGCCTGGGCTACACCTGGTTACTGCCAGAAAATAAAATACACAGCAGGAATGCAGCTCCCACAGTGCCTTGGAAGGATTTTGGGGTTTGTCCCGAGACAGAAGCATGAGTTGCTACTTTGATTTTGGAGGTCTTTTCCGATCTTACTGATTCTGTGTTTCTGTTCAGCAAAGATCTGAGGTGCTCGCAAGCAGGATGCTCCTGGTTGTGTGACACTTTCTGTTTTCACAGTGCCATTCTGGTAAGTGCCAGCAATTTAACAGAAAAAAAAAATTAGGGTTGCAGTTGGTTAGAAGAGGCAAAGTATTTTCAACTTTTTGTAGATGTGCCCTACTGTAGGCTAGACAGAATCATAGAAGCCCAGACTGACTGGGGTTGGAAGGGACCTTAAAAATCATCTCCACCCTCCTTGCAACTTTCAGGTGTCCAGGTTGTTCTAAGCCCTGTCCAACATGGCCTTGGACACTTCCAGGGATGGGGCATTGATCCAGAGATCCTCAGTGGGTATCCAGTGGGTTGGTTTGAAAGCAGATGCTATGAACATTGTTTGCCTTCTTCCCCCAGGTTTAGGGTTTCCCTGCCTTGCTTTCTCTCCGATGGGGAACACCCGCTGGATGAAGAGTAACCAGCATGAGTCAAACCCAGAGTGCTCTGTACCCTGCCCTCTCCCAGTGGCAAACTGGGATCTCACCAGCTTTAATAGGCTTCCTCTCCCAGAGGTGCTCAGCTCCCAACTTGCCCAGGCCACCTCTGGCTCTGCTTTCTCGAGCCCTGGCTAGAAGTGAATGCTGAGATTTTCAGGGCAGACTCAGGATCTTCAGACAAGAAAATCACAGAATGGAAACTCTGGTTGGGTTTGATTTTGGTTGTGATCAGTGTCTTGTTAGTATGAATGAAAATACCTGGATTTACCCTGTAAGTAAGCATGGAGGTCACAGATTTTATGCTAATAGGAAAAAACAAGAGGATCAGAGGAAAGAATTACAAATTGAATGCAATCCTGTTGCTCCCCAGTGTGTTATTTGCAAACTGAAATCACAGATTAAAGGAAGAAGAGCACTCAGGTCTTCCCAAGGAGTGTTTTTCCCTATGATATTCCTTTGGGATATTGCTGCATTTCTGCCTTGTGTGGCTCTCTCCATGCCTTTAAGCAAAGAGAGTAGGATGTCTCAGTTCACCTACTTTTCCATATTTAGAGCATAGAGCTACAGCCTGCTTTTCTATATACACCTTGACACAACATTTAGGTGTTTTCCTTCCTGGTCTTCCAAAGGAAAGAGCACAGATTTGCAATAAGCTTTCCAGAGCTGTTCACCTATTTCATTGGCTGTGGACAGGCAGGGAACACATGATGAATCCATCCCCGCTCTCCAGCCAAGCCACCTGCTGACTTCTGTGGATTGATGCTGAAAGGCAAAGGAGTGTTTTCCTGGGACCAGTTGTTACAGGAAGGTCTCCTGGAATCTGGAAAAGCAGCTGCCTTGGGAGCTCAGTGTAAAGATCAGCTCAGCTCAGCACGGGGAGGGTGCAGAACCCAATCTGGTCAGGTGCCCACAGGGCTCCGACTCAGTGGGCGTAAGGAATTCCTACACAGTGGGCAGAGAGTGAGTGACGCTGGGGAAAGCCCTTGGCAGGGATGGAAGGTGACCTGCTCCCAAAGCAGGGAGATCTCGTGAGCCTGGATGGACTTCCTGCTGAGCCCCCTCCTTTATCACACTGCTTTGGGTGAAACAGTTCCCTCAGCCCAGGCTGGGGAGCAAGAATTCGGCAGGGCAGGTTTCCTCTGGGGAACATTCTTGTCTTTTGTGTCATCGGGACATGCCCCTGCTCAGAGGGAAGGAGGAGCTCCTCTTTGATCAAGCTATCTCAGCCATCGTGCTCGAATCCATCTGGGCTGGCCCTTCCCTAATTAGGGCAGCAGTCACCCAAAACACCTTCTCCATGGATGACCCTGCAGCTGCCTGGTCGCTGCCCGCCCTCTCCCACTGAAACCACCGGCCTTGTCTTCACTCCTCCCTTGCTCAGCTTCCCCCCAAAACAGGGATGTGGCAATTCACTCGTGGGGACAATGAGCTGACTGGGTGTCAAAGGAGAAAAGCCCCACACGTGGTCTGCACCGGCCCCCATTCACCCACAGCCTGGAGCGTGGCCAGGAGAGGCACTGAAGTGATGCTTTTGCAAGGGTCCTCAGGACGCTGCATTTTTTGGGCTGAAGATGGTCACTGAAGTGATAAGGACTGAGTGTTAATTGAGGAGAATTGCTGGAGGTGTTTAGGTGCCTGAGTACAGAAGGAATGCAAAGGAACTGCACACCTGTGGAGATGGAGGCAGAGCTGTCACACTCTCAAGGCTGGAGCGTTGTTGGGAATATTGACCTGTGGGACACCAGGATGAGCCTGGACCAAAGAGGACTTTGGGTGGCTGGAAGGTGACTCTGAGTGAAGGACTGTGGCTCTGGGGTTGGTCTCTAGGCAGAGGCTGTGGGAGGACAGGACACCAATATTGGGATGGGGGAGTACTGGGGACAGTCAGCAGTGGGATGATCATGGGGGACTGAGGTGACATTTGGTCAGAGGCTGGTGCAGGTGGGGAGTGACAGGTAGTGCAGTGATCCCCTGGGATGTCTCCTTCCCAGTTTCCCCTCATTTCTCACCAGAGGTGCACATGTAGGGAACAGGCTGGGTGGCCTCGAAGGTGTTCCCTGCAGGAGAGGGACACATTGTCCAAGCTCCTGCTCCAGCTTTTAGGAAGTACAGCCCTGCTCTGGTCCTGTGGTCACTTGCATTCCAAAGCAGTTTCCCCTTCTGGAGAATGCCAAGCATGAAAGGAAATAGCTCTGGGCTGCTCTAGCCTGGGAAAAGGGAAGTGAGGAAGGGAAGTCAGTTACACCAAGGTGGTGTTGTGCAATCCAATATTGTACTTTCCCTGTGAAGCTGCCAGGGCAGTGCTGGCATCTGTGCTGTAGATACGAGGAGCTGGCTCCTCCAGGGATGGAACAGTGAAATCTCTTTTCACTTGTGGCCAAAGGGAAAAAATTTACTCCATTTGGGCAATTTAAGACACAGGCATCTTGGGTTTCACACACAGAGAATTTAGTGCTGCTGGTAATGCCCTGTAATTCTCCATGTAATCAGTTAAAGAACTGTTCCATCCTAAATACTGCTGAAGGAAAACACAAACAAAGGAGCCCAAAAAGGTAATGTTTTCAATTTATTTAAATAAACAATTGCATTTTAACAACATTGTTGTCCTACAAAAATAAAGAGAAAAAAAACTCCCAGAATTTTAAATAAATAATCACAAACATCCACACTTAGTGACTGTGCAGTACAAAACTCAGAGTGCACAGGAATCCTCGTTGAAGCAGCCTGTAACTTAACTCAAGTGAGATGGTCTGAGGAACTCCTCTGTACCTACCCCAAAACAACTCCATCTGCCCAGCATTGCCTCCCTTTGACTCTAAGCCAAACCCTGTTCCTGGGTTAGTGGCTGAAGGGTGCCCAGAGCTGGATCTGATGGACAATTGATGAGGAACAAGTGTCCCAGCAGTGTTCACTCGGTAACACGTACAGTACTGACTACCTTTGGGTACAAGGGAAGACAAGGTTTTCCCTTCTTCGAGCTTCAAGCAGAGAAATGAAAACAAATGACCTTCTTGCTTGCACAGCATCCATACCAAGGACCACCCCAGATCAGTCACTGGTATCGATGGCTGCAGGAGAGCTTGGTTCTGCTGTTCATGGCCACAATTACAGACCTACCCAGCATCAGGCATGGCTGGCTCTACACACATCCATGGAAACAGAAGCCACAGACAAACTACGCTACTGCCAGAGCTGGTACAATGCACAAGCCTCTACAAGTGCTTGAGAGATTCAGATGAAATAGAAAACTCAAGTCCTTTTCCACAAGTAGTCAAGGAATTTTGGGCAGGGGCACAGAATACCAGGTTGCTGCTCTATTCCAGTCTGAAGTGACATTTTCTTTTTCCCTATAGTTCCCCAGCTGTTTTTATGGGAAGATCATCTTCTACATTTCCTCTCTAGAAATTAAAAAAAGATACCCTTACATGCAAAGTCTGAAGTGCTGGTACAAGATCCTGTGTAACCTGTGTGCCCAGATGAGACTAGATATTGTACTGCTGGATCAGGACAAATATGTCTAGAGGATTTTGTGCTGGCCAGTTTTAAAGAAGCTCAAGCCACTTACTTAAAATGCCTGTTTATAAATTATAAATAAAACATTATCCCTCCCCTGCTCC
>VZTJ01006248.1:108398-140406 GCA_013397795.1 Orthonyx spaldingii | reverse complement strand
AAACTGCATGTACAGCTTGTGCACACAGGCAGAGCTACCTCCTGGGCTTGGAAGTGCTGCTGAACCTCTTCGGTGCTCAGTTCCCTGTGTATTTACAGAACTGCTCAGTTTACAGCCCCCCTGGTTTTGGGAGGACAAACCCACAGCCACACCCTAACTCCAGCTATACTGTCCTCCTGTCCTTAGAGTAACAGACATTAAAATTGCATTATCAAGTAGACCAGAGAACTACAGCTGTGAAAAGAATCCCAGTTACTTGGGCTAAGTTTAAGCCCTTCCCAAAGTTACATAATAAAAAAATTCCTACATAATAAAAACGTCCCTATCCAAATGCAAGCAGCCTTGTCTTGCAGCCTGAGAGTCAGTGACTGATAAGCTCAGTATCTCATTCTCACCCCCTTACACAACTAATACATCTGTCACACTTCCTTCAGAAAGATGTAGAATCCAGGAAAAGTATTATTTTCTTTAAATATTTAAAACATTAAAAATATTTCTTAAAAAAGTTGTAAAAAATTTTTTTTCTAAAACTTTCATCTAAATCCAGATGTGGATTTGTACATAAGAGACATTAAGTTATGATGCAAAGTGCCCTATCTGCAATGAGGGAGAGGTAGAATCAACAACAAATGCAATGCATTTTCTGACCTTGTATAAAAAAAGCCTCGAGTTGTTTTGGTTTTTTTTTTTGTTAATTTTTGAGTGCTCATATGAAATCCATAATCTCTTCTGGCAGTTTTCATTAAGTCAGACTTTTTCTTGTCCTTATAGGTCAATAGCTGCTTTCAAGTTGCTGAGAAAAAAAGTTGCTTTTGTAGTGTTATGTGACCTATGAAAACTGCCAGACAGAATCACCACTACGCCCATTCATCAAGCATTAAAACAATAGCAAAAAAAACCTGGAACCTTTGTCCACTTTGGAATACATCGTTCTGTTACAGAAGATTTTAAACAAGGGATTCACCACTGTCAAGCTCAAACACAGAAAATCCCTTTTGTAAATGGAAGCCTTACCTCAGGTAAGGAATCTAAGGCAACCCCCACAATGAAGATGCTCAAGTTGTTTTTTTTTTAAATACTAAACCATAAATAGAATAAATAACACATTTAAATAAATAAATAGGTAGTCAAGATAGCTGGATTGCTAGAGCTCGGCAGAGCGCTCTTTCAGCAGGAGCGTGGGGTTGATATCTTCCATGGCAGTTTTTGAGGTACTAACGTTAATCGTGGCCTCGGTGGGCTCGGGAGGCAGGGTGTGGAAGGCAGTGAAGGGACAGCCCTTGACGTTGTTGCAGATGAGCTTCTGCAGGGAGGCCGTGTTGACGATGTCGAAGCCCACCTTGCCCCCGAAGGTGCTGGGCTTCCAGTACTCGGGGGAGCAGATGGCGTTGCCCATCAGCCCCTTCAGGGAGAACGGCGCCCCGATCTCCACCATGGTCTCGCCAAAGATGGCCCCGGGCCGGGGCTTCTCCACCAGCAGGCCTGGGTACAGCTCCATGGCATCGATGTCCCCGTACAGCTCCTCCAGCTCCGCTGCCATCTCTTTTTCTCCTGCAACGAGTAAAAACTGTAAGTGGAAAAATCCCGTTTTCTGTGCAAGACTATCCTGCTCAAAGCCAGCAGTGACACTGCAGGACTCTCTGGGCATTTTAGGACAATGTCTCTCATTTGCTGGGAAGGATGAGCGCTGTTTACCTGTGAGCTCTTCGAAGGATCGGAATGGTTTCAGCATGAAGCGTTTCCTGTACTCGTTCAAGGACTGGTACCTCATCTGCCTGCTCTGGTCAATGGAGGCCTTTGCCACTTTCTGTACTGCAGCAGGAACGTTCTTCCCACCAGCAACCTGTTCATGAAAGAGGAAAAGCTGTAAGATCTCCTGATATGAGTCACGAGGAAGTCGTGCCTTTCCAGTGATTAATTTTATATAGCTTTATCCCATTCCTTTGTCCCACCCCCAGCTCACGCCTCTGTCAGTGCACCATCAACCTGAGGAAGGACCTACCCTGCCAGCACTTTGCTTGGAGAAAGATTTGACCATATGGGAAAGGCCGTGCTCCAGCATGATGGAGTTGTTGTAGAGGAACTGCTGGAAGGTGTACTCCTGGTCGTGGATGTGGAAGGTGTCGGGCAGCAGCGGGTGCCAGTGGTACAGGGTGTTGAACTCGGCTGCGATGCGGTTCTGGTACTGGAACCTCTGGTTGAAAAGCAGCTCGGGGTCAAACTTCAGCTTGAAGTGGTACCCACTCAGGTGCTGCACGTAGTCCTCTATAACGATCTTGATTGTCTCTCCTGTTGGACAAAGGAACAGGAGAGAATGTTGGCACTGCTTCTCCTCAGTGCTGGGAAGAACACCATTTCTGAACTGTTCTAAAATACACTACAGTGATCAGGACAACAAAAACACTTTAGCCTTCTGTAATGTCTCCTAAAAAGCAATTCATGCATTTTATGTGACTAAGGGGTGGAACAGTACTTGAGATCCCAAGAGTTCTGGGCTGCGAGTAGTGAGGCGTTTTCTACAGCCTGTTTTCCCCCTCTCACCCTCCCAAGACACAATTCCTGGCACCCTCCACAGAACAGCACACATCAGTATTTACACTCTGTTCAGTTACACATTATCTCTAGGACAGAGGCAGGGGATAATGAAGAAAGTTGATGTCCAAAAGCAAATCTCAGCTTCTGAACTACTTAATACAATTGTCTTGGTTTATGGTTTCAGTTGGGGCAAAGTTTTTTCCAGCTCAGAGCACCTCATCATTTACATAAGATGAAATACCACTGGGCATACAACTAAACAGAACTATGCAGAGTTACATGTTACATACTCTCCTGAACTTTAGACTTAATCACAGCCTTTCTTTTAAAGCATACCTGAACTGACCCAACCCTAGGGGAAAAAAAACCCAAGCCCCAGATCAGGGAGCCTGAGGTCATCCAGCCTCACAGGCTTTCTCTGAGAAAGGAACCTGAGCTTCGTGCCTTTGCACTGCTTTCAGTTCTGCTTCCCTCAGACAAGGGTATTGAGTGTCCCTGAGTTTTCTTCAGTTCCGTCTTTAGCAGAGCTGGGGGGAAGCTGCACCTCAATACAATCCCAGCGACAGGCCGTGATGGAGCCGCTCACAGCCTAAATTACAGGACAGCTTTTTCCTCCCTCCAGGCAGGCTCGAGCTGGAGCTGCAGGCAGCAGCAGGCCCTCACCTATGAGTATGAGCCGGGTGGTCTGGAAGAGCTGCTCGTCGTCCCAGTCGGGGTGCAGGCGCTTGAGCACGTCGCAGACGCGGTTGTGCTCGCGCAGCCAGATCGTGGCGTACATCATCAGCCCCGGCACCAGCCCGAACACCTCCTGCCCCACGGAGAACTGCAGGTGCTCGGGCACGTGGGGCGGGTACAGCATCTCTGCCTGCGTGTCCCGCACCGTCGGCGGGTACATTTCCCCATCGATCATCTGTGCAAGGGGCAAACAACAGCACTTGTGAGCTACCGCGCTTGGCTTAAGCTCTGCCCACTCTCTCAGCTCTGGCTTACACTTTAGATTGTCTACACCATGCACACAGCACTAATTCAGGAAATCTATGCCACCCGGAAAGAAGGCAGGAATTCTGAGCTAAGACATACCTGGTATTTTAGCTTTCCATCCTTCCGAAGCCTCAGTTTAAGCTGTCTCTCCAGAGTCTCTCCATAAATGTGGTTTAAGTCAACCTATAAAATAAAAGCATTTTGAACATGAAGCCAACCTGAATTTTTTGCTGTTTTAGGACAGGTCCCACTTCTATGGATGCCAATAGGAGTTCACCCTCTAGATGTTTACCTTTTAATTATATTACTGCTACCTTATAAGTATCATGCACTGATATTTACG
Organism: Orthonyx spaldingii; assembly: GCA_013397795.1. Lineage (NCBI taxonomy): Eukaryota > Metazoa > Chordata > Aves > Passeriformes > Orthonychidae > Orthonyx > Orthonyx spaldingii. The sequence continues at coordinate 136,547 of VZTJ01006248.1, read as the reverse complement.
ATGAAGCCAAATTATTTCCTGGCAACTGGAGCCATCTCTGCGTAAGAGGAGGTTGTTACGTTGGCAATTTAAAAGGACTCTGTTTAAAGTGTCAGCAACTTTCTACTATGCAGACAGCTTTCTATATATACACACACAATTTATAGCTTTGGACATGCAAGTGACACTTATAGTGAAGAACTCTTTGTCCAAAGGCTGCCTATCTTGTAGGTAAAGATCTTAAATCCAAGCCTGCTTTTGAACAACTTTTTAAACTAAAGCTATTAGCAGTACACACACAATACTTTAGTGCTGGACACAGCTCTTTGGAACTGACAGAGTCCAGAGAAGTTTTTGGATACTCACTACATCTAACATGCTTTAGGTGAAAGCAGACTTTTGGGAATAATAAGAGATCACTGGGCAGGTGTTTTAAACAGAACCACACGTGCAGAGCACGCAGTTCTGACCCAGGAAGAGGCGCTGCCATGTGCTGGAATTTGGCCCGAGGAGCAGTGGCAGAGGAGAAATCATATGGGACTGTGGCACAGTGTGTGCATAGGTGATTGTGTCCCCTGGCAACCCAAGGGATGCCATTCTGGCCATTCCAGCAGCTCTTGAAGAGCACGAGCCGTGTCCCCAGCTGTGACCGTACCCCGTGGCCGAGCGCTCTGGTGAAGGCAGGGCCCCTCTTTTGGTCCGTCTTGAAGAACTGGTGGGTGAAGTGCTGGGCAAAGAATGTGAACATCACGTTGGTGCCTTGTGGGTCAGGAATAAACTTCCTCCTCAGCAAAAACTTCTCCACGATCAGCTTCGAATCCGGGAGCTCTTTCTTACCTGTGGGAGAAACAGACAGTGAGAAACTCAAGACAACCATTTATGCAATACTGAAGTTTATTCCTAACAAAAAGGCTAAATACTTTCTGTGCAGTACTGAATGACAGCAGCATAAAAACAAGGGGAATTACCTACTTTTCTATGCTCACTTTCTTGATTGTATTAGAAATTTCCAAATTCCCTGCTTTTAGCACGTAACTCAATAGCAAGAGCCAGAATAATTATCTTTTTGATCTTTACACAATATATCCAAAACATGGTTATTCTTAAAGTCAACTACACTGGAAAAAAGGCTGCAGACAAGCAGGTCTCATAGGAACTTCTATTTATTTTTCCCTCTTTGGAAAGACCAAGCAATCATTATGTGTCTGGTTTATTCCTCACCTTTAACACCCATTGGTGTTGGGCAGTCAAGTCCTACTGGTGGAAGGCTTCTGGTGTAGTAGGAAAGATTGGAATAAGCTTCCCAGCTTTTGTAACTGTAGTCACTGTTGTAAGTTGGTGGGCTGTCAATCAAGTGTGATCTTGCTGAAAGACAAATTAATATTTAGTTATTTTTAACTGTACATTTTAGTCTCAAAACGTGAATCATAAACCCAGATCTTTTCCATATATTTGGCAGCAGTTGTAAATTCCACACATACCAGTTACTGATGTTAAATACGATTACAGTTACTGAATAACAGGACTGGATCCTGGTTTATCAACTGGATCTCACTATTAACATGAGCAATTGGATGCTAAATTCATGTCAGCAAAATCCTGGACTCTTTCAGAAAGTAGAATCAAGCTGCACTTCAGCATGTTTCATACAAGTCTGCATCACGTAGAAGTCTTAAATTTTGGTGTTTTAACCTTAGTGCAATTTAGGCTGCTTGATTTGTACACAGATCAATTCAGTGCAATATTCTGGAGTAAGTTTTAAGAAGACTGGAAGAGACAATTCACACTTACACGTTAGTACATATCTCATAATAGCGTCCCGTAAGAAGGGAATGTTGTTGATGATATTCCAGACTCCTTGGAAGTGGGTGAGGATGTAGTGGACAGTGTTCGGTGATGGTTTCAGCACTAGCCTCAGCCACGTGAAGAATTCCGCTGCAAGCGACAATGGGAAGGTTATTATTAATTAGCTCATGGAGGATAACTTGCCATGCTGGATGGGATTACGCGTCTCATTTCCAGGGAGAGGGGTGTGGCATACTCACGCGTGGTGCAGTTCTGCCCGTAGTAGCCTGTCCTGGTGCAGTCACACTCGTACCGATCGGGGCCCGCAGTCATGCAGACGCCTCTGTTCTGGCAGGGGTTCGAGCAGCACGGGTTGGCTGGGGGGAACCAGAGCTCGGGTTAGCACCTCTCAACACACTCCCACCTTCCCAGGGCTTTATACAACGAACGAGAATGCCCTGGAGCTTAATGCTGATCGGGAAGGCATCACAGCAACCATCCATCCATCCATCCATCCATCCATCCATCCATCCATCCATCCATCCATCCATCCATCCATCCATCCGTCAAGCCATCCCTGCATCCATCCATCCATCCATCCATCCATCCATCCATCCATCCATCCATCCATCCATCCATCCATCCATCCATCCATCTGTCCATCCATCCATCCGTCCATCCATCCACGGCAACCTCTGGGCTAGCGGGGAGCAGCTAAAAGCGCGGGAATGCGCCTCATGTCTGCGGCCAGCAATGCCCCCCTCACAAGGCGAGATCATCCCTCGCAGGCCAGCGGGGGCTGGCACCCGTACACACCAGAGGAACGGCAAGAGAGCGCGGAGCACGGCAAGCAAGCAGACAGAGCGTGGTGACTCCGGAGCGCGGCGCGGACTCACCGGCGCGGCCGGCGGCCAGCAGCGCGGCCAGCAGGGCCAGGGGCAGCAGCGGCATGGCGGGGCTGCGGCGGCTGAGCTGGCCCAACACCTCACTCTGCCCAGCCTCGCCGCTCGCCCGTATTTATCCAGTGCCGCGCGCGCGTCATGATGACACAGCAGCAGCGGGAGGGGGATTTCTCCCGGCTGCGTCCCGGCCACGCATTTGCAGGTGACGGACTGAGGGGAAGATAGGGGCCTGAGGCTGTGGGACACCGAGCTCCTGCGAGGGGGGATTCCGCTGCTTGGCGATTTATTGCTTATTTAATTCATTGCGCAGGAGGTCGGAGGGCTGTGGTCGCACACCGGCTGCGGAGGACTCGGGCTGCAAAGCGCCACACGCAGCGGGAAGGAAGGAATGCTGGAGGGAATTTCAGTTCTGTGTAGCTGCGTGTAGTTCAGTTTGATTCTGACAGGATCAAATCCTGTTATTAGGCATTTTCAAACAAACAGTGGCTTTTCAGTAGCGCTTTTCCTTTACAATATAACCCCACTGCCCCGCCCCGCTCTCCCCCCTGCTCCGTACAGTTGCACCGTAAACAAATTTTCCCTCATTTCTTTAAAAATACTTTATCTTTTGGTCACAGGTTATTTGTTGTGAACCAGACGCTGTACTATTTTTACTCTCTGTTGTGTGAGGAAGGACGATGAAAGCAGGAGGATGTCATGCGGTTGTGCAACCGCGCAGTGTGGAGCTGCTGCCGTCCTGCTCGTACTCATACTTCACCCCAAAAAACCATTGCTGCTTCAACAAAGGTAGCTTGTTAGATGGTGTTTGAATTGCAAGTCAGTGACTTGCAGAGAAAGTGGATTCAGGCCAATTTAAACAATCTTATTTTTGGCCCCAGTAAATTGTATTATGGTGAGTGAGTAATTTGTGTGCTTCAGTAGTGGGTCTTCCTGGATGTTTTAGGAGGGGTGCACGAAAGGCTGCCTAATCAAGAGAAGGCAGATGTTAGTTATTTATACATTTGCATGCAGAAAACACGGGCTGGGTCATACACTCAAGCAGAGGATGGCTGTCAGCAGCCTATTCCCAGCTGAACCAGGGGCAACTGGAGGCTGTGGCCACAGCCACGTCTTGCTCAGTCTTATCAAGTGTAAAAAAGGTGATATTTTGTTCCTGCATAAGCCAAATCAATTAATTACGGAATGCTGGTTATCCAGTGGATCAGGCTATAGTATGCACAGCACCATAGATCAAGGGTCTACACACATTTTCATACATTCATGTGTCCATCCTACACTGATTTTGTTCCAACTCACAAAGTTTTTGTGGATGCTGTCACATGATAGGTCTGCAAACAGCAGGCAAGTCAGCTGTTGTGTTTTAATAAAGTGCATAGGAAAATGTTTCTAGAGTGTAGAACCAGCAGCATTAAGGGAAAAACTGCAGTAATTGTGTGCAGCCAGACAGCCACCTCTAAAATGATAATACAAAGGTAACTGTGCCATGATTTAAAGGACCCTGGAGATATAGGTAACTGATGATGCTTAAAGTTTTCTATTATTATAATTAACCAATATGTAAACCAAGAAACAGGGCAGAACTCCAGCCTTTGGGGGGGATGTTTCCCCTTGGGAAGCAGTACTTTGGCAGCTGGAAAACCAGTCATCACCCCCCACCTTCCAGCCCACGCTTCATGCAGTGTGACATGAGCTCTCTCAAGTCGGGTTTTGGCTGGGGAAGATCACTTGTGTGCCTGTCAGCTGCAGTATAATTGAAATGATTCTTCAGCTTTCCAAGATGATGAAAAATCGGTGAGATACAATAGTGCTGCTTCTCTGAAGGCACTTGTTTGTTTGGGACTGTCTCGGATAAAGAACTGGCTATGTGTTGGAAAGAATTTTTCTTAGAAGTGGAAGTTTGCTGTGGCAGGAATCACCACCAGGTGGAGATTTTTGCATCAACTAAGTGCTCTTTTGGGTTTTAGCACATAAACCATCTTTGCAAAGAATTAGTGTTATTTTTCTTTCTGTTACTTGAGGTGCCCTTTGGTCCAGGTAAAAGCAACCTCTGGAACAGAGAACCTTCGTCAGCCTCAGCCTTTTTGCATTCACTGACGTTTCTGGAGGAGGCAATTCCCTAAAGCTGTTCCTGTTTCTATTTTAGGTTTAACTGCATAAATTTGCACCTTTTCAGGGCAAGGGTTCAGGACAGAGGATCTGGTTACCCATAAGGATTGACATGCCTCAGTAACACTACCAAAAGAAGGGGAGATGGAGTGGCAGCAGGGAAAAACATTGTCCCTCTGCACTGGTGCTGCTCCATTTTGCAATGGCTCAGCTGAACCCAGCTGAACTAGCACTGAATTTATCCTTGAGCCTTTTGTGTTTGAAATATTTCCCCTCCCTCTGTGACTGTGGCAATGTCCTGTTTTACAGCGCAGTAGTTTCCTGGGAGGTGAACCAGTTTCATTTGCTCTGTGCCTCTTTCCTGCTCTGTTATGGCAGAAGGAGCTCAATCTGGAGTTTGCTATCACAGTTTGGGTACATTGCTCCCGAAGCAAGCACGCTCCGAGGCTGATGGGACACGGATATGATAACAGTCCTGGATGTTCCCAAAATGTTCTTGAGGACTGAAGGACCTCCAGGGGAAGTCGGTGTCTTTATGCTCCTCTTTGTGCCTTTTGCAGTATCAGAACTGTGTTAACAGAAGGGTTTGATTATGAAATTGCTTTGTGCTTTCAGGGGATCACCCTGGCCGGGCAACTGGGCCGTGCTTCACTCCCTGCTGTGTCCTCATGGAGCACTCCAGGCACTCGGGTGCCAGCTTCATGGGCACCCTGGGTTGTGCTGGGAAACAAATGTACTCATTACCTGGTTTGGAGACAAGGGAGGCTTGCTTATTTTCCCCAGGAAAATCATAGTAAAAACGTGCCTCATTTATGGGGTTTCCAGGCTACCACAATTTTTGAATTGTTCAGAACACAAATCAGTTACAGGCAAAAATACGTATGAATATAGCGGGTGTGAAAGCTGGGAGCTGCACTGCCTGGCCCTCAGGAGAAATGTCATGGACAGTGATTGGCAACAAGGACTGTTTGTGCAGGAGCTGGGGCTGCTGGCACAGCCCTGTTCCAGGGGACTGGGATGGTGAGCTGGGAACTCACCTCAGGGGGTGCTTGTGGACATCAGTCATTGTGCAGGGACATGGAGCACACCTTGTTATCCAAATCAGCTTCAGCTGGGGTTGTTTTTACTCCTGGAGTTATATAAAGAAAATGTACAAAAAAATAGGTGGGTGGCACAAAAATCTACATCTGACTTAGGCAAGACCTTTGGGCCCCCTTTTATTTTTTCCTTTTTAGAGCAGCTTCCATTTGGACTTCAGCTGCTGGAAAGCCACATAAATCCACAGCTTGTGTTTTATTTACAAGCCAGGAAGAGTTTTGAGGAATGCTTTCCAATATGATAGATTGTATTTTATCATTAACATCTGCATAGAGTAAACCCTGCTCAACAAACCCTTTCCAAGCCTCTGTTTTTAATAATGTCTCTGAGTTCTTGTTTTAATCCCCTGGCACTCTTGACAGACTCAGTCACGAGTCAAAGGCTGTAATGAAACAGGTGAGAAGAGTGGCTTTACATGAGATTTCCCTGCAGAGATGAGATGTGCAATGAGACACCTGTACAGTGCTGTGTGGGCCCAGGTTTCTCCCAGATTTGCTTTGCAAATTCTTTGCCAGATGCCTGTATTATACCATGACCACAGGGCATGTGCACACTCCTTGGGGTGTGATAGGCATCAATTTGTTACCAAACCAGAGAGGAAAAGAACACAGGAATTGCTCTTTTTTGCTCAGCTTAAATGTGGATCTCCACCCGATCCAAAGCAAGGCTGAGCTCTTTCCCTGGAAGGTGCCCAGACACTGAATTCCCATGATTTTAAATGAAAGGGAATGAATGATGCCCCTGCAGAAATGGCTTTCAGAACCATGTTTTATTTGTTCAGATGAAGTGGATCAGACAAGATGATGCCTTTCCTCATTGGCACTCTTGGTAGTCACAACTTCAGTCCTGCCTGACTAGTTCCTGACAAACAAGCCCTAAATGACTTAAACTCAGCTCGAAGCTCTCTAGGACGAGCTTTTTCCAAGGAGTGTAGATGAATGGAGGATGAAGCACAACATTTTTATCCCATATGGTAGTTTGAGGCTGACTGAAAATTTCATCCTAGCTATTTTTTTTTTTTAGGTCACAAGACTTTTAAATCCTTTTTATAGTGAATTTAAAGAGGAAGGCCGTAAACATGAGCTATTAGATAAACATAAGCTCTTGGCAGCCACACTCTGGATTACATCTGTGGGTTTTTTTTAAACTTTTTTTTTAAATTTCAAGTATTTTTTCAGAGACTTTGTTTGGATACACTGATGCATGGGATCTTTTTTTTTTCTATAGAAGCTGTACCTATTAAAATGGAAAATATTTTCCGTATTCCTTGACTGAAGAAAAGGATGTTTTCTTTATTGGCAGTAGTTATTGGCAATTGCTACCGAAGTTAAGCTGTGAACTTCCTCGCTGCCGTGATCCTGGGATTTTTTGCAGAGCCTCTGTTTCTCCCCACGCAGTCTCCATGTGCTCCATGCTTCCGATTTTCCGTGGACATTTGATCAGAAATACGTCATGAGATTTCGTAACTGCCTTACACAAGGAAACGTCAGCTGACACTTTATCTGCTTTTGGCCACCGGCTGGAACTCACATTAAGGTAATTGCTTCTGCTGGGCCATTTTTAGTAACCACTGTATATCAAAATGTTATCTTTCTGTGGGAAACGTGCACAAAAAAAAGAAAAAGAAAACCCCTCCTCAGAGAGAGTCCAAATATTTTGCTCCTCAATGCAGATGCTGGAATTTTATTTTAGCAACTTCTTGCTTAACTCTTAGTGAAATCTGTCATCCAGCCTCACGCTCTTTTGTTGTGCAAATACAATCATCTGGAATTTTTGCTTTGCTTCCAGCACATGGACATTAAACTGGATAAGGGAAACTGAAGTAGATTTTGCTGAGTGGAAAATTGTTTCAGTCTAATGCTTTCTTACATAAAACACACCTTTGGGTACTAAAGTTTATTTAGCTTTATTCATTAACCCCTTTTCTCATTCAGTTTAAAGAAAGGAAACGTTACTTCTGCAAATGAGAAATCCTTTTTCTACAAGAGCATTTACCACATCAATTTACAGCAGTCCAAAACCTGCTGTTCCACCCAGTAACCTCTGCTCTGCAGGGTTTTGTAAGGTTGTCTGTGAATTCAGGGTTTCATGGAATCACAGAATTCGAAAATGGTTTGGGTTGGAAGGGACCTTAAAGCCCATCCAGTGCCACCCCTGCCATGGGCAGGGACACCTTCCACTGTCCTAGGCTGCTCCAAGCCCCAGTGTCCAACCTGGCCCTGGACACTGCCAAGGATCCAGGGGCAGCCACAGCTTCTCTGGGCACCCTGTGCCAGGGCCTCCCCACCCTCACAGGGAACAATTCCTTCCCAATATCCCATCTCTCCCTGCCCTCTGGCAGTGGGAAGCCATTCCATGTCCTGTCCCTCCCTCCCTTGCCCCAAGACCCTCTCCAGCTCTCCTGGAGTCCCATTAGGCACTGGAAGGAGCTCCAAGGTCTCCCCAGAGTGATGACATCCAGTGCTTTGGGAAGGGGGAAGCTCCACTCTGCAGCTCCTTGTTGTGACCCTTCCCTCGGTGCCCACAGGGAAGGTGCCACCAAGGTACCCCCCGGCTCTTCCCTGGGGCCTAGAGGGGGATTCAAATATTGATACTGAGACACTGAGTTCCTTCAAACTGACTCGAGCTCTTGCCAGCTGAAGGCTGGAGGAGTCATCTGGTGTCAGCCAGAGAAGAATGTTCCATGACACAGCTGCCCTGGCAGCCCTTGGGATGGACAGTGCCCGCACAAATTACAGCTGTGGCTTGCACCGGGTGGGGAGGCTCCTGGGGCAGCCTCTGCCCACTGCAACAAACCCAAACTCCCAAGGCTCCTTTCTACTCATCTCTACTTCCAGAATTAAATCAGGACTGGTTTCCAATGGCTCGTCACTGTGCCACACTTCCAACAGACCCTTGCAATTAAAAACAACAGGAAGAAATTAAGAAATAAAAGGGATGAAATGATATTGAATGAGCTGGTTACTGGTGAGGGAAAAGGAATCAGAAACCAGATGAAAACTGTGCCCCATGGTCCTTTTCCATAACAGGCCTCTAGAAACTCAAATTATTTGTAGTTACCAGTAGGAATTGGAAGCACTTGAAGAAATACTGTGGGTAAACTGCTCAGGTCAGAACAAGATCAAGACAATGTACATCTCAGGAGAGACAAACTGGAGAAATTCCTGCTTTATTCAAAGTGAAATTAGATGATTGGGAAGGAGACATCACATCATATTGTGTCTTGCCAAGACATATGACTCTAAGCAAAGGCAAATCATCTGGAAATTGTTCAGATGTTTTCTGCTCTTTGAGATGGCCAATTATGCAACAGCATAAAAACCTGGCTGGCTCAGTTGTCTTCAAATCCAGCCTCCAAGGGAAGCTGTGCCCTGGAGAAGCTTATCAGGAGATAAAGCCTCGCTGGCTTTGGTTCCTTTTCCTGAGAATATGCAGTTAGGGAGAAGGTATAATGATCAAAATTACAGAAATAGAAAATAATTAAGGAGCTACAAGCCCTGCAGTGGCTGTAAGAGATGAGACCCACAGCCCAGAGAGTTTATACCTGCCAGGGAAAGCATCCCGTGTCTGTTTTCGGTGCTGGAGCTGTGTCAGTCATCCCTCTTCAGGAACGCCATCCATTTATCATTCCCGTTTGGATATCCTGGGGAACCTGAAGCCAGCCAGGTGCACCTTGTGCCTGCAGGAACAGCCCTTTGCAAACAGCAAAACTGGGGATCACGGGATCCTTAAGGCTGGAAAAGACCTTGGAGACCATCAAGTCCACCCGTGATTCCTGAGAGGATGTGTTCTCACATGAGAGTTTGTTCCAGGAGCTGAAGTGTCCAGGTTAGGGACTAACTCCTGTCTAGCTGAATTACTGTTTTTACAAGTAAAGTGTGTGAATTTGTGGTTCTTATTATTGTCCTCCATAGAACTCATCCTGTATCGTGAATTTTGATGGTGTTTCTTTGTGAAGGAGTTGTAAATTTGGTTTAATGTCGACGTGACTCTCTTCCACTATTTTTCTGTTTATCCAGAGGCGGTCCTGACTATATTTTGGGATTTATTTCTCATCCTGACCCCCGGTGTAGAGAAGATAAATCATACAAGCCCAACAGAAAACAATCAGCTTGTCTGGATCATTGGTTTCCAGCAGCTGTGGAAACTGTGTGCTGTTCTGTGTGCTGCTGGGAGGGAGTTCATTAAGTAAATGAGGGCTTTGCAGCATTCTGGCGGTGTGTGTTATTTTGGGGTTTCGCTTCAGATGGCATTCTTCCGGGGATTGTTTTGGAGAGAGTTGCCCGCAACCTGGGGCCAGGCTGGAGGCCAGGTTTGGGTGGAAATAGCAGCGTTTATGTCACCCAGCACAGAGCTCTGTCTGGGCAGCTGATTTTGGGCTGATGCTCCTTTGAGGCATTGGCAGGTCCTGTGTGTGACTGGTTCCATCACAAGGGCTGTCACAGCCTCGGGACAGGCCAGCTGTGGTGCCCAGGCCAGCAGCTGGTGGCAGGGCTGGTGGGAATCACTGTTCCCTGCCATCCCAGGGAGCTTTTCTGTGCTTGGAGCTCCGTAAGGGGTCCAGCTCTTCCTGGGGACAGAACACCTGACTCTGTGCAGTGCCTGGGTTTCCTCTTGACTCGATTTCCGTGGGAAGGACTAGAGCTGCCATGCAAATAGCTCCCTGTGGCTCCTCTCACCACAAGCACACTCCTCTACCCTCTCTCCTGGACTCCATGAACTGGGATGATCCGGGGTTGGGCCCGTGTGGGGTGGCTGGGAGTGGAAGTGTGGATGTGGCAAGAGACACCTCGTGAACTTCCACTGGCTGAACTCGTGTGAAAGGCTGGAGCTCCTGCCCAGAGCCATCAAATATGGATTGTTCCACACAGAATAATTCTGAAGTGTTGCAGCTTAGCTCCTGGGGATTTTAAACGTTTATAGACTTTCCAGAGGGTAGGAAAGAGGGGAAGTATTTACGTGTAGAACATTTGTTATGCAGTAGGAATGCTGAGCCCCTTGCCCAAGGCTCCTTGCTCCTTGCTCCGCAGCACTAATGAATGTAAATGAGTAAAGGCAGGACTGTGAGCAGTGCTGAGCAGGGAAAAAACCCCCAACAAATGCAAAGCACAGCAGGAATCACCAGGTAACCAGGTTACATCCTTTTCTGGGTGCTGCATCCACTGGGCATGCAGTATTTTCATACCAGGTGATTTGTTACCTGCTCCCAAACAAGTCTCTGCAGCCCTGTGGAGATTTACATTGCAATGATTTGGATGCTCTACTTATCCTTGGGCTGGAATATTTTAGTGATTGCCAATTACCTGGAAGTCCTCCTCAGCACAAGGCAGTGCAAGGTCAGTGTGAGATAAAGAACTTCAGCACAGCCTCAGAATCTGGACAGTTGAAATGTTTGTGGTGGACAGGAGTGAGACAAGCCTGTGTGCAGAACTCCTCAGATCTAGTGGTTTCAAACACTGCTGGATAACACTTACCTAACTAACTTGGAAACACTTCCTGTGCAAAAAACCCTATATGACTTCAGGCTTGCAGTCATCAAAAATTGTGTTGATTGAGGTAAGGTGTTTCATTCCATACCCTAAGGCTCTTTGGATTTCATCCAGGTGAACATTTCAAAACATCCCCTTCCCAGGTGTCCTGATTCCAACTTAATTAGGAGGGTGATTTTAATTTTTCTCTTTCTAAGCTGTTCTTTTTTGCTCTGATGCTTAACCAAAATATTAATAAAGTCTTCACCTCCTGTGCATTCAAAACTGGCTTTTCCACCTGACAGAGCTCTGTCCTTATCTTAAGGTGAATCTTTTTCTCTCCCTTTGAATTTCACACTTGATATAGCCATTTTTAACCTTCTTTTTAAGTTACCAGTATCTGGAATCAGTCCTGATTTTGGGATTGAGTGCTCATCCCTGAGCTCTAATCCTTGTTGTGCCTGGGGCCAGGCATTCATGAACAGGAATACTGCTAGAGAACATGTCTTTAAATATGGTCATCCCTGGCATATACATAGCCATTTCCAGGTCTGGAAGAGTATATTTGAAGCTTGTGGCTCCCACATTTGCATCATTTTTGTTTACAATACAATGTTTTCTCCTGAGTATATGCAAAGTGCTTTGTTTTGACAAGAGCTGAAATTATTTTAGTCCAGCCTGGTAAAGGGACTCACCCCTCTGCCCTTTCCATGCACCTGGGGTGGATTAGAAGTGTGGCTTCCTAGAGAAGTTTTAGAATCACAGAATCATTCAGGTTGGAAAAGACCTCCAGGATCATCCACTCCAACCTGTGACCGATCACCAGAGCTAGACCAGAGCATTCAACCCAACGAGCCCTTGTCAGCCAGACCAGAGCCCTGAGTGCCACATCCAGTCATTCCTTGAACACCTCCAGGGATGGGGACTGGGCAACCCCTTCCAGTGCCTGCCCAACCACGGTTGTGAGTTAGTAAACCTGATGGATACTGTGGCTAAGGGGAGATGCATACAAAACCTCTGGGGAAAAGAAAGGGAAACAAACTTTATTTTCCTAGCCTCAAAACTAAAAGGTAGTAATTAACATGAAGGTAACTAGTGCTAACAGAAATAAACTGTTTAGTTACTGGATAAAGTGCCATTAGGCAAATGACATGACAAATTTGAATTGACGTGCATCCTAAAATAATCCATGCAAATTTTGCAGGAGCGATAGCCACTACTGGTGTTCTTTGAGGTCACACCACCTCCTTTTGTCCATATGATGTAATATGGGCTGGGACTGTGTGAGTCTTGTTTGCCTTCCTGTTGCAGGAGCTGTTCAGCTCCCTGAGGTTGTGAGAAATCCCTGAAGCCTCCTGAAAATTTAAGGGTGATTACAGGGAGCTGCAAGCTCTGGAACACCAGGCTATCCCTGTGTCACTGGGATTGTCTGTTCAGCTCAGAGATTGGACTTAAGGAATAATGGGCAGGGCTAGGTGATCATTTTTGGCTTGGTGTTGTTATTTTTTTTGACCAGAGAATAAAGGTGAAAATTTAGCAAGACCAAAAATTATTATCTGCCTTTAGGTTCTCCCTCCTATTGTCTTCCTGCTTTGTTATCAAAAAGGAAAAAGGTTTATTTTCAAAATATTTACCAACTGAAAATGCCCAGCAAGTTGCTCTCAGCTGCCTGTGGACACACTTAAGATTCAGTCCATTTTTAGAATCTCAAAATCCCAGAATGGTCTGGGTTGGATGGGACCTTAAAGCCCATCCAGTTCCATCCCCTGCCCCTTCCATCATCCCAGGTTTCTCCAAGCCCCATTCAGCCTGGCCTTGGACACTTCCAGCGATGGGGAGTCCACAAGCTTTTCCTGATGTTGGTGAGAGTGTGCAAGCCATGGACAGTGATGTACATTATGTGCCCTGTTCTGTCTCCTCTCCCTGGCTCTGACCTCAGCATTCTCCTGCCCAGGTTTCCAGTATTTATGTTTATGTACTTTACTAGTTAAACATGTGTAAGGCATAATAAAGTTCATTAAAACATAGAAAATTGTAAATAAGAAAAAAAAAAAAATATTAAACAGATCAACATTTTGGGGAGAGAACACAAAGTTTATCCATGCACCCAGTGAAATAGTGACTCTTTTTGTGCTGTCTCCTTACAACTTAAAAATGGGAAAGGTGGAGCCAAAATAAGGTTGGGCTTATGAAGGATTTTGATTTAATCCTGTCTGGTGAATATCTACATTGCAAGTGGCACAACCTTGTGCCCACCCTTTATTGCAGAGAATTATGACGAGGAAAAGTGGACTCTGATGTACTCAGCTCTACAGAGCCACGCATCTCTGCAAGGGTGAAAAAATTGGAGTTAATATAAGTGGACCCTACTGGGAAAGCTTTAGGAACAGCTGAACCTGGAGAGAATTGAGTGGGAGGTTGTTGGGGCTTTAAGCTGCTGACACAAGCCCCAGAACTAAGATCATTCAGGCGTGTGCATTGTGTTACAGATCTTCCTGTGATGCTTCTGCTGCTGTTCCCACACATGAGCCGCCTCTTTCAGAGCAGGGTGAGGACCCATCTGCGTATTTCCAGACACCAACCATAGATATTTATGTTCTCCCTTAGGCTCAGAGATAATAAAAGATGTGTTCTTAAGATCAAACCCATTGCTGTCTTTGCTATTAATGACACTAAGGATCATATGAATATTCTCAAATCTTCACCAAATCCAGTCTCAAAGCTTCTGTATTTGTGACCAAGTTTCTCTCGTCTTCTGACAGAACATGGGGGCAATATAGGGGTTTACTTAAAAGAAAGCATAATATTAGGAAGTAAGTAATCATTTGTTTTGCATGTTCCTATTTCCACGTTTACCCTTTTATGCGAGGCACTGTGTTATCACCTTAAGCTTTATCCAAGACATCCCTGGAGAAATAAACAAATGAACCAGTTCTTCCACAGCTGGAAGAGGAAGGGTGACTTTGAGTTTAAAATTAGGCTTTTGCCATTAGCTTTGTGTGCAGCCTGGTGAGAATTGTTCAGGTTCCTGTGCCAAACCCCCAAGTGTGAGAGCAGAGGAACAGGACTGGTTTGTCACCGCTGCCTCGGCCCCTGGGCAGGGGCACACTTTGGAGTTCCTACTGAATTCACCATTCCTGGCATGCAGGGGCAGTGGGAGCCTGTGTTGTCGCAAAGTGCAAATGATCTGGCCAACAGGATGGATTGAGGGTTGTGACTGCAGACTCTGGCCAGGAGGTTGTGATTGCAGACTCTCTGCTCTTTGTGTTGGGCCTCCTTATGCATTTCAATGAAGAGAGATTTTCAGGTCACTTCGTGCATGCTGAGGAGGGGTCTGCAGGCAAATTGTCTTTCACCTGTGAAAGCATTTTATTTGTGTTTCTTCAGGTCATGCTCAGCCCCTGCTTATTGGCTTTCCAGACAGGAATCCACGACCCCCTCCTTCCAGGATGACTCTTGCCCAGGTGCTCTCAGCTGCTTGGTGTGTTATTGGCTGAGTATGACCTCAGTTTTCTCAGGGCCAGCCTATTTCCAGCTGAAGTTTTAGGATCCTGATCCTGTTTATTGATCCCTAACCATCCACCTAATGTCTCGCTCCCAGCAAATATTTGAGCTGTATCTTGTACCTCCTTTAGCAAAAACCACCACACAGTGGCATTTGTGTCTTAGGTATGTGCCTGTCACTATCCAAAAGATCAGATCTCCCAGTCATTCCAGCAAGCAGAGGCACAGGATTGGCTGAGCAGGGTCACAGCTGTGAGTTGTAAAGATAAATCAGCAGATAAATCATCTGAGAAGAGCAGAGAATTAGAGCTGATAATGCAGTCAAGTTGTCTTTACGCAGAGGGAAGAGCTGGACAGGTCCTGTGAAAACACCTGAGAATTGCAGCTTTTGGTGAACATTAGCAAGGTGAAATTAAACCTGGAATCAACAAGGATGCAGGGACATCTTTGCTGTACAGAAGAGCATCTGGCTGCCAGAGAGTGATGAGCATCCTGAGGGAAAGCATCATTCCTAATCTTCCAGCTTTCATGGCAGCAATTTTTACATTAAGGGTGGGGAGGCCCTGGCACAGGGTGCCCAGAGAAGCTGTGGCTGCCCCTGGATCCCTGGAAGTATCCAAGGCCAGGTTGGACACTGGGGCTTGGAGCAGCCTGGGGTAGTGGAAGGTGTCCCTGCCCATGGCACTGGATGGGCTTTAAGGTCCCTTCCGACCCAAACCATTCTAGGATTCTGTGAATTTGTTAAACCTGAGCATGTCCAGTTGTATAGAGGAAACCTCAGCTGGTGAGTATTTCTCCTTGGGTTCCTTTTGCCTTTCTTGGTTGGCAGTAATGGGTATTATCCACTGTGATGCAGGTTGTGTTTGCCTTGCTTTTTGTGCCTGTTTGTGGCTCCTACCATCCTGGGCAGGTACATTTATATAGTGCAGAGTGTGTGGGGCTATGTTTACATATGTGGCACATGCAGCCACATAAACCTGTATTTACAGGGTGTTCTGAGAGACCACTGTGAACAATTTATTTGGTGTGTTTGAAGCTCTAGACTTACTTCCAATCTGACCAAGAAATCGATAGCATGTGCTTTTGGAGAGGTCTGGCTGTAGATAAAATTTTAGATAAAATGTAGATTAAATCTTACTTAACCACTATAGGAGCTTGCAGTCAACTTGATTTAGATGGAGATTATTTCAAGCCTCTAAGCCAGGTGGATGACATGGATGCAGAGGCTTTGTGTGGTGCTGATGGTTTCAGAATTTCGCCATGCTCTGTGCACCCCATTTGCACCAGGGGCCTGTTGCACTCAAAGAAAGTAAAATTAACCATGGCAGATGGAATTCCTGGTCTTCCTTCTCACCCTCTGCTCCTGCATTCCCATCCAATCACTTCAGGCTGTGGATGGGGCAAAGGCACGGATGTTTCGCCAATTTGGGAAGGGAATTGAAGACTACTTGAGTGCCAGGCACAATCTTAGGGATTGCACAACTGCAGTACAAACACGGAGCTGTTCTGGCACTGTCAGAGCTGGCATGGAGGAGGAGCAGAGTCCTTTGCTAGAACAAACAGTTCCCAAAGTCAGCCTCAGTGCAGGGATCTCCTCCTTGGGATCCTTTCAGTTCTGTGGAGCTTTTACCACTGTGCTGAGTTTAAACTGGAAATAACTTCCATCAGGAAAGGAGCAGGTTTTTTCTACCTAATCTTTCCTTGCTAATGGCCCTCTGTGTCTGCTGGACTACTTGGGGTTTTCTCAGCACTATTAACCTGGATTTATGACCTGAGCTCCGTTAGAACTGCAAGCACTGGGACCTTCAAAAATGTTAGAATTACTGCTCAGTTCTTAGAAACAATAAAGCATCTGGATGTTTTACACTGAAGAATAAAAATTTCAAAAAGAAAAGGTCTGGATCCAAGATACGTTTTTAAGACTTCAAAAGTGAATTAAATTTTCAAAACTTCAGGTGTTGTTTTGTTCAAGCTTGGGCTAGAAACAACTCTTTATACCCAGGAATAGTAATGTGCCCCTTCAAAATTCCAACATCCTTTCCTAGGAGAGTTTTACAAAACTACTGGCTGAAGGGATGACAGCTTAGTATAAACAGAGTTTGAGTGAAGCATTGTCAAAAGGGAGAAAAATGAAATTCTGCCATCTCAAGTGCAAAACTCCTTGAAATTTCCAGCAGGCTGATAATGGGTTGATCAGCAGTAAATCGAAGATGCTCAATAATTATGGTTTCCTTACAGAATTAACTTCCCAGTTATTAGGAAGTTAACCCAGTCTGATTTTGAGGTTGGTCCCATCCCGTACCAGAGTGGGATGTAATGGTTTTTAGTGCAATTCCACCTAGATCCTGGCATTCCCTTCTGAGCAGAGAAGAGCTGGAAGAAGTTCAGACTCAGAAATAAACCAGGTAAGTGCCTGGAAGGCTGGAGTTCTGAGAGGATAATAAAGTAGGTAAATATACAGCATAACTTGGCTCCATGACAATTCACCTTCTATGGACATACTGGACAGGGAAAGGAGAGTTTCAGGTGTCTTTAAAAATAGCAGGAGAAGTAATGGAGGAAATATTCATCTGGATAGAGGGAGGGAATCCTTAGACAATAATGTCTTGCAGATTATCCCGTTCTCTCTCTGGGAAGGAGTGGAAACATCGGAAGGTGCTGAGCAGCACAGGAGGAATGGGGAGGGGGTGGCCTGGTAGCAAAAAGCAAAGCAGGCACAAACTGCTTTGTGAGAGGCAGGAGAGAGGGGAAAAAGCCCTGTCCTGCTCTCTCCTCCTCCCAGCCATGCTGGGCCAGTCCCCCAGTGCTGTGCTGGGAGTGGCTGCTGGAGGACAGCATCCTGCCGGGGCTGTGCCGTGTGCCAGAGCCTCTGCGAGCACAGCTGCTCTGAGGGTTTTATCTCAGCGCCTGAGAATCCCTCCAGCCCTGCCTGGAACACGCATTCCATCCCAATGACAGTGGGGTTTTAGGTAGCAGGACACACTTTAATTGTCTTTTCTCACGGGGTTGGTAGCAGAGAGCTGTGGTGTGAGAGCCTGAGTTCAGACTGGCCTGGGAGCAGAGGGGGACATGTCCTTCCAGAGCAGCCAGAGCAAGGAATGCCCATTGCTACAGTGACACCAACTAACTGGGGGGTCAGACCCTGACAGGAGCCAGGCTGGGAGAGCCGGGGGTGTTCACCTGGACAAGAGAAGGCTCCAGGGCGACCTCAGAGCCCCTTCTAGCCCCAAAAGGGCTCCAGGAGAGCTGGGGAGGGGCTTGGAACAAGGGATGGAGGGACAGAACAATAGGCAGGGATAGATGGGATATTGGGAAGGAATTGTTCCCTGTGAGGGTGGGGAGGCCCTGGCACAGGGTGCCCAGAGAAGCTGGGGCTGCCCCTGGATCCCTGGCAGTGCTCAAGGCCAGGTTGGACATTGGGGCTTGGAGCAGCCTGGGACAGTGGAAGGTGTCCCTGCCCATGGCAGGGGGTGGAACAGGATCAACTTTTAGATCCCTTCCAACCCAAACCATTCCATGATTCTGTACATTCCATAAATTATAACACTCCATATCTATTCTTTACTGATGGGTGATATTCCTAAAGGGACAACAGAAATCAGAAGCCTTGAGAACCAAACTGGAAAGGTGGAATATGGGTGAAAAAGGCTTTTGGCAGAAGGACTTGTTTGGTGACCTTTACCCCCAGTAGTGTTATAATAAATCATAAGGAAACACATAGGAAACTGGATGTTTGTAGCAAGTAATGGCCTGGAAGAGCAGCCTGCAGCCTTAGGCAAAGCTGAAAACCAAAGACGTAGCAAATTAATCATTAAGCACGTTAATGGTTTGTTTTCAACAGTTTATTATAAGAAATGCAGGTTTTTATTGTGAGGTACTCAAGCTTTATGATTTTCTCCTGGTTAGGCTTAGGATGGTTTACACATAGAGAATGCAGAAAGGATTTGGTCTTGGAAAAATGAATGTGTGAACATGAGAATTAATTCCCCTGACGGAAATGATCCCATAGGATTCAGAACAAATAGAGAAGGTGGCCATTTGTGACCCATTTCAGACCAGCCTTTGAGCATACAATTAAAATTAAGCAAATGTTTCTATTTCTTTGACGTCAGTGGGACTTCAACAGGGTTTAAGTCCTGACTAGAGAAGCTTCCATCACCTCATAGTTCTGCTGATTTAACCCTGGACTGAAATAGAAGTCCTTGAAGCCTCCGTGCATTTTTATGTGGTGTTCAATCCCACTGGCAAATGTGTGCACCATAGAATAAAAATGTAGTGCCAAGTCGTATTCAGAACCAGAGCTGGCTGCAGGATTGATGGCAAGATTTTATACAGCTTTGGCACAATTGTCTCTACAGGAAGCTTTGTTTGAGGAGGTCAGGGAGAGGAGAGGGAGAGGCACAGGGAGAGGTCTCATTAGGGAAAAGGCAGCAGGGAATATTTTTATATTCCTTGAATAAGATGCCATCCTCCCACGTGGACAGGGAAGAGGTGGCCAGCAAGGAAACAAGGGTTTGTTCTGATAAGCACAGTGCTGCAATAAGCCCTGTGTGCTTGGCACCAAATGAGAGGGATGCTGATGTAAACTGTGCTGAACTTGCTGTCAGGGCTGGTTTGCTGTGGCTGCCTGCTGAGCTCTGGGCATTGACAACGCCTGGTGAATGCTGGTAGTGGTTTATGTGACTTCTGTGTTTAAAAAAAAAAAAAGGCAAGCAGAGCAAAAGGAGAAAGGTTGGGGTCTGCAGGCCCAGGAGTGGAGGGTGCAGCTGCAGGTGAGGGCCCTGCTCTTGCAGTCAGTGCTGTTTCACCAGGCTGGATGGAATTTCCCCAAACAAAAGGTGGAGCAAAGAAAAGAGAAATTCTGCAAACGTATCAAGCACAAGAAATGCTTTGTCCTCCTTATTTTCTGCATCCTATTTCTAACAATTTGCATACTTGAGTTCCTTGTTACCGTGATGATTCTTCACCAGGGTCTTCATGACATTACCAATATTATCTGTGTCCTGTTTTTCTCATGTGTTTCACTCACTTGCCTGCTCCTGCAAGTGGCACAGGACTGCGTCCTTCTGCCAAGGGACCGTGTCTTTCTGCCACTACCAGGTTGGTGTGTCATATTGAAACCCTCCAGTGTCACATAGTGACAAAAACATAGTTTATGCTTCAATCTGTTGGTATTTTTAATTCAGCTGTTTTACTTGGAACCTCTACAGGAGTAAGCCCTGTTGGACTCACGGTAAATACAGAGTTATGTCCCTTCACAGAATTTATTTTGGGAATATCCAGGAATGTAAAGAAGCATAATCATTGAGGACTAAGCTGTTGCACCCATTTAGTCATTAATGAAAAGGACTGTGCTTTAGCAAATAATAACATCCTCTACTAATTCCTGTATAAGGTTTGTTTTATTTGGCAAATTGCTGTGTATTCTTTTCCAGTAGATAGTGATACTTGTAAGGAGTGAGTAGATAAGCATGAATCATTGGGTCAGAGAATATCCTGAGTGGGCCCACAGGGATCATGGAGTCCAACCCCAACAATCCCCCCTGGGCATCCCTGGCAGAGGTGTCCAAACGCTCCTGGAGCTCTGGCAGCCTCAGGGCCGTGCCCATTCCCTGGGGAGCCTGGGCAGTGCCCAGCACCCTCTGGGGAAGAACCTTTCCTGATCTCCAGCCTGACCCTCCTGTTCTGGTGTTCTGCACCCTGATCTTTGGTTCTCCCCAAGGCAGTGGGTAAGTGAGACAGACCTGGAGTTTAAAGGCAGGATTGTGGAAAGAGGCTCTCCCAGAAGAGACACTGCCTGTGGGGAAGAAGCCCCCTTATTCACAGAATCATGGGGATCTCCTCAATTTTCTTATGTGACAAAAAACTACCTCATCCTGGAAGGGCCCAGTTCATTACTGTGAGAGGTAACAAGTAAAAATCCCAAGGCACAACTCATGTTTGGGAATCATCCACCACAGAGATTTTAATTCCTTAGGAATTTAGCTGCCTTAGACCCCCCAGACCCTTCTGTCCCAATGCAGAGCATGAGTCCATGGAGCTGCAGAACAGGGATCACAGGGCTGGAAGCATTTTCTTGCCTCATACAGCCTTGAGCAGCAGCACCAGGGATGCCAGGCTGTGGCCAACAGACCCCAAAGTCAATGAGAATGAGGGAGGATATAGGAAAACTACCCAGCGTGTTTCTGTAACTCAATGTTGTGCAAAAAGACTAATTGGGATAGTCAGGTCCTGAGACACGAAATGCACTTTTTTTCCTTGCTGTATTGGAATGCCCAGGTTTGTCTGTAGAGTTGTAAAAAAATCCTCCTGCATGCACTATGCATTTATCAGCTCTTCTGTGTTGATCTCTGTGTGATGGTGGCTTTGGATACTTCCAGGTTTTACTTCTGTTTCTTAACTTGTACTTGCAAAATGATCTGTCAGTTTGTTATTCTGGGGAGAGCGATGGCTTGCTGCCGGGCAGGGTGGTGTGGGTGATGTTTGCTTCATCCTAATGTTTTCCAGTTATTTCTGGGAGCAGATGTCTTTAATCACAAGGATCCTCCACTTCAGAAATAAATAATGGAAATATTCATCACTGCATAGAATTTACTGCCAAGGATCAATCTGATAAGGAACAGCAACTCACGAATTCAGCTTTCAGTGAGAAATCTTTAGGTTTTCTCTTACTCCAGGGTGCCTTTGACCAATTATAAGATAAAGAAAAGATTCATAATTTCTCAGGAAGAGATGTGCAAGTCTGTACAATCCTTGAGAAACAGCTGGCACCTGATTTCCTTGTTTTACTTGTTTATTAAGGCAAACACGTGGAACTTCCAGCTGATCTATTCCTCAGTGTGAAACAAGAACCAAGCCAGACAAAAATACAATTTCCGCATTCTGCAGATGTAAAAAATTGTTCACTGTGTATTCTGCAAATTTGGACTCAATTCTTCCCAAAACAGCAGGTTGGGAGATTGTTCCATATAAGACTTGGTTTTTATTATTTGATGCTTGGTACCAGACTGAATCAGTGCATTGAGGTTCTGCTGCTCTAGAAGCGTTTTGAAAATTCAAATTCAGCCTCAGCACACAAAAATATCTTTGTTTCCTGTGATGGAAAAGGACTGGGGGGTCCATAACTCTTACTGGTTAAAAAATTGTCCTATTCGAGTTTAACTTGTTTTACAAAGCGTGTCTTTGTGGTTAGGGAATGTTTTTATGTGCTTTGCCTTCGTCGTAACAATATAACAGATTTAGGGCATTAGAGAGTAAGGTTTTCCTGATAGTCAAAAACTCTGATGGTATCTGGGAACTTTCCTGAATATTAGGACATATTTAAGATAAGCCCAGCTCTCTGCCTGGTGTAGTGTCTCATATCAGTCTTTAACGTGGGGTTTTCATGTCTAACTTAGTTTATGGATGGGAGACAGACAAAGTAACAGTCAGGAGAATGAGGACAAAATAACCCAAAGAGATTAAGGCAGAGTTTGTCAACAGAAGATGCAAAACTCAGCAAACACCTTTCTCCAGAGCTTCTCGTTGGTCTGTCACCCCCGGAGTTTTGCACTGCTCCTGGATTTCCATTACAATTTCTGATGTGGAACTGAGCCTCTCGTGGTCACAGAAGAGCTGAAATTGGCTTTAGTCAACAGAGAAGCTGAAGAGTAATGACTGCATCGAAAGAAAAGGAAGGCATTAGAATAGAAATGGCCTCATTGGGAGAGGAAATGTGCAAGTTACCCTTTAAGTGGAGTGATGTCTTTGAAGAGCCTGAATGAACCATAAAACCAGCGACCCATGATGTTAACAGAGTGTGAAGTGAATGTTGATGGTGCCATTACTCTCAAAAGGGCAAACAAGGTTGTCCAAACAACACCTTCAGCTCTTTAGCAGAAACGTATCTCCTGAAAAGTGTATCTCCGTATAATCTCTGGGTTCCTTTCAGTTTTCTTGTGATACTTGGAGGAGTTCTTTGCACTTCTTAGCTGAGGAGTGGGGTTGTGTCGCTTGACCGCTTGACCGCCCGGCTGGTCAGCGGGCGACAATGTCTCCGAGTACCCGGTGGAGAAGGCTTCCGCCTCACAGGAGCGCGGAGTACAAGGCCAGCGCCTCAAGCCCTTGCGGGGTAACTCTGGCAGGAGCTGTGAGTCCCACAGCCCAGGCTGGGGCTGGTAGCAGTCGATGGAGGTAAGGCAGCGAGCGCGGCGGCGGCAAAGGAGGAGAGGAGGACTCGTTTGTGGCAAAAACCTCGAGTTTATTCCCTGCCCCGAAGGACAGGTGAACTGACTGCAAAGGTGGGGGCCACAGAACGAGCCCGGAGGGACCGTTACACGGGGTTTTTAAGGGGCAGGAAAAGGGGGAGGAGAACAGGGATGAGCCTATGGGGAATGTGATGGGAAATGGCAGGTCTCCAATAACCGGGGAACAAAGGAGGGACAAATTTAAACTGACCAATGGGGAAAACAGAACTACAGAACTTTCCAGCTTAACATGAATATTAAATCAACTTTATGAATATTAAAATAACTCTGAGGGAACAGGGGAGGTGACAGAACTTTGATGGACAAGGGTATGTGGCGGGAAACTGCCTCAACCTGCCTTCCCCTCAGGGCTCGCTACCTTGGGAGGCGTAATCCGCCCATTCTACCTGATCGTTTATCCACATAGAGAAGGCAGGCGGAGCCGCAGGTTCACTCGCCATGGGCAACACAGCCGGGGGTGACCGCCACAGGGTTGACTTAATTTCTTTTGATTTCTGTATTGATCACAAGGTCTTCATTAGTTACTGATTTTTAGCTTGAATTTCAAACTGCATTCTATTTCTTGTAGCTTTGTGTTTGCACATTATAACTAGAATGATTATAGCACAGAGCTGAGACTTCTGGACCTGTGAGTCCTTACTTCTTCCCAGGGAACATTAAATCATATCTATAAATATGTGACAGCCACATGATTTTTTCAAGGGGAAATCATGCCCACTGCTGGGCACAGTTGTCAACAAGGTACTGGGCAAGAAGGCAGGTGGGAAATGACAGTGAGGACAACAGATCTTCAGAATAATGAGCTCCATGCCATTCATGTTCTTAAAGTGTTTGGGGTTTTTTGTCTATTGCCTCTTTTAGTGGCTGATTTTTGTTTAGACTGAGGCAACTTTATTTACATCCATAATGTAAGTGATACTCCTGGGTATAATTTAATAAAATATTTGATCCTGTACTCATCTCATTTAAAATGCCCTAGTATAAGTAGGATCAGTCTTGGTATAAAATTATTCTAATTTGTTGAAAAGTCACAAGTCAAAATTACATGAAAAGTCACTTTCCTGTCAAGGAAAGCTGGGAATATCAAGCCCTGGGCAACCTGGTCTGACCCCAGAGCTGCCTCTGCTTTGAGGTGGAGGTTGGATAGGAGCCTCCTGAGGCCCCTTCCAGCCACTTCTCCTGTGATCCTGTCATTTTGTGAGGCCAGACACCATAGATACAGCAGCAGGCAATTAGAGGGACTGACTTCTCCCTTAATATGAAGGTTTCCCCCACCGTGCTGCACTTCAAGCACTCAGGGGATATTTCAGGATCGCAGGATTGTGTCTGAAACCTGCTGTTATTTCAGCCCTTTATGTTTGTTTCCATAAGTGCCACGGGTGACTTGGCCACAGCCCCAGAAAACCACCGTGTAGGTGGAAGCAGGGAGAGAAAGAAGGGAAGGAATATCAAGGAATCAGACACTTGATTGAGAATTCCCGTCAGAAGTCCCTTCCAGTGCAAATTTTTCTCATTCACAGTGGAAAGTCCTCCAGAACTATTACTTATTTTTTATGTCATAGGGGAAATGTTTCTATGTGGGAGCGGGGAAGCAAGGGCAGAGGCAAATTGGCTTAGAGGAAATGCCACTTTTCTGCAACCCTGATAGCTCTGATAAATGGTCTTAGAGGAGTAAAGTGGAAATAAGGAGTGCATTTAGTCTGCCAGATGTCAATGATAGGAGGCAACAGCCTGAAAATCCTGCTTTAGGCAGGGCCCCAGCTAAACCCTGTCAGGATACACTATGGATAAGCAAATGGATATTTTTCACTAGGAGAAATCTTAATAGCAAGTTTACAGTTCCCTCCTCCCCTCATGGTGCTATAGATAATAATTTTCGCTACAGGAGGAGAGAGGTTTTATCTTGACAAGAGCAAATGTCAGCCTTCCATGGAACACCTCGTGTTTGTGAGTCTGAACAAAGAGTGATTTTTCTCTGATACATGGTGAAGTGTCTGGAAGAAAATAGTGGGTTTGTGTGAGGCATCTGACAAAATACCCCTCTTTGTTTACTTAATTGCGTGTTTGTCCTGATATTCCCACTCTCCCTTTTCCATGGCTTTCCTGAAGCTGTGCCCTCGAGGACACCCTAAGAGGGCCCCTGTAATGTGGTATAGCTTCCCTACAGTTCTGCTTCAGAAGAGATCTCTGTGTGCTCGCTGCCTCTCAGGGCCCTTTTCCACACCCTGTCATTGCCTTGCCGCAGTCCAGGGCTCGTTTCCACTGCGGAGCAGCCATGGGAAGGGAGGGAAGGCGAGGAGGCAGCGCGAGGTCTGGGGGCTCCGGCAGCCCCGGACACACACGCGGCACGCGGGGTCAGGGACACTGCAGCAGGCAGCTCTTAGTGGGCTGAATTACCCTGAAATTAGAGAAACAAACTTCACATAAAAGCCAATGGAAAGAGGTTTCTTAACCCATTCCAAGGTTAGTTGGTGAGGCACCCCACAACACAGGACCTGCAGCGTGTGGGGAAGAATGAGGGGTGGGAGAAGGCAGCTGCTACTCTTCCTTTGTCACAGGGGAAAAAATAAATCATGAAACCCTACCCATAATTTTCTTGAAGAAACAGGATTAAGACCAAAAATAATTATACGAAATAACAAGAACAGTCATAATATATTAAAAAAGCTTTTTATTTCTCCTTGCGTCAACAAAAAGGGAAGAGGAATTTTTGACTTTTAGTTACTCAGCTCCTTATCAAGCGTCTGAGTTGTTTCCTTGATGAGGGAGAAATCGGAGTTTTGATAATCAGAACTGACTCTGGGAGTTCTACTGGAAACACTGGAGTTCCCCTCTTTGCTGGGGGTTGTGTTTATTCCAGCATTTGCTATCTGTAAAACCACAGAAAATACAACCAGAGCCGTTCCCTGGGAATCACGCTTCGGAGGGACTTAAAATGCCGAGGAAGAGAGTCAGAGATAAATCCTGAGTTCAGGGGCAGCTGATCAGGCGTGTGAGAAGCACATGGCTCCACACAAGTTTGTGGCTGTGCCAGGGAGAAGGTGGAGCAGGAGGACCCCCAGGAACGTGGCTCACACCTGCCCTGGGCCCTTACGGTCACCTCTGAGCTCTGGGAACTCTGCTCCTCCTGTGCTCAGCAGGGCATCTCTTGGGCACTTCAAATAAATACATTTGAGGGGTTTAGAACACAGAGAAGGGGGTCAGACCCTCAGCCTTGCTGGTCAATCCCCAGTCAAACGGGAAGGAGTCACTAACTCAGTGAGAACAATTTTATTCGTGCTTTTGTCATCTCTGCATGTCTCCAGACCAATACTGAGCTCTTCTGACACACTCTAGAGTCCTTTCCTACTGAGAGACAAGGTGGTCTTCAGACAGTGGTTGACGTGGAAGGACCCAAATAACGGCACCGTCGCGGGTTCGCTGCATTTTTCTGGTTAA
Organism: Orthonyx spaldingii; assembly: GCA_013397795.1. Classification (NCBI taxonomy): domain Eukaryota; kingdom Metazoa; phylum Chordata; class Aves; order Passeriformes; family Orthonychidae; genus Orthonyx; species Orthonyx spaldingii. The sequence goes on along the minus strand of VZTJ01006248.1, from coordinate 110,021 downwards.
TGTTCCCTCAAATGGGCACAGTGAGGACGTGGAGGAGGAGGCTGCCACATCAAACAGGCGCTTTCTGAGCTGGCAGTGCTAGGCTGGCTTTCTAAACATACACTTGCCCTTCTTTGTGACAGCCCTTACAGGACAGCACCTCCCTACCCTGCTTTTTTCCCTCACAAACGAGACAGACCACTAGGTCATCAGTAATGGCCAGAGTGGCTCAGCCCCTCAGTGCATCACAGCAGGGGACCAGTAAGATGATGGAGAAAATGTGGTTTCTGGCTTGCTTTGTGCCGAGGAGTGGCTTGCTGCCCTCTAATTGTGGCTCCGGCGTTGCCAGACACTGAGAAACTCGGTTAATACAATGTGAATGCCACCTACGTACCCCTCACTTGTGGAACAGAATCCTTTGGTTTGCTGCACTTTGAGGCGGTCTCGGTTGAGTCATTTAAGCCATTTCTTCCCCCCTTTATCTTTGCTTTTTCATGATCACATTTTTCTAAGAAGTGAGTTCCAATTTAGGCACTGAGTATGTGCAAAGCCCCAGTGTAAAAATGGATCTTTGGAAAGAGCTTGACTCAACGTTGAAGTGAAAGTCAGTCTTATCTTTTGGTGTGTCTGGAGAAGAACTGGTGTCTTTGAGCGGTGGCATGTTGAGAGTGCAGGTTATGGGTGAGCAGCAGCTGAGGTTTGAGCCTGTCAGACTCTCCCACTGACTCACTGTGCACTCCAAAAACCCAGGTGGGAAATACCTTTTTGGGTGTTAATTAAAGCATCACAGAATCATGGAATAGTTTGGGTGGGAAGACACCCTTAAAGCCCATCCAGTGCCACCCCTGCCATGGGCAGGGACACCTTCCACTATCCCAGGCTGCTCCAAGCCCCAATGTCCAACCTGGCCTTGGACACTGCCAGGGATCCAGGGGCAGCCACAGCTTCTCTGGGCACCCTGTGCCAGGGCCTCCCCACCCTCACAGGGAACAATTCCTTCTTAGTTTAAACCAGTCCTCCTTCAGCTTAAGGCCATTCCCCCTCGAGCAGGAAACAGTGCAGCAAATAATACAACACAATTTAGACATATATCTCAGTGTACTTCAATTTTAAGTCCATTAAAGCAAAATAGAAAAAAATGTGAATGAATGGAAGGGAATTTTAAGGTCTTCTTTAATCATCACAAAGGGCAAAAGTGATAGAATTAATAGTGACTCGAAATTACACTTTTTAGATTGAAGTGTAAACGTAGACCAAAGGGAACTGAGTGATGAAGGAACACCTTGGTGGACCTGGCCGAGGTTCACGGGCACAGTCACTGCTGTTTCAACACCCATCCTTTCAAAGCCAAGAGTCTGTAAGTGAAAGTGTTACACGTGCGAATGTTCGCGAGGTACTTGCAGAGAATGGAAGTGTTTTGTGGTCACAGCTGCTGAATCAAACACCTGGCGGAAGGCATATTCCCATAGGAACACCCGCCGCGACGGCGAGGGGTTTTAAAACAAGGGATATTTCAATGCAAAATCCATTTATTTGATTACTATTTTCTGCCACATCGGTCCCTCGCTCCGGCTCCGGCTCCGGCCGAGCGCTGCCCGCTCGCCCCTCTCCCCACGGCAGCGCCCGGGGCTCCTCCGTCCCCTC
>VZTJ01006248.1:83547-108111 GCA_013397795.1 Orthonyx spaldingii | reverse complement strand
GAGCCGCCCCCGCGGCGGGGCAGGACGGGCCGGGCCGGGGTCGGCGGAGCCCCCGCGGGGAGCGCTCCCTGCGCGGACACCCTTGGCCGCGCCTGCCCCGCTCGCTCCGCGACGAGGGCTCCGAGAGGTACGGGGGAGGCATTGCGGGGGGAGCGGGGTGGGAGCAGGACCGCGGGGTCCCTGCACAGGTCCCGCAGCTCCATCCCCAGCCGGGCCGGGGGTGCGTGCCCGGCCCCTGGCCCCGCGGCTGGCACCGGCACCGGCGGTGAAGCAATCGGCCGCGGGAGCTGCGGGGAAGTGCGGCAGAGCGGCTGCAGAGGGAACATTTCGCAAAATGCCTGCGAGAGCAGCTTTTCTCTGGGGTCTGATGTGAGAAAAGTGCCTGTAAGAGTTCCTGGTCACAGCCTTTAGCAGGTTTCTGTTCGCTTACATTGTTCTGCTCACGAACCAAAATCACGGAATGGTTTGTGTTGGAAAGGAGCTTGAAGATCACCCAGTGCCACCCCATGCCATGGGCAGGGACACCTTCCACTGTCCCAGGTTGCTCCAAGCCCCGTCCAACTTGGCCTGGAACACCCTGGTTTTCACGGGGTTCTCTGTGCTCTTTGGGACCAGGCTCCCACACTCACAGGTGCAGGGTAAGTTGTCCTGTCCGGCCTCTGGCCAGCCCTGGTGCACCAGTGCAGAAGCTGCTGCCTCATGGGTGGCACCAGTTCCGGTGCTGGTGGTCGTGCTCCCCCAGCAGCTCAGGGATTTGCACTGGGGTTTGTCCCCTTCCCTGGGGAGCTGGTGTGAGCTGGAGCTGTGTGACCCCTGCCCAGAACTTGTCCACAGGCACCTTGTGCCTTCCTTTGGGGAAAATCCCTTCAGAACTGCTGAGTGTGGAACTTCCCGTGTGGATGATGGGATGCAGACTCCCGGTGAAAGCTCCAGCCCCAAGGGAGGAGCAGTGGTGTGGGTAGGACCTGTAACTGCAGTGGATGTTCCTGGCGAGAAGATGCTGTTCTGCACCTCAGGAGGGTGAGATGCACGTGCAACTATTGATGCACGGGATCAGCTGCTTTGTGGTTACCAGAAATTGTTCAGCCTGCTAGGGATTCCAGACAGAAAGCATGAATCTAAAACTGATGTGCTAATTTCCTTTTTTTTTTTTTGTTATTGAGAGGTTTTCTATATACAGTGTAGAGATAAATGCTCTTCTAGCACTGTTGTCTCTCCAAATCTCCACATTGACCCTGTCCACCTTTCTGCACTCTTGTTCCCATATGAGAGGAATCCATAACAAAAGAGAAATGCAAATACTGATTTATGCTTGAATCACACAAATGAATCTCCTCCTGCATGGCCAGTCAATCTGCACTGGAAAAACACCAGTTTGACTCTTGCCCCCAAGTGCTGTTTATGACTTGTTTTTCTTAAAAAAAATAGAAAAAAAGCAAAAAAAAACCAGGGAAAAAAAGAAAAGTTATCCAATGCTGCTGTGTCACTAGGGTTGCAAACTTGATTTCATCTTAACTTGAATATGTTCCACTGAACATTGTTATCATGAGTACAGTTTTCATGGCACTTTGAGTAGGTTACTTTTGCCAGTTGGCCTGAACCAGCTATAATGGGAAATATTTCAGGTTTTGCCATAGTTTTTCCCTTTGGTTTGCAAATTTTCATCATACAAAGGGGAAAAATAATGAGCGTGGGGTGAGCACTGAGTGTTTCCCTCAGAGGTATTCCTGCAAAGCCATTGAGCAAACTTCACTGACCCTTGGGATAACCTCAGTTCTTCCTGACAATGCCTGGGGCTGACCCCAGTGCAGTGCAGCAGTGACCTTCCAGGTGCACATTGCTGCAGGAATAATGGGAATGGCTCTGTTGGAGTGTTGGAATTGATGTGCAGTATTCAGGGATGTGGCAGCTTCGGTGACTTCCATGTGCACAGGACAGGGCTGGCAGTGGAACTGGAGACCTGGGAACTGTCAATTCAAATCACATGCAGTTAATTGAATGGCTTGGGCTGGAATATACCAGGGGTAGCAGCAAGCAGCAGCCAGAGAAAGAGGTGTCCCCCCCTCCTACCCAGAAGTTCAAGTATATGAAAACTGACTACAAAATATGGGAAAATACTTAGTTTTCCACGGAAAATTTATAACTCAAGAGGTAAAAGCTCAGAGTATGGTATGGCCTGTGGTGAATGTGTGGAGTTGAGAGATGAAATTCCAATTTACTTTTTACCTGACACGTAACACTGCTGTGGAGGAGAGTCTCCCTGTCCTTCAGGGCAGTATCTGAGGAAGGGGAGTGGCCTTGAGGGAGTAAAACTGAATTCTTAACTAATTGTGTTTAGTTGACATTGATTTGCAAGTACATGTCAAAAACATTGGTGCCTTACAGTCTGGACATGATTTAAGCAATAAAAGCAGGTCCTTGCCTACAGCTCTGGTTCAGCTGGGGGTTCAGCTTCCCGTTAAAGCCTGGGGGGCACTCAGGAGACACACTTTTAAACTGAGTTTGCGACTGACCTGGTTTTAATTCATTTGTCGCTTTCTAAACAGAAGCTCCACATGATTTATGGAAAAATTTCTCTTTGATTTCATGGGCAGGGGCAGCAGGATCTTGCTGCGAGGTGATGAACTCTTGTCTGGGTTTGCTGTGGCACTGTGATATAACTGTGTCTTTGTCAGCAGTCTGAAAAACAAATCCCAGAACCTGCTTTGGTAATGGAAATTACCTCATCACTGCCCTAGGTTATAATAACGTGATGTAGTAACAGAATACTTTCAAAAGAATTCTTCTTTTTTTAAAAATAAGAAAGAAAGCAGCCCCTCACCACCTTGGTATTCAGACTTTCCTGAGGGTTTTCATTTACTGTTTACCTCAGAGAGATGACCCAAATTTCCTGACTGTACCAGTTTCCAGTAGCCTGTGTGTCAATGTCTGGAGCAGAGTTACTCAGCCCATGAGGCAGGGATGGGAGGTGGGCTCTAAGACAGGGGAAAGTGGTCCCCAAAGCAGAACCAAACAAAGCACCAAGAAGGTTCCAATATTATTTTCTTTTCTTTTTTAAACAGATTATGGGGAAAGTAAAAGGAACTAGTGAACATTTAAACCTTACTCTGGTTTTTAAAGTGAAAAATATTGTGGCGATACTGCAAGTGAGAATTCATGGACTTTTAAATATCAATTAATGCTCCAGTTTGAACACATTATGGAGGTGTCCAAGGTCTGATTGGACAGGGCTTGGAGCAACCTGGGACAGTGGAAGGTATCCCTGCCCATGGCAGGGGGTTGCACTGGATGGGCTTTGGGGTCCCTTCCAACCCAAACCACTCTGGGATTCTGTGGTGTTATATAGAATACACAGTTCCTGTATAAAATAAGCCCATGGTGTTGGTGAGGGGAAAATATCAGCCATATGTTGATAGATGTACAGATTTGATTCCTTTTCTCCTGGGTTCATTGTGGGCTGTCAGCACCGGTGCTTCCTCAGCCCAGACTGGTCCTGCCTCAGCTGGCAGCTGTGCCAGGGGACACAGACACTGCAGCTTTTCTCCCAGAACATTTTCCTCTCCCAGGGAGTGACACTTCCATCTCAGCTCACGCTTTTGCTGCGTGCTGGGAATTCCAAGACTCTCAGCACGCGTAGGGAAGGATGTTTTTGGGATCTGGACTGACAGCCAGCCAGAGTAGGAGTCAGTGTGGGAGTGTCCCAGACTCTTTAAGTGATCCCTGGAGGAAAAGCAGGTGCTTCCATGATGAAATCCATGTGATTCTGAACAGATACCCCCTGGCCCACAGGCGTGATGTGCTGGGAGTGCCCTTTGCCCTGTGCCTGGCGTTGGTGTGAGCTGGAGTGAGCAGATCCTGCCGGTGGTGTCTCTGAGCCCTGGGCTGCTGTCCAGGCTGCACAGCTCTACTGGCAAGCCCTCTTTAATTGTGGTGGTTAATCTCCTTCCAGATGAGTGGTAGCACTGGTAACTTGGAGAGAAGGATACAGAGCTGCTTTTTCTCTTGCAAACAACATTACTTCAGCCTAGGATGCTGAAAGTGTATTTTTCAAAATACAGCTTAGCCTGCAAACAAAAATCTTTGTCTTCCATCTTTCCATCTTCCCTAAATATGCACATTTGGGAAGGAGACAGAAAATACAGGGTCAAAAGCTTCCACATACACAAGTTCTGAACTATTTGAGATGTATCAGTCACATCTGTGTTTTTTTTGTGGTTACCTGATAGTAAAGTTGTCCAACTGACTCATCTTTGATATTCATCTGGTATTTTCCTTAGAATGATTTCAGCATAAATCAGTAAGACTCTAATTTCTTTTCCTTCTGGTATTGTCGGTGCTCATATCCTTTGCCAGGGTGTGTGGGAATGTGCCCTTCTGTAATAAATTATCCTTTTATATTTATAAAGGGATTATAAAGGCCCTTATTTGTGCACACACAGAGATCTTACAATAAGATCTGTACAGATGTGTATTTCTTGCAGTAAGTAGCAGTCCCAGCCCCCAAGGGATTGCATTTTATTAAACGTGCATGAAGGACAAGACTGATAAGTGGAGCTGATGGAGTAAGAATTGGATGTGCTTGTCCAGGCTGTCTCATCCTGTCTGCTCCATGGCCTTGGAATTGAATAGAAAGATTTGGGCTTAGAGGTTTGGTGTGAAGTTTGATTGGGTGGTGCTTTCCCTCCTCCCTCGCTCCCCCCGCCCCCCATTACCGTGTCTGTTTCTCAAGAGTAGAGATTATAAATAGGGTTTAATTCCTAAAACTGTGTTTCTCATGAATTTAACTTACTGCCCTGTCAAATGGATGCTAAAAACAAATGCCCCCAAGTAGAGGTTTCATTCTGTCCCATCTCAGGGGAAAGCAAAGAGCACCCGTGGGTGACTGCACTGAACAGGGAGCAGCTCTGGCTCTGGCATGCACCTTCACTTTGCATGCTCCATCCCAAAAACTGGACCTTTGGACCCCACATGCAAAGCTAGAGCTCTATGCAAAGCCAGCAGCTGCTGCCTGATCTGGCAGTCCTGGGAGAAACAACATAAAACTACTTTTTGGGGAGAAGGTGGTTGTAGACCTGTGGAATGTAACTAATCAGAAACTTTCTGGTTGATCCTCTTGTGTTCTGTTTCTCAAAAGTAGCCTATAATGGAGAATTTTAAAAGACTTTTGAGGCATACCTGTTTAATTTCATAAATAGGGGTGTGTGTTTAAGTGAGCACTGCAATAGCAGCCATCTCTTGTCCTAGACAATTTCTATAAAATACAGAACTAACCATTCATGTGCTGCTGTTCTGTTTGAATCCTTTTCCTCCTTAATCCCAGGAGAATGGATAATGAGCTTCTAACCATAGCACCGAGTGTAACACCCCTTATCTCCTGATGAAGGCAGGACTCTGTAATTTTCACAAAGCTGGTGGTTTTGGACTGTTGTATTGTGAAGAAAAAGTAGTTTTCCTCATGTAAGCAAAGCCCTGCAGCTGTGACTTGGTGCTGGTGAAAAACCTGGCACAAACGGGAACAGGAGCTTGTACAGCATCTAAGGGGAGGGTGCTGGGAAGCAGATCCTGGCTTTCCCAAAGTCCAGTGTATTTTTATGAGTTTGTGTTTGTTTCAGTGATGATCCTGTCAGCCTCCCTGCTTTTCCCAGGCACTGTAAGGTTTCCATAGGGAGCTGCTGTGCAGCCTGTGCTGATGGTAATGAGAACCAGCTCTTTGCTAATGGCAAAGCCTGCCAACATCTTGCATTTCTCTGGCATTTTCCACTTGGAGTAGCACAAGTCCACACAGGCTTTCTTGGTAAGTGAGTGATTACATTCAACTGGGACACGCTTCCAAGTGTTATTTTGCTTTTTATACTTAAACTCATTTTTCCAGGAATCCCAAATTCATTAACTCAGTGTGCTATTCAGTGAGCTCTTCAACTCCCCTGTGGCCTGGAGAATGCAGGTTAAATTTTTAGAAGGGTGTTTTTGATATAGAGAAAATTAGATTGGATATTAGGAAGAAATCCTTCCCTGTGAGGGTGGGGAGGCCCTGGCACAGGGTGCCCAGAGAAGCTGTGGCTGCCCCTGGATCCCTGGAAGTGTCCAAGGCCAGGTTGGACACTGGGGCTTGGTGCAGCCTGGGATAGTGGAAGGTGTCCCTGCCCATGGCAGGGGTGACACTGGATGGGCTTTAAGGTCACTTCAAATCCAAACCTTCTATGAGTCTGTAAAATGGAATTGCTTCTTCTGAGGCATGAAGTCAAATCTGAATCAAAATCAGCATCTGAAAGGAATGGTGTGGGCAGGGGAAGCTTATTGTTCCCCACCTGAGAGTGACCTTTATCAGCCACTTACTCAGTGGCTGTTTTCATTTAACTGCTGTTTTGAGTAAATTGGGGTTGAACTCTCCCCAAAAGAATTTTATTTAAAATGATGTAGTTCTCTTCTGACAACTTGGTTCTTTGACAAATTGACATTTTCCTTACAAAAAGTCATCTTGAAAAGTGCTTGAGCACCTGCACTGTGTAATCTGTGCCCTGTAACGTATCAGTCATTTCCCTTTCACCACAGGGCCGACGCATCCATGGCTGTTTAATATGCTGAGAGAGAGTTTGAGTTGGCAAGGGAGGCGGTAAGCCCTCGGTGTCTTAAGAAATAGTTAAATTAGAAGCTTAGGTAGTTTGGTAAGAGAGTAGTCATAGTTCATTGAAGTTTCCTGAACCAATCCTCTGTGCCGCAGAGAGGAGCATGAAAGTCCCCCTTGTGTCCCTGATTTTGCAAAGCTCTTTTAACAAGGGGATATGGAAATTTGGGGTTTCTTCTTCCCTTTGATTGCTGTCCTTTTGCTTTTGAAGTCATTGTTTGTGGCTCCTTAGTAACTGAGAGTTATTGTATCACACTCCTGGAGGCCATGTTTAAGTTGCTGTGTTTTTATGGGTTTTGTTATTTCTGTGGGATTTTTCTGCTTTGTGTAACTACTGGTGGAATTAACCTCCTGGTACTGGTAGAATCACATTACAGTAAAGAGAATTTTTTTTTTTTTTTTGCTTATGATAGAGAAATTTTCCCAAGAATTGTATAAAGATGTTATTTTCAGTTTTAACCCATCTTCAAAGCCTTAGTTGGGAATGTTGGGCATCCGTTTGCAGTGGCTTCGGTTCTTCCCTTCATCCTCTCAGGGCCTGGCTGTGTGGATAACAGTTACTTAAAATGAAGTGACCCCTGATTCAAAGCTTTCTCCCTAAATCAGCAGGGGTGGCACTGGAGCTCATGCCACAGCTCAGCTTTTTCCCTGTTGGCACTTGGAATCCGTCCGAAACGGTGGGGCAGAGAATCGAAACCCTTGGACAAGAGCAGGAGCAGGGCCTTGTGGGCTGGGCAGGGCTGGGAGAGCTGCCCAGGGAGCAGAGAACTTGGGGAAGTTGTGAGAGCCATGGCACGGAAAGAGGAAGCCCAGGCAGGGGCAGTGAGGTGCTGCTCCCAGTGCGGTCTCTGAGCAGGAAGGTGCCACTGCTCGCCCTCTCCAGCAGGATGGGAGGGTGCAGGAGAGCCCAGCCAAGTCTTGTGGAGACAATGAAAACCCCCTGAGCAAAAGCTTGGCCAGTATGAGTTTACCTTCAAACACAAGCTGGCAGCTCAGGAGCTGCATGCTCCTCAGAGGTTGTGGTTGCCCCATCCCTGGAAGTGTCCAAGACCAGCATGGACAGGGCTTGGAGCAGCCTGGGATAGTGAGTGGCATCCCTGTGGGTGGAACGAGATGGTCTTTAAGGCCCATTCCAACCCAAACTCGTCTGGGATTCCGTGTAACAGCTGGGATCCGGGGATGGAGGTCTGCTTGGCTGTGTGGAGCCAGGTGAGGTTTGCTCCAGATCTGGCTTTGCTCAGCAGCCAAGGGTTGGATACAAGACAGAGACCACTGTTATGGAAGCACTTAATCTCTGCTCTCAAAAATACAATATATGCGTTGAGCATGTCTATATTTGTCTTTGTGTCTGTGTGTAAAACATATATTTATGTTACTTACTCAGACTCCAGCTTGTCAATAGCCATAAAATATTTCCGTATAAATTTTACTTGCAGCATTTAAAGAGGCTGAAAAATGTCAGCGTCAGAAGTTTGTTCATGACTACTTTTACTAGAAAGTCCAGACAGATTTCCTTGAGTCACTCCAGCTCTGTCATGCTTTAAGTGCTGTGACCATAGAGACTAAAGGAAGTGCTGCACACTTGTCCACTTTGCTGCAGACGGTGGCCAGAGCTGGCGTTTGGAGTGAGGAGCCCAAAATTAGAAAATTGAGTCATGTTGTGCAGCCATGACGAGTGGGAGATGACAAAACACACCTTGTGTGCACAGCCCTTCCTCCAGCCTGGCACTGCCAGTGGCCTGGGTGTGCTGGCTGGGGCTATAGCCTGCACCAGAATGCCAGGAAATCCCCCAAAATGATACCAGTTGAATTGAAAAAGAATTGAAAAGATATTGAAAGGAAATATTGACCTCAGGTTCAGCTAAATTGGTTTTACATGCGTTACCTGACCAATAGCCAGCTGTTAATTTTACAAGCTCTTTCCAGTTTTAGCTGTTTCTGTTGGGTTTTTGTGGGAAACCACTGCATATCTGTAGTGCAAAAGGACTGTCAGCTGCAGTTGAAGCCTGAATGCATCAGGCATCTTTGCATGTTGGTTTCTTCCCCCCAAAAAACCCATAAATACTTAAATAAAAGCTTATTCTAATATTTTCCCTAAAGTTTTTGCTTTTAAACCATTTCCACTTTACAGCAGGGAAGCAAAAGAAAAGGGAATGAAGGTGTGGATAAGTTAAAGGTACGTAAGCACCAACTCTCACATTTTAATAGGATCTTTAAAAGGCCTTGGCCCAGAAATACTTAGAAGTTGGCTGAGCTCGGTGCCATCCCCAAGGGACAGGGATGGATTTGGAATGAGATTTTTGGAGGCTGATTCTAGAGCTCTAAACCATGCAGCAACAGTTCTTTGCACAGTGCCAGTGAGGCTTCTGGAAGGGGGCTCCTGAGCTTTTGGCAGGCAGCAGCTCTTGACCAGACACTACAGCACAGCAGAGCAAGTGGAAAGTTTTGCCAACGGTCCAAGTAAGAAAGAAATGCAGGGGAGGATTTTTCCTTCCCTTCCCCCTTCACATGAGCTTTAAAGGAATATAGTCAACAAAAAGCTCTGCCCAGTCAGGTGTAGCAGTTGAGATGTCTATCATTTAGTTTTAGGACTTCTTGCATAAGTGTTTGCATTCCTGGCAAGACTTTGGAAGCTGCCACTGGCAGTGAGTTTTTCCATTTCACAGGACCTGGCTCTGGGTTCTTGGGGCACCCAGTATCTCAAAATTCAAGTGTGAGCCTTGAGATGGGCTTCCAAAAATGAAAATACCCTTAAACAAATAACTGTCAGACATCCCTGGAAGTGTCCAAGGCCAGGTTGGATGGGGCTTGGAGCAGCCTGGGATAGTGGAAGGTGTCCCTGCCCATGGCAGGGGGTGGCACTGGGTGAGATTTAGGGTCCCTTCCAACCCACACCATTCCAGGATTATATGATGCAAAGTTTATTTGTGGAAGAACTAGGTTGCAAATTTCTAATGCACAGAAATGTTGGACATTTTCCCATCTGCTTTTCTGAACTGCTCCATGCACATAGTAAATTACATGCACAGATGATCTTGAAATAACACAAATTATAGGTGGACTTGAGTAGTGCATTCTAATTGTTTTAGGTCCATATCCTAATAATCCTTTTTCATGGAACTTCCATCAGACTTTTCACGTTCTTCTTTGTTTCTTGGCCTTCTTGCTGGAAAACAAGTGAGCTGTTTCCCACATAAGCCTGACCCACGCAGTGGGGATTACTGGTCAGCTGCCTGAGGTTTTTTGGCCAATTTTGAGACTCTGCCATCTAAACTCTCTGCCTTGTGGCTTTGATTTCTGTAGAAAAGGATAGTGATTGTTGCCATTTTTAAAGAGTATTCTTGGCATCACTCAGCTGAGCTTGTTTTTTTCCCTCTCAAGGCTGTTTTTTATTTCCAGTGCGATTTCAGTTGAAGTAAAATATGACGTTGAGGAACAGTTATTTAAAGATATTCAAGGAGCTCTTTCGTTCCTGAAATAAATGAACTCCTTACTTTGAATTTACTCAGTTCCACTTTGAAGTCCTTCTGTGAGTTCGCCATGCAGTGGATTCACATATGGTGACATGGGTTTTTCTCCTAAGCTTTTCCTCATAACCTCACAGGCTGCTGCAGCGAGTGGTTCTTGTTAAGGCTCCTTTGCGTAAGCAGGATAATTGTAAAATAAACCATTGTGCCCTCTCTTCCTCAGGCCTGCAGATGGTGTCCAAGGGGAAACTACAGCACCTGGCTGGGTTTTCTGTCCAGGGAACTTCCAAGGCCAGCGTGACACAGGTGTGGGTATTCAGGCAGAGATGCTTCCAGCCTCCCTAATGTTCCTGTTGGGGAGGCCATTCCTTGCACAGTGTAAGATAGGGAGGATGCTTTTTTTCTCTTGGATTGAATCCAGCCTAATTCAAATTTATTAAAGGACCGTGTCTGATGCCCCTGACTCACCAAGCCTTGCCTCCTGTAACATGGAGTGTATCAGTGGCCTGATAATTTTGCAGCTTCTGTCTTCCTCACTTTTGGCCTCTAAAGTAGCCTTCAGCACTAGAAAAGGTGAAACTTTACGCTGGTGGTGATTGTTGGGACTTCCCCAGAGTTTCAGCCCTGCTAGAGTGTTCATAGCCCTCCTTCCACTGTTGCTGTGTCACCTATACTTTCAGTAATTGCTTACAGGCTGACAGGTCATCTTTAATAAAAGATTCGCTATCCTTTCGTCTGTTACCTCCCTTATAGCAGGAAGTCAAGTGTGGTTTCCAAATCTTAAAATCTTCTGTCTAGCTATGCTATGTCAACTTCCTTGACGAGCTTCACCCCACAGTGCCCTCCAAAAATGTGGCACAAAGGTTGAGCTTTTTGGCCTTCTGCTCAGAATCCTTCCTTCCACCCATGCTCCCTGAGCAAGGTGTGGGGAGAGCAGTCATGGAACTACAGAATCGTTGGGGTTGGACAAGGCCTGTGACCGATCCTCACCTTGTCAGCCAGACCAGAGCACTTCCTTGGACACCTCCAGGGATGGGAACCCCTCCATGGGCAGACCCTTCCAATGTCTGACCACCCTTTCCATGGAGAAATTCCTCCTGATGTCCAGCCTCACAGCCTGAGGCCATTCCCTCTCCTCCTGTTCCTGTGCCTTGGGAGCAGAGCCCGACCCCCCTGGCTGCCCCCTCCTGTCAGGGAGTTCTGCAGAGCCAGAAGGGCCCCCTGAGCCTCCTTTTCTCCAGGCTGAGCCCCTTTCCCAGCTTCCTCATCCGCTCCTGGGGCTCCAGCCCCTTCCCAGCTCTGTTCCCTTCCCTGGACACGCTCCAGCCCCTCCAGGGCTCTCTGGCCATGAGAATTGGACACAGCACTTGAGGTCCCTCAGCAGGGCCAGCACAGGGACAGTCACTGCCCTGGGCCTGTGCCAACACCAGGGCTGGGACAGCCCAGGGGCCATTGGCCTCTGGTCCACCTGGGCACACCTGAGCTCATTTTTAGGTTCTGTCCCCAGCACTCCTAGGGCCTCTTCCAGCTTTCCAGCCTCTCTTCCCCTCAGCCTGGAGCTGCAGGGATTGGGGTGACCCAAGGGAAGGACTCAGTACTTGTCCTTGTTTACCCTCATCCTGTTGGCCTTGGCCCATGGATCCACTTGACACATCAGCAGAGCATCTACTTTTCCACTGGTGGAAGTGGAGTGATGGGTGCTCTACGTGGAATCCGAGGTAATCCTTCCTTCTTGTGTGGAAAGCCCTAAATTAAGAAATAACATTACAGTGATTTTCCAGGATGCTAGGCAAAGTCATGTGGAAACAGAGTATTTGTTATTTCTATTATACAATCACAGGATCAATCTAACCAAATAAAATGCTGTAATCTGATTTGATAGAAATGGAGGGTGACATACAAAAAGCCTGAGTCATTACTTAGCTTTTTCTGTACCCCTTACTCTTCTCCTAATAGATTGAAAGTTAATGACTGTGCTGGTGAGTCACACGGACTTATTATTTTAAAAATTGTTCATGTCTGTGATTTTTTAAGAAGAATTGGACAGCTTGATATAAACAACCTCCCTCTAATGATTTTTCTTACACTCGTGAGGACGTATTCCAGTGATGATATTTATATTGTGCTGTGTTTACTCATTTTCAGGGCTTTTCCACTTGGTGAGACTAACTCTGGAGTAAGCTTGTGCTCAGCATGGGAAAAATCTCGTTATTCTTCTTATCTTTTGACATATCCTGTACAACTGTAGGAATTTACTCAGAACAAAAATGTTCCAGTAATAATCTGTGCCCATATATGTGTGTGTAGCTTCTTTTAGTGGAGTTGCTCTGTTATAGTCAATCTTGCAAGACAATCATCCCTTCTCCATGTCAGTCTGTCACCTCAAGTGAGAATGAGCTGAGATCACAGGAGACTCTTGACTCAAGGCATGATCCAGCTATCCACTGATAGCTTGGTACTGATGGTGTCTGAAACTGTGCCTAGCAATGAAACACCCTTGTCCTGAGAGAAGCAGAGTTCACTTTTGGGTGAATGTGAGATTTAGGCACCTAGGGAAAGGCTGACTCCCCGTGTCAAGGCTGAGATTTATGGCACTTGGAGAAAGGGAAAGTCTGGCTCTCCATGACAGGGCCAGACTAAACTGTGGCCTGTTTACTGTGTAATTTGTAATCTTGGACACTGGCCAATAAAATGATGAGAATCAGAGGGTCATGGAATGTTTTGGGATGGAAGGGACCTTAAAGCCCATCCAGTGCCACGCCCTGCCGTGGGCAGGGACACCTTCCACTGTCCCAGGGTGCTCCAAGCCCCAATGTCCAGCCTGGCCTTGGACACAGCCAGGGATCCAGGGGCGGCCACAGCTTCTCTGGGCACCCTGTGCCAAGGGCCCACCACCGGCACAGGGAAGAATTTCTTCTGTATGTCGAACCTAAATTTCCCCTCAGTCAGTTTGAAGCCGTTCCCCATTGTCCTGTCATTACAATTTCTGATGCAGAGTCCCCCTCTGGCTTCCTTGTAGGCCCCTTCACATCCTGGAAGGCTGCTGGGAGGTCTCCATGCAACCCTCCATTCTCCAGTTAATTTAATCTCTTCTTTGTTTACCTGTAATATACAGTTTAACAGTCTGGCCAGCTTGGTTAATGGTGGTGGTGCTGCCTGTGAGGTGCTTTTCCTTTAGGAAGGACTGCTGTCAGCCCTGGCAACAGCACAGTCACAGACAGTGTGATACCACCAGATACCAGGGGAAAAAACCAATTTGTGTTGGTAATACCAGAGTGTCCTTGAACATGTGTTTAGAGACACTGCTTCCCCTGCATCTGCCAAGGGCTGGGCTCACCAGCTTGAGCTGGAGAGCAGGGCTTTGTATGTGCTTGTGATACAGCCCTGAATTAGCTACAATCAGCCTGGGGAAGAGGAGGCTGAGGGCAGAGCTCAGTGGGGGCTGCAGCTCCAATCTCTGCTCTCTGTGAGCAGGGACCGGACCAGGGAACGGCTGGGCTGTGCTAGAGGAGGGCTTTCCTGGATACCAGGAAACGGTTCTTCCCCCAGAGGGTGCTGGCACTGCCCAGGCTCCCCAGGGAATGGGCACGGCCCCGAGGCTGCCAGAGCTCCAGGAGTGTTTGGACACCGCCCCAGGGATGCACAGGGGGGAATTGTTGGGGGGGCCTGGGCAGGGACAGGGGCTGGACTCCATGATCCCTTTGGGTCCCTTCCAGCTCAGGGCATTCTCTGATTCCATGAAGACTTTTCCATTGGGGTTTGTGGGATGGACGGTGTGTAGGGGAAGGGTTCAAGATAAATTTGGGGTCACAGCTATGTTTGCTGCAGATATTTGCAGTAAACATTCTTCAAGACTTTCTTCACAGCTCTTGATGAGCATAATCAGGATTTCCTGGTAGTGCTGTGTTTGGCTCCTCTGCCACACTTAAGATTTTTTGATCTAGAAATGTCTTCGTGTGCTTTACCCAAACTCCATGGATAATGTAGCGTGAGCCTTCAGAGGGTGTGGTGTAATTAACTGATTTGAATTTAATCCACTGTGAGGGATGTAAGTATTCAAGTCACTCAAACGTCTGCTTCCTCGTCCAACGTCTTGCTGGCTCTGGGAGGAGCATGGATAGCTGTCCGTCTGCCAGCCCTGGGGCCCTGAAATGGCACTGGGGCCTGTGCTCTGGCACCTGCCTGTGTTTATCACATCCTGACAGACTCTGATTACCACAGCCAGCCAGGAGCTCCTATTTGGAATAACACGGCATGGGCAGGGCTGGGATGTGCTGTGCTGCGGGTTGGAGCCATGTGGGAAGCTGGGATCCCAGGCTTTGTGTATGGCACGGAGGTCTCCTTGCTCCCCGGCCCCGCTGTCCCTGCTGAGAGCCCTCCCTGGCCGTGGCCCACGCTCTGCGCGGGTGTTGGGGCGCAGTTGTTGATGACGTGGTCGCATTTTTGTCCGTCTGCATGATCCTTGCCTCATCCAGCATGGAGGGCAGATGGCGCTTGGGGACTCGTCCTGGCCCCGGAGCCAGAGATTGTTGTCTGCAGCACCACAAACACGCTTCCTGCAGATGTCGAAACAAATGAGGCGGGGGGTTGTAGGGAGAGAGAGCGTGATCTCATGTCTGAGCCAGATGAGGGATCATCTGGGGAGCTGGAACTCTGCCTGTAGGATGCAGGACATTAACTCGAACCAGCTTCTCGTCCGGGGTCTAACCTGTTCTCTTATTTCCCCAGACAGTGCGGTGTCCTCGGCTTGCTTTTGTGTATCCTCTCAAAACGAGTGTGGTAGTTGGCTGTGCACATAGGGGAAATGTGTGTTTTCTGGTTTTACACATTTCCCCTCCGTCACATTGCCCAGTGATGGGGCAGCTCCTGCTGTTCCCTTCTCTGGATTGCCTTCCAAGTTGGCAGCAGTTCCTCCAGAACTGATATGGCCGGGCACGTTTACCATGATTCTCCAATGCTGAAGTCTTTCTTATTCATACTTCCTCAGATAAAAATGAATAAATAAAGCCAGGGTGATTCCCAGCCTCCAACTATTGTTAGGGCTGACAGGAAGGGGTGGTTAGGCATGACCAGGGAAGTGATGGAATCACTGTCCCTGGAAGTGTTCAGAAAACGTGCGGATGGGGTGCTTTGGGACATGGTTTAGTGATGGACCTGGCAGTGCAGGATTAATGCTTGGACTCGATGATCTTGGAGGGGTTTTCCAGCCTTAATGATTCAATGATTAAAGAAAGGATATTGTAATGTTCTAGTGATCATAATGAAACTAAATTTTTATTGTAATGCCTTGATATAGTTGTTCAAGAGCAAAGGTTTGGGAGTGACATAAATCATCATTTAGGGCTTATCCTGCCGTTTCAGAATTGAGGATTAGGAATCATTCCCTTGAGAACAAACCCTACGTGATGCTTCACTTCTTTTCACTTTGAAATTTGTGCTGATGGTTCAGGTCTGACCATGGTCCAGCTGGATGTGAGAACTGATCCTGTCCAGCAGTTCCCAGGGTTTTTTAGAGATGCAGAAAGGAATAACCTCTGTTACTTTGATGGTTGAAAACAGTTCTGAAGTTGAAGGCCCCTGGTGGCCCCTGATCTTCACAGAGTGCTCAGAAAGCAGTGGCCTCTGGAGAGCCTGTTGAAGAGCCATGAAGTCCTGGTTGCAGTTTGCCCCTCCAAGCCTCTGGAGCATCTCCAGACAGCTCAGGTGGCCGGGAGGTTACACACAGCTCCAGCTGGAATTCCCTTCCTGGATTTACAGAGGGCGGTGTTGCTGCTCCAGCCGAGCTCACAGTCCTAACCAGGATTGTAATGCGTGGAAGCATAAATACTGCGATATATTTAAGGGATAAATATAATTCCTGCCTTCTTTTGTTTATCTGTAGAGCTGCTAGAAACACTGGGATGACTGGAATTCAAGGTATTTGATTCCTGCTCTTACCCTGAGGTAGAGGAAATAAGCACAAGAAATTTCTCCAGCTCCTGCAGGTAAATATATATATCTCCCTATCTTATGTGAACTTAAGTTCTTGGTAAACAAATGAATTTTGGAAACCTTCCTAAAGCGTAGGAACTGATTCTCTCTGTAAAATATAGCTTAAAAGGAACAGATTAATTTTAATTTTATCTTTTTCTTTATTTAATAGTTAAAGGACCTTTCATACTGAAGTCTGCTCTGAAAAAAGGGGAAGCTTCTCCTGGTGGGATTGAAAGAGATACTTGGCAGCTGTCTTGAATAAAAACTAAGACAAAAATGTCTGTCATAGATCCTTATCAACACATTGTGGTAAGTAGCACTGAATCTTCTATATATACCATCTTCTCTGATATATACTGTTTGGTATAATGACTTCCCTGCTGGAAGTTACTCTAAATAAGCACATCACATTGGAGTTGTTACTATTTCCTTCAAGAAATGGTAGGTGTGTCTAGCTTTCTTCCTTACAGTGCAGTTTTGGGAGGGGGGTTTTGTATTCTCTTCATTAGTGAAGGGATAAGTTGACAATTTGGGATATTTAGATCTTAAACTGGTGTATATCAGTAATGTTGGTTCAAAGAGAATCCTCAAAGTATATCGTGCAAACTCTGAGTGAGATGATCTGTGCCACTCAGCAGCACACTGTGCCCGTTTCCCTTCCTCCTGCTTTATCCCAGTGTTCCTGCTGCATCCTTGTCCCAGCTGTCACATCCTTGGGATGGCAGTGAGCCAATGGACTCTGTTGAATGAGCTAAAAACCAGTTCAATACAAAAAGAGACAGAAATGTCCTAGGGGGAGATCTTCCCTGTGAGGGTGGGGAGGCCCTGGCACAGGGTGCCCAGAGAAGCTGTGGCTGCCCCTGGATCCCTGGAAGTGTCCAAGGCCAGGCTGGGCGGGGCTTGGAGCACCCTGGGATAGTGGAAGGTGTCCCTGCCCATGGCAGGGAGTGGGATGAGATGAGCTTCAAGGTCATTCCAACCCAAACTATTCTGGGCTTCCATGGAAGGGCTAGAAAATCCATTCTGTGCTGTTGGAGCTGATCCAAGGGGACGGTGAGCCCAGCCTGTGGAAATGGAGAAGCAGGGACAAGGGAAGGAGCAGGGAATGGGAGCAGAACTGCCCTTTGTGGGGTGAGCCCATGGCTCAGCAGCCACTGAACACGGGGATGTTCACACATGGCTGTGCTGGAAGTGAGTTTCCAAAGCAAACACTGGAATGCAATTCCTGCCCAGCCACGCTGGGTGTGTTCCTATCAGGGGCTTCTCGTAACAGCGCCAGGCGGTGACAGCAGCAGCAGTGAGGTGTACCCAGAGATAGCTGCCACACACTCGTCAGAGTGTTTTACTTTTCCATGGCTAAAAATACTCCCTGTGCTTCCTACAAGTTATCTCTTATCAACCCTGTGGTTTGTGCCCCGTGCACTCACATCCTCCACACCAGTGTGCAGCCAGCACATGTCAAACTGGCTTTTGCTCCCTCCCCAGTCCTGTGAACTGCTGGGAGGGAAGACAAACCTCGGGGTGATGTCTGTGTTCAAACAGTACTGACTTAATTCCTTTCAGCATCAGTGCCCTCTCCTGGATGGATTGCTTGGAATGATCTGTACCTTTATGGGAGAGGTCTCTGAGGCACTTGGTTGTATTTCATTGAATCACTCACATAAAAGGACTTTTTGATACCAATAATCAACAAAACGGAGCTGTACTGCATATATAATATAATGAATAAAAAGTGTGTGTAGTAAATGTAGTTACAGCCCACTGGGAATGTTGAACTGTTGCTGTGGGAATGTTGCTAATTCCAGAA
The DNA here is from genome assembly GCA_013397795.1 of Orthonyx spaldingii. NCBI lineage: Eukaryota > Metazoa > Chordata > Aves > Passeriformes > Orthonychidae > Orthonyx > Orthonyx spaldingii. The sequence goes on along the minus strand of VZTJ01006248.1, from coordinate 90,239 downwards.
TCAACACTGTTTGTGCAAGGGCTGATCCTTTAATTGCTTGAGAAGTGAATGGGAATCTTTGAAGTTTTTTAGTTTGGGAATTGAAATCGCATGGAAACTTCTACTGAAATTTAGAATAGTCAAGGGCAGCAGGCTCACATCAATGCAAAAGTCTTGGATTTAAATGGTATTTGGCATTAAATTACTCAAAAGGATTCTGCATTTTCCAAAAGTCCTTGTGCTAACTTTTGTTTGTTTTCTGATTTTTTTTTTCTTCTCCTTTTATGAAAGACTTTGAGGTATAAAACAAGATGGTCAGAAAGCTGCTGCAGGTGCAGACAGCACTGAGTATACAAAAAATGCAAAGAATTAAAGTATGTAATACATCTTCATTTACTTTGTTGTGGGAGATAAATATTCTAACAATGGAAAAAATCACTTCAAGATAAAATTTATGTGTGTGCACAAAAGTTTGTCTTAATTATACTACCCTGTGAAAGAAGAGCATGGACTCCATGAAAGTCAATTACTTAAGTAAACAGGCAAATATTTTCATTTGTTCAGCCCCATTGTTAGCTCAAGTGTCCTTAACATGACGGAAGTAAACCCATTAAATACTTCTTGTGCAGTCTGCCTGTGCCAGAGCTTCCTGATGGCCTGGCACACAGAATGCCAGTGTCCTGGTGGAGCTCTGCTCCGTGACTCAGCATTCTGGAATATGACAAATGGGTTATTGAGCACATGCAAATCCCTGCCTTTCTGGGCACGTCCGGAAGGGCGGCAGGGAAAACCCACGGAGTTACGGGATGTGGTGGTGCTGCTCTGCCCCAGCCCCTGGGGGAACGGGGTGGTGTTCGTGTGCTCACAAATGCAGGGACATCTGAAAGACAGCAAAGAGGATAATGAGGGAAAATTTACTGGGGGGAAGGAAAGCACTCAAAGGTGAGAGAGGAACAGGGGAGGCAGGAGCAGGAGTTGTAAGGATGGAGAGGTGAGCTGAGGTGTGAAAACAAGAGATGCTGAACCATGGATGTGCAGTCATGGAAAACCTTGTGGGTTGAACAGTAAGTGCTGTCCACTCGAGTTTCCATAACTCAGAAAACCCACATTCAGACAGGGCATGGTGAAAACATTTTGGTTTTGCTCCTTTCCTCTCTAAATTTATGGAGAAAGAGGAAGTGAAATGAAACACATGTGTGAAGCAAGGTCACTTTGGACGGTGTGTTTTAGTTTTTTAAATCCAGAGAATCCTAGAATGGATTGAGTTGGATGGAACCTTAAAGCTCATCCCACCCCACTGCCATGGGCAGGGACACCTTGCACCGGAGTTACTTGTGAGCTTTTGAAATTTGTAACCTGTCCTAGATTTTTAAAGGAATGTAGATATTGCTCCTCTCAGTGTTGCAACGTTTAAGTGATGTATTTACCATCATCTGTTTTTCAAAAGTACTTGAGGGGTTTGTACAGATTTTTATCAAGACTTAAGGTGAACATAAGTCACTTGAGAAAATGCAGCTTAGTCATCTAAACTAGCAAGGGCTGGATTTGTAAAGACATTCAGAGCCTGTACATTTCTCATAGTGTTTTCACGGGGCTTCTTCAGAACTCCCTCCAAAAAACTAATGAAAAAGAAATGCTTCTGAAATATGGACATTTAGGCCTTTTGATTTCCTTAGAAACTGGACCCTAAATGGAAAATCGCCCTAATTTGTGCTTGCACTTAATTTGCATGAAGAACATTCATTTTGGTGTAAGAAGAGATCTAGACTTTTGAGCTTCCTGTGTGTATCTGGGTTTTATTGGTTTTTTTTTTTACTAAGAAGGAGATTGTTTATTTCAGTAGTGTCAAGTTTCCTCCAAGTGTGTGACTAGGGCCAGACATTAATAACTGTGTATAACTGTAATCCTCAGTGTGTTGTTTTGGGTGAGGCACAGGGAAAGAAGATACTGCTTTTCTGTTTTGCCAAGCCTCTGTGTTCTCACATGCCTTTCAGAGGATCCCAGTCTTAAACCAGACTTAATTTGCCTGGCAGTACAACAGCTGGAATGATGGGGGTTGCTGCTTAAGTCAAAAAAAAGCAATTTTTGTGATGGCATTAGTGAAACAGTTATCAACTTGTAATAGAAGTAGTGATGATCTCTGTGCTGCTGGGAAGAGAACAAACTGCAAAGTGATGGCTTGGCCTTGCTTTGACGGGAGGCATATGAGTGTAGGCGTATGGGAGATGCAAGCAAATGATTTTACAGAGTGCTCGTTGTCAGGGAGTATCGTGTAGCATCCCCATTTTCCAGCCGGAGCTGCAGGACACCAGAATTGCACATGAATTTCACTTATCAGCTGAGAACTAAACCCAGCACGCCCACTTCCCATCCTTGTCACTTAATTATGACTCCTCTTCACTGCTAAATGCTCAGTGATCTCTGGTTTGTGGTCTCCAGCAAGGACAAGCTCTTTCTTGACAGCAGAGCAAAAGGAGGAGGGTGATGTGTTTGTACTTTGGGCAGTTTCTTTTAATTACAAGGTTGCATATGACAAAGGAAATGCTTCAGTCTGTATGAAGAAACTAAGGCCAGTTGTGAAACCAACTTCATCAATCTGACATACTTGGGAGATAATATAACAGGGAGATAATAAAGCAGCTTTGAGCATTTTCAGACAGCAAACTGGAAACAGGGGGCAGCGGGAGCCAGTGGTTTCTGGAGAGTCACAGCTTGTAAAAGTTCTTGGGGCAGGGTAAATGACAGAGCAGGGGTGACTTCACGTAGTTGTGTTCCCAGCCCTTCCCAGACACCCATGAAAATCCCCGTTTACCCCACTGTGAAGGAAAACTCTGGACTTTTTTTTGCCCTGTGGCAGAGGCAGAAATTTGTTCAGGGAGAAGTCACATCCTCCTTCCCGTTGGTTCATCCATCTTGGAAGCTGCAGTGCAGAAGGTGGTGGATGTCACTCAGTCATTGGGATGTCTTCATGTCAGCCCATGGAAGGCTGTTAAATAGGTGTTGCTCCTCAGGAACTTTGGGTTCCTGCAGCTGAACCCTCTCTACTGGGTCTGATGCTTTCGAGGTGAGCAACATCCGACTGGGAGTATCGGGAAGAGTCTGAATTCCCCTTTTCCTGTGGTTGCTGTGCCATGACGGGTTCAGTGCACCACAGCTGGCATTGCCACAGTTTCCCCCTTCCTGCTCACTTGGTCTTTGATCCAGACAATTCCTGTGGCTGCCAGGGGAAAATTCCAGAGCCAGGCAGACTGTGCTGGCCAGAGCCTGCAGCAGCTGGCGCAGCGTGGGGGTGATTGCAGCCAGACAGAGCTGATAAACTCCATGTCTGGGTCAGGCAGTGGCTACAGGGAAGTCACCCCCTGTGTCCCTGTGGGCATTTTCTCCTGGAGCCTTTGCCATGGGGATGTGGCCGTGCCTTTGCATGCCTCAGGCTTCTGCAGGAGCTGTGTTGGTCTCACTGGAGGTGCTTTTTAATGAGTCCTGACTCAAGTGCCACTTAAGCACTCGCGAGTCACTTTTGCTGTCTTTAGAAGATTAGTTTTGGCTTTCTTTTTTTTCAGAAAGTGATGTGTAACCTATAAGATATTAATTTTTGTCTTTGTTTGTATTAAAGGGATCCAGTTTGACTCAGGTCTCTGGGTGTGAGCTGTAAGCACAAAATAAGGAGGCTTGGCTGAAACAACCAGTTCTGGGGGGGGGGGAAAAAGGAAAAACAAAAAAAAGGAAGTATCCAGATAAAAAAATAACAAGAAAGCACCAGGCAGAGCCTGAACAAGCATGTCCCATAGCAAGGGCATTGTCTATGATTTTAAATAAATTTAATTGAATTTCCTGATGGTGGCCTTCTCCCTGGTTGTTTTGGTCCCAGTGACTGATAGGCTCTGTTTATTTTAATGTACTTCACAAGGTTGATGGGTGATTAGAAAAAGATAGAAAATATGCAATTCTGTGAGACCTGATCCTGGCTTTAATACCTCATGTTTCCTCCCAGTCTCTGTGTCCCTGCAAAGCCATTTTTGGCTGCCCTGCCATCTGCACTGGTGATTCTCAGTGGAATCCAGCAGGTTGGTCAAACTTAGGGCTATGTAGATAAAGCAGCAGTAGAGATGAGTTGGTGACCTCTTTTTGTTAAGGGTTTTACTTTTGGTTTCTTAATTTCATATTTTTCCTACTTCTCTGGTGTGTTGAGGACACACCTGCTCCTAGGCAGGCAGCTCCTGCTGTGTGTTTGGGCTTTGCAGGAAACGGGAACCTCCAGAAAGTGCATGAAATGTGCTGGTGACTGTTTTAACAGCTTGCTTTGCACCTTCCTCACATTGTCTTGAGGGTGTTTTCACACTGAATATTGATGTGTTGTAGAAGGTACAGCACTTGCTCTACCCCTTGCGTGTGCACTGTGCATTTATCTGCTCCAGAACACAGACTTTGAAGTAATTCCTGCCATTCTCTTTAGCAGGGGAAGGCAATTATCACGACAAGCTGTAAAATAGCCCGTTTTTATTTTTCCCTTGCCGTACCCCATGGTTCCTGCCTGACTAAATGCCTCAGAGCAGGTTCTGTGGTGAGGGGGAGTGTTGTTGGTTGAGATTAATAGGTGTGGCTGCAGGAAAATCCAGCAGCCCCAGCGCAGGTACCTCTTGGTAAAGCTCCAGGGTGCAGTTCAGCTTTAGGATGCTCTATCCAGTATGAATTTCCCTGTGTTTTGACTGGGTGATTTCTCTCTCTCTATTTGTTGGACAAAATGAAACCTTATTTTGATAGATGGGGGTTTTTTTTTTGTTCTGGAGCTTAATCACCTCTCATTCTTTGACTTCCAGGTGGAACACCAGTACTCACACATATTCACTGTGACAGTAAGGAAAGCCACAAATGTCACCAAAGGAGCCATTGGTGACATGCGTGAGTATTTCTCTTTCTATTTTGCCTTTCTTCCGTGAGCCTGTTGCCATGGGCAGGGGGAGATGGTGACACATTGTGTATTCAATGGTTGTTAGTGGGCTGGTGGTGCATTTCTGTCTGTCTTGTTAGAGCCAGGGCAGTGTCCCCGTGTCACTGCTCACTCTCTCTCACTCAGAGCAGTTCTGCCGCTCCTTTTTCCATTGATCCAGAAAGGCTGAGTGAGTCGTAAACGATTTGCCTACAAGCCAGCAACACCTACAATTAGTTTTTTGGCTCAGTCAGAAGTGCTGGGTGAGTGCAGTGAAACTGGAAATTGCTGCCGCCTCACAGGGCTGTGGTTTGGTGGGGGAAAGAAAGCGCCCAGAGCTCTGCTGAGTCAGTGCAGAAAGCAAAATGTAAGGCCATTAAAAAAAAACCCACCCAAATGGGTCAGCAGATCTTGTGGTGGGGAGATGGATGACACCAGCACTTCTTCCTCTTTCTGGGAGGCTGCTGAGCCTCCGGCCTTTGCAGCTGAACAGGAAACCACTAGGAAGAACAACTCTGCTCTGCTCTTAAGGAGGGAAGAGGGAGAGAATATTGGCTGAATCTGCAAAAAGAATATTCCTGCTTCCTTGGGTCTGACTGCTTTGCTGCCAGGCCATCTCTCCCTTTTCCCAGTGCTGCCCAAGGCTGACAGACTGGGGCACCGAGGAGGATGAGTGTGACCCTTGGCTCCTGCTCTCCCATCAAGCTTATGGGACATACAAGTATTTCCCAATTCCTGGAGATTACTTTTGGGCCAAACTATAGCAGCTGCTCTGACCCACGGCTTTGCTTTAGGGGGTTTTCATAATTAAAGTCTACTGTTGATGCTAAAATTGGGGGAGGAGTACTTGAAAGGGGGATATTCAAGAGCCACAAGTACAAGGGAAGAGAGGAAAGCCCTGGCAAAGGGGAAAAGAGGGAACTGGAAATCTATCATCCTCTGTGGGATAAGGGAAGGAGCACGTGGAGAAGATGCAGTGGGGAGTGTGTATGTATATAATACAGATATAAAATTTCAAATATATGGTGGTCTTTATATAAGAAGCCCTCAGGAGAAGTGCTGGAAGAATGGAACAAGGAGCCCCTGAGTTGGTGTGTGTGTAAGAAGATGAGTTAAATGGAAAGACACAGGTTCTACACAGGTTCTTGGACACAGGTGTCTGTCACGAGACAGTGTGGGCAACATGGGAAAGGAAGAAAGGGAGGTTGAAGTGGGCACCCCATGATATGATATTAAAGGGAGTATGGAAAGGGTGAAGAAAGCCAGAAGATCTTGGCAACTTTGTCCACCAGAGCAAATATGGTCCTATAGTATAAACTTCAAATATTATCCGTCAATATAATTGTATTTTTTTTCTAGAAAAAACCCATCTTATCTTAGGGAGTCATCAAAATCAAGAAGTTGCTCAGGAAGAACGTTTTATTTTGATAAAACCTGCCAGAGTGATGCTCTAGGGCCACTGAAACCTGCTTGGCTTCTTGTCTGAGGCAGCTGCCAGAGCTCAGTAGCCTGAGGCACCCCCAGTCCGGGGCATCTCTGGGTGAGCTTCCAAGGACCCAGGGCTGGTCCTTGGGGTCCTGGCAAATCTCCCAAAGCGAGAAAAACACATCGTTGCTTTTTTTTTTTTATTTTGGGAAAATGAAAAGTGTGTTTATTCCCTGCCTATACACAAAGCTTGCTGTGTTGGAGCCTGGCAGCTACTTGATCAAATCAGTGATTGTGTTAATTACTATGGGGAGGTGCTTGAAGCTGTGAGTGGGGAACGGCTTTTACTGTTGATTGTGCC